>SKCR01035127.1:0-317574 GCA_019454045.1 Zanthoxylum bungeanum
TAAATTTGATTTAATTACGTCGCAACAAAAAATTCGTTAATTTGGAATTAGCGAACCCGAGCCCGGGAGTGTTTGCGGGCCCACTCGTATTTCGAATCAAGTGGGGCCCACAAGTCACATCAAGCGTCACATACTAGTCAACTTTATCACTTTATTGTGATGGAAGTTGTTGGATGATTCTTGAGTGTGAAACACTCAATTGTGATGGTTGAAAGACATTTACCATTTAATTAATTTTTTTGGTATTTGACTTTTAATTTAGTGTATTAGATACACAACACACAGCCAACACAATCTCTTCTCACTCTCCCTCTCATCTCACGGCCTTGGGCCATTTTCTTTTCCAAATTTCTGCAATTGCCGAGAAAGAAGAAGATGAATAGGGAAATATTTGCGGTAAATTTTTCCGAGTGCTAGCACACATTAGGAGTCTTACGAAGGTGATAGGGAAACCCACCCATGGGCATGGAATGCACACCCAAGCTTGGAGCTTGGTCGAACATAATGGAGCACAAAAATGAGCAAAGCCGTGAGCCTTCATGGAAGAAAAGCTTGAAGTTTTTGTTGTTCCTCACATCGCAAAAGTCGATCATTGTAAGTATGATTCCGCCATACTTCTTTTGAGTATTCACACATGATGTTTCATTGCTTGAATTGATCTTGGGGACTAACCTAGAAACCCAACATTGCAACCTTCCATTACACCCCTAGTGTCAAAAAGACATAAACACACATCCTTTAATAAATATTGCAAGAATTTCCAACACTAACATCATTTGTAAATTGGATGTCATTCTTTAGGTATGTTTGTTTAGTCATAAAACGATTTTCGAAAAAAAATATTTTCAATGAAAATAAATTTTTTTTATGTTTAGCTTTTGTCTGAAAATATTTGTCAAAATGTATTTTCAGATGTTTAGAGCGCCTAATATTTTTTCATAAAATATTTTCTGATAGTTAGAAGGATGGATGGCAAGAAGTCTAGGTCACAAATAGTCAAGTCCATAAAAAAATACCGTACCCGAATAGTTTGATTTCGAACCCTCACGAATTCGAACCCAAATTCATAATTTTTATTTAAAAAATAAAAATTAAATATACTTAAAATTAAATTAAAAACACAAAAGAATGGAAAATTAATAAAAAGTACAAAATATAAAAATAAATACAAAAATGCAATTAAAAATTAAAAAAATTAAAAAAATAAGAATATAAATGAAAAACAATGTGTTTCCAAACTCCAATAGGGTCTATCCAGATCTATATTAAGTATACCCAAGTCTGAATATTTTTTTCATATACGAATATGAATTGGATTTTGTCATCCCTAATTAGATTTGAGGTATGGAAGCTTTTGAGAAAGAAAAGGAATTTGTTTTCATAAAATGATTTACATGTTTATATTTCTTAAGGCATTTTTGGAAAATGATAAAACGGAAAACAAATTACATTAACCAAATTATCTATAAGTCTCTCAAACACTGTAAAATAAGAAAAACATTTTGTGTAAGAATTTTTCTATAAAACAAACACATCCATCGGGTCATGATTATTCTCCTCTTTATCCTCAAAAATTTCACTATCAAAATTAACTCATCAAAAATACAAACCACCGAATGTTCTTTAGAGTAATAAGGTGAGTGATTTATTGGCTAATGTGAACTTCAGAGTTCCCTTTCATTTTGTTAAAAGCCTCATCATCCTAAGTGATCGCAATTTTATATAGCACACAAGCCCACGTGTCGTATATGTAATATAAAAATATTGATTCCACGATGAATTATTATTAATGTGTTCTCTTTTTTATAATTGATCAACTATAATGAATTATTAACATAGAATACGAAATTATTTACAAGTCTCTTACGATTATCGAATAGAAACGCTCATCTTAATTCAATTATCTATATTCTTATGAAAATTAATTTAAGCCAAACTCATTATGATCAAGTTTTAATTATGGTTACACATGCCCTACAAGTATACTTCTACAATGTAAGGAAAATTATTCAATAGAATGAGATCTCACGTTATTAATTCCCAGGGCGAAGCCAAAATTATATTATCCTATTAGTGATCTAACAATATAATGCATTAAGGAAAGAGCATGATAAATAATCCTCATATAATGTCACAAATTAATCATAAAATATATTAAATTAATAAAAGTTCATATTAGGTTTCATTATAATCGTATAACAAGATCTAGTTCATGATGAAAAAGAATAACAAAATCATCATGGTATTCAACATAATAAATGATAAAGAATTATTAAAGAATAGATGAAAATAAATCATGAAGGTTGTCAATCTTCAGTCTCCAAAATCCTCAATTTTTTCTTCTTAATCCTTGTTTGATCTTCTTATTCTTGGTTGTTCTTGAATGGTTGTTGTGTTTAGAGAGTGATTTGGACTCCAAAGCGACTTATTCCCCTCCCCAAAACCTCTCTCAAGTAACTCTAGGCCTTCTCTTTTTATAGGTATCATAAAACCCAAGTTTTCTATTCAATTTGCGAGCCTTCTGCATCAATATTACTCTCTGACCTCTGTTGGCGCGAAAACAAACTTGCATTGGCACGCCAATGCATTACTTACAGGTTCAAGCTCGATTTTAACCATTATTGAGTCCAATTAAGTCTTCGATTTAAACTACAAAGTTGTAGATAATTAAGTCTTATTTCCAACCAATTTGAATCACCTCATTTGAATATTGTATGAAAATATTAGGGGTAAAATACTGAAGATCGCGTAAATTAAAAAGTCATTGGTGTAAATCGAGAATTTCGGGTTTTTCACTCATTTTTACTCAATTCTTCATATAATGCACCCTAAAAAATAAAATAATGAATATTAGTGCATCTAACACATTCAAGAACATAATTTAAAGGCAAATCAATAATAAATACACTTAAAAAAGTGTATATTATACTCATCACTGAGATTGAAGATGAGTTTCTTCTCAATTTTTGAGGGTGTCCTTTAGGCTGCTATCTTTTATCCCGCAAATATTTTATTGTTATAATGTCATTATCAGTGTTTTAATTTCTCTATTGCACTATAAAATTATTCAACAATTGATTTAAATTTATAATGATTTTAAAACATATTTATATAAATGCCTTTGTCATGGTAAAAATAAAAGAAAAAATGTAATTTGTCAGTATAATAAATTCATTAAAAAAAACAAAAACAAAAAAACAAAAACAAAAAAACAAAAAAACAAAAAAACAAAAACAATAAATTAATTACATTTTAGAAATTTTATACATGATATCATAAATAGGAGATGCTTCAAAATATTGGAGTGCTTTACCGTTTGTATCTATAGGTTGATGCTATTTTACTTTTTATTTTTGACTTGAAAATTTCATGCAATTCAATTATAAATTTGGAGATATCTTAAAACTCTAATTCTCTGCATCATAGTTAGACCGCACACGGCACACTTGGGTGTTTGATCAAGATTCAAACAAAAAAACATTCAAGATTGAAGATTTAACAAAAAGAAGTTCAAGAAGTAAATTTTATCACAAACGATGTAAAAAAGACAATGACGACATGCGTATATAACATTAATACTGAACCTTACCAAACGAAACAAAATATTTTCCCACTTGATGGGATCGTTCTCTCATTCAATTTAGGGGGAATTTGGTGGAGCGTTTTATGAGTGTTAACACTAGTGTTAAAACGCTATGCTAAACTCGTCATTAATGTTAACAAATTATAATATCACAAAATGAGATTATTTTTTTTTACGTTAATATTCTAATATTTGCTTCATATCTTATAAGTTGGCTTATACCCTTAATGTAATACACTATTAAACTCGGCCTTAATTTCATGTTATTAATTTGTTCTTTTAAACACTATATATGAGTGTTCAAACAGATTTATCGTTGTTATGAAACATAATCCCTAATATATTTACATGTTTGTCCTCTTAGGATCTAACCATACATGTATTACTAGTCCTAGATTTATTTACATGCTAATTGAAATAAATCTATACTAACCACAACACAATTGCATACCTTTTAAGCTTGTAGAGACCTTTTAATCAAACTTAATTGATTGCTTAACTCAATAAGCAAAGTCACTATTAGCTCACATGCATGGATTACTATTAATCCTTGATTACTATTTAATCACATGCATTGATTACTATGTAATCACATGTATTTGGATGCATAATGACTTTCTCTAACCCTTCCAAAAATGTTACCATCATGGGTGTATCAATTGTTCCCCATTTAACATTTTACTAATTGTTGTCACTTAACAACTCTTGTTGTTACTTAATTATTTGATTAACAACTCTTGTTGTTTACTTAGTAATGAAATCATTACTAATTGTTGTTATTTAACAACACCACATAATTAACTTAATAATTTCCAACATGAAATTATTACTAATTGTTGTTATTTAACAACACCAAATAATTAACTTAATAATTTCCAACATGAAATTATTACTAATTGTTGTTATTTAACAACACCAAACAATTAATTTCCAACATCTCCCACTCACACATGATGAGATCAACAATTTTTATTATCTCTACAAGAATAATTCATACTTTGCAATTGTGCCGTACGACCAGCATACTTCGAGAGCTCACTTGCTATACATCTATTAGGAATATATAGCCGCTCGAAAAATGGATAGAACCATAGTGGATTATGTATGCAGTATCCTCGATCATTTATCACATTAAATCTCTCTCGATCTCTTTTCGAATGTAATATTTAATTTGTATTCACAATCATGTTTAATCACATAGAATAACATAATTGGTCGACCAGTGAATACAAGCTAATGTGATATTACTTATATAATGATCTTTCTCCTTTCTCGAATCTCTCAACTTTGATTCAATTCGCTTTTCCAGAGATATTCTTTCAGATCGAATCTCTCATGATCTTTCAGCAACACTCCAAGATAGTGATCATCAAATCTAAGTTTTAAGAAGCAGACAAGAGTCTAAAGGGTACAATGTGAGATTTAAATAATCTCAAGGGTCTCACACAATATCAAGACTGAGATCTTTACTTGTATTACCCTCAATAGTCACAATGTACACATGGTATGAAAACATGTGCTACGGTATTCTCTCTTTTCCCATGGAGCGCATGTCTCATAAAATACCGTACAGATTATAGTTCAGACAAACACAATGTCTAACTCATAACTGACAACAAGACAAGTAAGGTGAAACGAACTTATTCACCTTATGTCATATCACAGAGAAAGTGACCTCATAACGACATTACTTAATTTTCAAGCTTGAGCTCTCTAAATTATCACTTCAGATAATTAGCTTAAAAATTTGTCTCATCTCCCATTAACACAAAGTAATGGAGGCGATTGCCCGTGTGAGAGGGCCAATCATTCTCTTGTCCGACATACTTCTCATACTAACTAATAGTATATTTGTTTAAACATGTATCAACATAATAACATGTAAGCATTGAACACAAATATCAATGAGTATTAACATTAGTAAACATTATTTGGGAAAAAATACATATCATAATGTGTAAGCACATTAACATCTACGCAATCCCTGAGTTTTTACATGTCTAACAAAGACATCTCTAGGAACAGGTTTGGTCAATGGATCTGCTACCATTTCTTGCGTAGAAATTTACTTCATGTTTACCTCTTCTCGTGCAACTATGTCTTTCACAAAGTTATATTTGGTATCTATATGTTTCGTTTTACAATGGAATTTTGGGTCTTTTGTGTAGGCTATCGCTTCTTCACTATCACAGTTAACTAATATTGGACCAGAAGCTTCATTTGACATACCCAAATGATCCAAGAACCTTTTCAACCACACAACTTTTTGTACTGCTGATGAAAAGGCCACAAATTCAGCCTTCATTGTGGATAAGGCTATACAAGATTGTTTCTTACTGCTCCATGAAATGGCACCATTGTTTAGCAAGAAAACAAAATCGGAGGTAGATTTTCTTTCATCTAAATCTCCTCCTCAGTCAGCATCAGTATAGCCTCTCAATTGCAGATCATTTCCTTGATAACACAATGAGTAATCAGCTGTCCCTCTCAGATACCTAAATATTTTTTTAACTGCTTTCCAATGTGCTAGTCCTGGATTGGATTAGTATCTACTTACCATTCCAACAACGAAACATATATCAGGTCTTGTACACAACATTGCGTACATTAAACTTCCAACTGCATTTTCATAAGGAACTTTCTTCATTTGTTCCTTTTCCTGTGGAGTTTCAGGACACAATCTACGACTCAAAGCTTCAGTTTTCGTGATAGGAGTATCAATGGATTTGCAAGCCTGCATTTGGAAGCGTTCAAGAATTTTCTTTATATATGACTCTTGTGAAAGAGATAATAAATTCTTTGAACGACTTCTTGAGATCTTAACCCCAAGAATATATGCAGCTTCACCCAAATCTTTCATCTCGAAGTTAGATGATAACCATTCTTTAATATGTTTTACAAACTCCTTATCATTTCCGGCTATAAGTATATCATCCACGTACAAAGATAAGATAATGAACTTATCTTTATCTCTCTTGGTGTATACACAATGATCATCATCTATCATTGTGAAATCATTCGAAATGATTGTATTGTGGAATCGTATATACCATTGTCTAGACGATTGCTTGAGACCATATATAGACTTTAAAAGTCTACATACTTTCTCATTTTCATTTTCTTTTATGAAACCTACTGGTTGTTCCATGTAGATTTCTTCATCAAGTTCTCCATTGAGAAAAACAGTCTTTACATCCATTTGATGTAATTCTAGATGCATACTTGCTACTATAGCCAGAATCAAGAGAATTGAGGTAAACCTTACAACAGGTGAAAAAGTCTCTTCATAGTCAATTCCTTCCTGTTGCGTATACCCTTTTCCACAAGTCGTGCTTTATATCTTTCGATATTGCCATCGGCATTACGCTTTATTTTAAGAACCCATTTGTTCTTAACAGCTTTGCGTCCTTTGGGTAGATCAACCAATTCCCAAACTTGGTTGGACCTCATTGACTCCATCTCTTCTTCCATTGCTTTCATCCATTTTTCCTTAGCAGGACACTGAAAAGCCTCTCTTATGTTTCTAGGTTCTTCATCATCTTGAGGTAGAATCATAAAGGTTTCTCCTTCGATATCGAAACGACGTCGAGGAATGCCTATACGATTACTACGTCGCAATTGGGATTCTAGTGGTGGAACTGATTCCTCACTTTCGATATTATTCCCATTTGGATCGTGCACATTGCTCCCACTTGGATTATGTACATCACTCCCACTCGGATCACGTAAATGAGACTCGTGTGAAACTAATTCATCATTTTGAGATTCATGTGAAACAGATTCATCATGTTTTCTCAAATTTATCTCATCACTCCCACTTGAATTAGGTAAACCCGAGTGTTCACCAATCATGTGATCCATGTGATCTTGAGTTTCATATAGAGATAAATCTTGACCTATCTCCCCCTGCTTAGGAAAATCATTTTCTAAAAATGTGATATCTCGTGATTCAAATTCTGTCACGCCTCCACTTTCATGTTCACCTATGCAAACATATCCTTTTGATTGTTCAGAATATCTTATGAAGATACTCTTTTTTCCTCTTTGGCCTAACTTTCCATGTTCGTGAGAACGGACATGAACATAAGCCGCACAACCCCAAGATTTTAGAAAGTGAATATCTGGTTTACGACCTGTCCATAACTCATATGGTGTGGTGGACACAGATTTAGATGGCACTCGGTTAAGTACATATGTGGCAGTTAATAATGCATCACCCCAATAGGTTATAGGTAAATTTTCTTGTGCCATCATAGACCTAACCATTTCAAGAAGAGTTATATTTCTTCTTTCCGCAACACCATTTTGTTGAGGAGTAGCAGGAGTAGTCAACTGACGACTAATTCCTTTTTCATCACATAATTCTCTGAACTGATCAGATAAGTACTCACGACCACGGTCAGTGCGTAGTGCTTTAATTTTCTTGTCCAATTGATTTGTGTCAAATTCATAAATTTCTTGAAACTTTCTAATGTTTCGGATTTATGAGCAATCAAATAGACATAACCAAATCGAGTAAAATCATCTATAAATGTGATGAAAGAAGATGCTCCATGCCTTGCCCTGACATTCATTGGACCACAGATATCTGAATGAATTAATTGTAATGGAAATTCTGCTCTAGTCCCTTTTCCAAATGGTTTTCTCGCAGTTTTTCCTGCCAAGCAATATTCACAGGTTGACAATTCTACCTTCTCAATATTTCCCAGAAAGCCTTCTTTGGCTAATGTGTTCATTCTTTGCTGGCCACCAAGTCTAGCATGCCACACAGTTACATCACTATCATTACTGCCAGATGAAGTAACAAATGAAAAACCGAAATTGTGATTAAAATATTCAACATTTAATACAATAAAACCATCCAGAAAATAACCAGAACCATAGTGTATTGTACCTAAGTACAAATCAACACCAAATTTATGGAAGTTCAAATTGAAACCTAAATTAACCAAAACCAACACAGATACTAAATTTCGACGAATTTGTGGAGCAAACAATACATCATGTAGTAGTAAATTTTTTCCACCATGCATGACTAACTTGCATGTTCCTATGCCTTTGACTTCAACCCGTGAGTTGTTGCCAACATATATCCACTTCACCCCATGTGAAATTCGCCGAAATTCCATGAAGGCATCTCTATCCTTCGCTACATGGTCTGTGGCTCCCGAGTCTACAGTCCACAAATGATTAGATTCAGTTAGAAAGATTGAACTTGATACACATATTTCATTTAAATATGCACGAAAGGTATTCACCTTTTTAGACTCAGTGCAGTCACGAGCAAAATGACCTTTCTTACCACAGTTAAAACATTTAACATTTGCCATGTTTTTCTTTTTGGTAGGACGTTTTCCTTTCTCATGTTGATTGGTTTTCTGTTTCTTTTCTGGCTTAGAAGAATTTTGTTCTTTTCCGAACTGGAACCCACCACCATGAAATTTTCTTTTCTTTTTGAAACCCCCAGGTTTGCTAGTTTCTGTCATATACACTTCAGCATTTGACTTAGCAGCCGCAAGGCGGTCGCTTTCTAATTCAAGGTGACGTTTGGCATCATCAAAGGTTTTGATGCTCTCATTGTGGGTCAAATGCATCTTCATATGCTCCCAGCTATTTGGAAGAGAACGAATGACCGCTTGGACTTTCTGTTCATCTGTAAGAACATGTCCAGCATCTGCCAGTTCAGTAATCATGTTTGACATTTGCCTCAAGTGTTTTGACATAGTGAACTCAGGACGTTTCTTGTATGTGTCAAACTTGATTGTCAGTGACCTGAGTTTGGTTATTGAGGTACTACCAAACTTTTCAGCTAGTGTGGACCACATGTCCTTAGCCATGTCATATTTCCTGAACTCTTTCATTAGGTCATTATCCATACTGCTCAGCAACGTAATGCGGGCAATGAAATTCTTTTTCTTCCAGGCCTCATAAGCCTCTCGGTCTCGCCTGTGTTGGGCCGTAGTGCCCTGTTTAGGTTCATCCATGCTCATTTTCAAAGTTTCAAGAACCTCTTGTTCTTCTAGCACATATTGGATTTTCATGCTCCAAATTTCATAATTATCGCCATTCAGTTTCTTACCCTTGTTGAGTTCAGCAATAATGTTCTTTGTTGCGGAACCCATTAAAAAACACAAAGTTTCTACAGATATTCATGCACAATTGTTAATACTTTTGTTTATTTTATCATGAAACGAATTATGTTTAATAAAATTCTTCAATGGGGTTAGAGTCAAAAGGCCACTATGTTTCCAATCATCATCTAATTACCCAATGTAAAAATATTATCAACATAATCAATCATGTAAAATCATTTTTTAAAAAATTACATAAATTCTTAGACCATCATAATCATGCGACCATTGTACATGGCAATCATTGATTTAATTACATAAATTCAAAATCAACATGAAACATTCATACATATAAATACAATAATTACATGCCATGAAGTAACAGATAATTACACACATAAATATTAACATAGTTTTATTATAGAAAAACTAATATCTAACACTTAAAACTTTTCCGGTTCTAGTGTTCCAACGAATAAAAGTCTTTGGATAAGAATCCTCAAATTCTTTCGGTAACTGGTAATTGATCTTGGACAACCATGGGAAACCTATTGCAAATTTCGGATCCTTACAACGTTTCCGAGACATCAAAGGAAAAATGGTATTATTTGCCTTAGATTGAAGATACTCAATCGCTAACCTCTCAATGGCTATGTTGTATTGAACACGTAGTTCTTCGGTATGAGTTACTAATTTCCAAATATCAGTAAGCCTTTTTTGCCATATTTCCGGGAGAGTATTTCGTAGCAATCTAAGTCTGTTCGGTTGTCCTATCCAATTACCCTCCCAAATAGATTCTTGTAACATGTTATTAAAGGTGATTATATACGAAATCATATCATCATCTTCTTTCATCCGATACCTATCCAGATCTAGCAACATGTCTTTCAATTTTTCACTGTGGGCGGATGTCATAACTCTTTTTGCAGTTTTTTGTCTGATCGGCATGATTTTTCTGCAATAAATACAAAGAAAAATCAATATAATGAAACACAAAGTTACATTAACTAAAATAAACATTACAAAGACATTTATTTACATAAACAAAAGTTTATATGATAAAACAAATTTATCATGGCCGATTAATACAATATGCAAAAGGAATAGACATTTAATCATGACGGATCGAAATTACCAAAACAAACCGATACAGACATGACAAACACGGGCCAATACAAATGTCCACGCGCCTCCCACGCGCCACAGGAGTGGCTCACGCGCCTTCACGCGCCGGCCACGGGCACCCACTCGCCCTCACGCGCCCTCACGCGCCGGCCAGTCTCGGGTAACCTTAACGCGCAGACGATATGTCGTCCGCTAGTTCCATGTGGGTATGACATGTCGGTTATAAGGTTCTAGACTCAGCCGTCTTGTCGATTTCGACGTTGTGGATGACATGTCGTCCTTCGTGGTGTTATGCGTACGACTTGTCGTACATAACCGGATGACATATCGTTTGAGACTAAAGGACACGTACGACTTGTCGTACGATAAACACGGATGACTTGTCGTCTGGTTACGCGGCTCATGTACGACTTGTCGTACGTCATTGGTGGACGGCTTGTCGTCCGGTTATCTAAACAGCGGATGACATGTAGTACGGATCTTCTGGGAGTGTTTTTCTGGGTAAAAACAGATTCAACTAGCCAACTTCTAGGGTCCATATCTTTCTCAATTGTAATCCAAATTAAGTACATGATATACCAAATTGAAGATCTCATGACCTAGTTTTCAAAATATATTTGAACATCCGATTATCAATTTTCTACCGAGAGTTATTACGGCCCAAAGTTGGAAGAAAATCATTTTTTAAAAAACAAAAACCAGAAGCATTTTCAACATTTTTCATACATGTTCATGCAACTTTTGTGTAATCCAACTAGAATATATGCATTTAAGCTACTGATACCAATGTTAGGAAACATAATCCCTAATATATTTACATGTTTGTCCTCTTAGGATCTAACCATACATGTATTACTAGTCCTAGATTTATTTACATGCTAATTGAAATAAATCTATACTAACCACAACACAATTGCATACCTTTTAAGCTTGTAGAGACCTTTTAATCAAACTTAATTGATTGTTTAACTCAATAAGCAAATGGTATTATTTATAGGAGGGAAACCAAGTCACTATTAGCTCACATGCATGGATTACTATTAATCCTTGATTACTATTTAATCACATGCATTGATTACTATGTAATCACATGTATTTGGATGTATAATGACTTTCTCTAACCCTTCCAAAAATGTTACCATCATGGGCGTATCATTTGTTCCTCATTTAACATTTTATTAATTGTTGTCACTTAACAACTCTTATTGTTACTTAATTATTTGATTAACAATCGTCATATATAATTGTCACCATTATTCAAACATGAGCATCATAATAACACTCTGAAGCATCTGTACATGATTGATATGTACCCATGGAACACCATTACAAATAACATTGAAGCCAAAGATCTCCATGTTATTAATTACTAAACAACAGCTAGAAAAAGTGAAAATTATTGCACAATTAGACGCCCAAGAATGCGCGACACTGGGACTCCCAATGTTCCTTTGCTTGTCGAACCCTCTCTACTCTCTCCATCTTAAGCCGCTCCTCCCAGTAATCATGGCAGCTGTTCAAATAAAGCATGGTTAAAAGTAAGAAACTTGGTAGGGGTTCATTGGCAGGGTTGACCCTATGGCAGTCCACAAAAGCAGCTGGATGGGCCCCCCAAAACCAGAGCCCAAACCCAAAACTAGTTGCGCTCTACTATCGTTTTTTGCCCAAATGTTTATCGGTAAAGCGTAAAGACCACCCTTTAGGAACTCACTCACATTCAGCTTATCTTAAGCAATCAGAGGAACCAAGAACATATAGGAATAATGACAAGGTGAATGCATATGATGAAAGGAAAAAGAGTGACAGACCTTCGGCTTAATAGAAGACTAAGCTCATCCAAGTGTACAGCACCTTCGTATACTCCCGCCTGAAAATTAAACTGATATCTATCAGTAGACAGTGGGTTTTATCACTGTATTTGGTGTTATAACCGTAGGACAAGCTCTTTGTATTACATTAATTTCAGGGTATTTATACGACTAATTTTGTTGGTTATATCTAATGTTATGATTCTGCAAGAAATTTCAAATAAATCATTAATACATAATATAGCTGTTTTCACATAGGTTAGTCATCAGTCTAATTGCATATATATGATCACTCCAAGTTCTCAATTGATGAGACAAGATCAACTATGATCACTGGGTGTACAGTCTGTCTATTCATAATCATGAAATTAGGTAAACATAATTAAGGGTGTCAAAAAAAGCCCGGGTTCGCCCGGGCTTTGGCCCTGCCCGGGGGTAAACAACCCCGGGCCGGGCCAGCGAAGTAGAGGCCCGGCTCGGGTTCGGAGCCGAGCTACGCCTAGCACAATAAGCCTTGGCTTAAAAAATATTTTATATATTTATATTAATAAAATAAATTATATATATATATATATATTTACATAATAAATTAAAAATATATTTAAATTTTTTATTAATAAAAACTGGACCAGATAAAGCCCAGTCCGAGTCCATTGCCACCTTTAAACATAATTACTGATTATAGTGATGAATCTTACCTCTCTGCACAAAGGGCACTTTTCTTTAGGCTCAGCTGCCTCTAGTCCATCAACAATGGTCACCGATGCAGCAGAGCAAGCACACATGTAGCAGAATATGTGACCGCATGTCAGTGAAACCGGATCAAACACCGTGTCCTGTTCCAAGAAACACAAGCAAATTTGGTGAACGCCATACTAAAGCACTTTACTATGATGTCGTTTAAAGTTAATGGTATCCAGTATTTTGTTTAAACCTTATTTGTCCATAATGTCAGACTGCACATATAAAGAACAAAGGGCCAAATTTAGTGTAGGAGCAAAGTGGGTTTTACCACTATGCCTATGACGTCAGCTACCACTACACTGTTGAGCTCGCAATTCGTAGAAAGTACGGATTAGTCCGCAGGGAACTAACCGGAAAATAAAAGAGTCGCCACCCAATATGAGACACTGAGAATGATTTAAGGCCGCACTATACCACTCGCAAGGTCCGACTTTAAACCTGTTTGAGTTCGGAATGGTCCCTTACTGATGCTAATATAATACCACGCTTAAAAGAGGATACACGTCTTATAATGCAGTACATGCAATGACAATTTATATATCAAATAGCACAATCATAATAATCCAAAACAGAATTTAAATATATCATTCATTGGCCTGGCTTCGTGGAAGCTTGGCCGGATATGGTCACCGTCGGCCGGATATAGATCGTAAAATTATATGTCCTGCAGGACATGATGGAAGTTTGGCCGGATATGCTGTAAAAAAACATAAACGCAGAATCATGCATCAAACAAATAACTGAGACGTGACATGCTTAAAACCAGTGACATGCTAAGGTCATGCATAACAGCATAATAAAGAGATTATAATGACAATATAAAATAATCAGAACTGAAAAAGCAGTAAGAAAAGGTACATGCGCAACCGTATCCAAGTGGTACGTGGAGTTGCATCCCAAGTGCATACCATACTACCGTCCATTCAGAATCTACTATGAAATTTACGTTTTAGCTTCTATCCTGTATACCACATGGAAGCAAGTACGTGGCCGGATGTAGCAAGTGTATAGGGCCGGATTTACTATGTGACTGATGCACGTCCGACCAGACATATTGGATGTCCAGCCGGATATGTGTTGTCAATTCAGTGAACTATAAAACGCGAAAGTACAGGTTTAGGGCCCTCATGTCTTACTTTTAAGCGTAATTCGACTGCGAGAACACCACTGAAACTTGGTTTAGTTGCTAGATCTTGCTGGAGATTGAGATTTTAGGGTTACTGTTTGTCAAAGGTCGAGAAAGAGAGAATCGCTTCCTAAAGTCAAAAAGTCCCCTCCTCCGTGCTGTTTATTCTCTTTTTATAATATGTAGGGCTTGACTAATAAGGAAATGATTTCTTTGTTAAGGAAAACATTTTGGTTTTATGGAAATCAGTTAAAGAAGAAAAGTGATCAAATCTTTCTATAAAACTGGAAACGCGATACATATCCAGCCTGACGTAGGGAACATCTAGCCGGACATCGTTATTTATATCCTCCCGGACATAGATGATGTCCGATCAGAACTCTGGCTTTAGGGTTTTTGTGGGGTTTCTTTCCCTTCCAGTATTAAACCTTACAACCCTCCCAAACTTTATAGGGTGGTCCCATAAGAGACTCCTTATCGGGCTATACGTAAAAATGCGATGTCTTCGGTTAGATAGTGAAACCTTAGTTCTTACATCAAAATATTAGATCTCGAGACAAGTGACAACTTGTACATATAAAATCCTGGCTTCAAGAACTCGCCATATGCCAGCTCTAGCATTGTAGGCTTGTTGCATGATATTGGTAATATGCTTAATTGACTTACGATTGGGACACAAGTTTCTTGTGATTATTTAGTGCAATATGCAAAATATAATAGTTAGAGAAAAAGAATCAAAGGAACTTACCAAGCATATAGAACAAGTCAAGTCAATATCAAGCTTGACAGAATCAAAGAGCTCACAAGAGAGCGATGGCTTCCCGTCATAAAATTGAAGATAGCAACCTTCAAAGAAAGCAGGGCCTTTCCTTGTGTTTACTTTTGTTTCCCTCAAATTGATGTGAAAAGCCATGAGCTCACAAAGCCATGGAGACTGTAAGATCTCAATATGCATACTTTGTGCCTGTGACCTGAAGGCCTGTCCTTGCTTTGAATAATGAACCTTCACCACATACAAAAAAATAAAATAAAATAAAAATACTAGTAATTATTATCATAACCGAAAACTGAAATACAATTCACTTAAATGTTGCTTTACATATACCTTATCATATTTCTTAAGGATTTTTCGGATTGCGATGGCATTGATGAGTGCATAAGTAACCAAATCCTTGCCTTCTTGAATTAAGGCTCCATGGGTGCCGTGCAATTTGGCTTTGAACCAAATTATGCATTTTGAAAACCCAGAAGCCAGATGAAGCTCAAGCAGTTTTCGTGCACGGTCATTAAAGCAACCCACTATAGCTGACATTTCATTGAGAAGGGAAGGGAAGAAGGTCCCATCACAAACTACAAATAATTAAGGATAATTAACATATCAACGAAGAAATTCAAGGCTTAATGTTAAAAATTCTCGAATCAGAAAATACAAAAACATAAAATGGATACCAGGACATTGGTGAGGGCAGGTTTGAGTCACAGAAACTCCATCATCAGTCTCTTTATGCGATTGAAAATCCTTCCTGCACTTCTTCAAAATCTTCTTAAGCTTCTTGAAACCAACCCCAGGTAATTTTTTCTCCTGGCCTTGCATGTACTCTTGGTATTTCTTGCAGAATTTCATTTTCTCATACAATGAAATAAAAACTAAAAATTGAATTAATTAAAATTAAAACTGATCCCTTAGTTTTTATTGAGGAAAAAAAATTGTGATGCTTCTAGGATCTATCTATGGCTCTATGATGCTCTCTGTTTTCGTGTTACTTCGGAGAGGCGCATTTTAAAAGGACAAATTTGACACAGTGAAAAGGTCAATTTCTCGGATATATCTCGATAATTTAAACAGACTTTATATCACTGATAAGATATAGTCAAGAGTTATATGCTTGTTAACAAAGTTTGTCAATCTCCTGCCACATGTCTTCTTATCATGTGAAAACTTGTTAAATTGCCCAAAACGGCATGTTTTATTATAGCTGATAATCTTTAAATGTGGGTAGGAATCGATATCTTTTTTTCTGTTTAAATATTTTCGTCCCTTAAATTTTTCATCATAATTATTCCATATGAGATGATGAGATTCTCAAAGACCTCAATAATAAATAATTTTTTCTTAAATTAATTTAAATTATTGAAAAATATATTAAATGAATAATTATTTAGAAATCAAATATACGTATTCAAATAATTGATAATATGGTTACATAAATCAAATTTTTTGTTTATAAAAGATTGGAATTCATATTTTCTACCTAATAAAAATGTGGACCCCTCATTAAATAGTAATTATATATATATAATTATTTAATTTAAGTCCTTATATTATTTATAATTTATATAGTTTAATAAATATGAAGATATTTTTTATTTACATCTATATAAAATTGTGATCTATAGTGAAGGGATGAAGATTTTATCTAATCCTTGCCTCATCCCTGAATAAGAAGTGGATATTAAATTTCTCTTCTCCCCATCCCCGATGTTAATTTTTTTAATTTTTCATCTCTGATATCCGCTCCAATTATGGAGGGTCCTTATTCCCTTAAGGATTTCTGACATCCCTACCTATATTATCAGCTAATATAATTTTGTTGGCTATATTAATAGGCGAAATTTTTCATTCTATCCAAATCTTAAAATAATTATTCGTAATCTTATATTTTTATTCATTTTTATACTAAAAACATTCATTTTTTATTTTTTTTTTATATTTCTTTAAAATCATGAAATGGGATTACTTTAAAAGCTAATTAAATAATTTGTTAGGACAAAATTTTGTGTACTAGGTATAGTTACATCATAGATCCATAAATTTTTGGATGCGATTTGTAGTTTTGGAAAAGAGGATTGAGAAATATAATATACAAATGATCACTTTTTAAAAGATTCCTCAAATGGATGAGCACTAAGTTTGAGTCATTTTTTTAATTGGTTGGAGTTTTGTTACTCTATCATGGATAAAGATAAAAATATTAATTTGTTTCTCCCAAAATTAAGATGTGAAACCACACCGTATTTGAATGTCAATTTTTAGAAACCAAAATCATGTGAATATTTGTTGCCAAGTTGTAATTTTCAACTACATTCATTAAAGGCATCCATATGGTCCCTCTTTCTTCTTTTGTGCAGTCCTTTGGCCTTTGCCATACATACATGTACAAGCACAATTATATATCTTCCATATAAAGTGATAAATTGACTTTATAAATAATAGATGGAAATTGTAGGGTCGGGCCGAAATCTACTAATAACGGTGAATGCCATAAAAGTGAGTTAGAGGAAAATTGTCTATTACATTCAAATTATTGAGCCTAATCTATTAGAAGCCCAAATGGATCCTAGGGTGAGTTGATTGCTTTTCTCTATTTTTAAGCCTGCACACACATTTAATTTCATTAGGGTTTTCCTCTTCCTTTTGTATGTTTGTGACTCATTTATTAATTAGGATTCTTAGATGTGTTTTTTAGTTCTAATTATTTTTTGACGATTGTAGATTCTTCCAAACTCCTCTCTTTTGGAAGTCCATTGACTTATATGAGGATTTTTAGGTGGAGGTGTCCATTGATGGACTGATAAGTTGTCTGCATGGTGTACACCCCTCTTAGCACATGCTGGAACATTAGGTGTCTAGAAACCTGTTATTATTCATGTTAATTAATCTTGCATCCTAGGTTACGTGGATTGTTAATAAAGTTTACTAATCTCGAGCAAAGATATATGTGGCATCATGCTTTTTAGGGTACTATAAGATACTCTGGTGTATTTTGAAAATTTTCAGAGTTTTCTCGGTATTTGTTGTCAAGGTCGGAGTATTTATGGTGTACTCGGAAGTAAGCTATCTCCAGAACCAATTCGAACTGGATAGCGATTGAGTATTTGGAGTTCTTTTTACTCTGGAGTGTACTGATTTGGGAGTGATTCTACTCCGAAATCATTTGGGAATAATAACATTTCGGAGTAATACTACTCTGGAATCAACGTATTCCGAGGTAGTTTAGTCCGAGGTAACATAATTCCATAGTGGCACTACTCCAGACTAATATCACTCCTGAGTAGTCAGACTTCGAAAGTTATTATGAACTCCTCCGGTCTACTAGTACTATTAAACCATGACATATGTCATTTTCCTAGTGAACCCTTGCATGTGTACAACAGTTCCACTAAGGAGGCGTGTTGAGAAATTTTTTTTATATGTCGACACGTGTCCCTAGTGGCATGGCTAAATCTGAGAATATACATCCATCCCCACATCAGGTTTTTATTTTTGAATAAGCGGTGCTCGAGATGAGGACACGTGTCTCAATATTTCGTTTATCGGACTTCCAACCGTTTATGATTAGACGTCTTATAAATATTATAGACGTCTAATAATGATAAAATTTAAAAGATTTACACGTTTTTTTAAGAGTTTTCACCCAAATGAACTTATAAAAATAGGCATAAGGCTTTGATTTAACCTTTGATTGTCCTTTGCTTTCGTGTTTAAGAGAAATTTATTTCTTCATCTTTTTCCTTTCTCTTTTGATAAAAAGCTTCAATTTTCTACGAAAATGGTGTCTTTCGTGATTGAAACAAAACTGTTGGAAGAACTACTTGATCAATTAAACCTCCCTGATACGGTGGAGATGGAGGAGTACCATGAGGACCTAATCCTCATGACATCAGGGAAGATGAAATCCTATTGTTCAGGAAACAAGCACAGTATATGACCTTCCTTATACACCCATTGGTTCTTGAGTTTTTGTCCGTAATGAATGAGTTTTTGCCACAACGTTTTCACAGCTCTGTAGGCCAATGATGCCAATTGGTATGTGTGATGAGCGATTAATATCCCTATATTTCCCACCCTTTTGTCTTAATATTTTATTGGTGATATTGAGTTTTTATGAGCTTTGATGTGTTTTGGGTGTGTTTTGCAAGTTAAAATCATATCATGACTCAATAGAATTAACTAGAGATAAAAACGAGAAGATATAGAGAAAATCAACGTTTATTTCGGAGCACCCATGAACACAATCTACACATAATGTCAAAATGCCATTATGCCATAATTGAATTGGCACGTCGCAACGTCAAGCCATGAGCGTTGCAACACGTGCCAATCTGGATGAAGAAAGTCGTGAGGCGTTAAGGCCTCACGACACAATAGATTCATCCCAAATTCGCCCTAGATCTAATTTTTATCAAGGAAACAGTCCATGGACCTCCTATATAAGCACCAGTTCATCCTAAAACCTAAAAAAAGCCTCATAACATAATTTTGGAGTCCCAGAGCATAGAAGAACGGCTAGAGTAAGGCAAGAACGAGTGCATCAGTATGAGTTGAAGTTTGAAGCCGAAGACTGCAAACAAGAGTTTCTTTCTTCCTTTTTCTCTCTTCCTTTATTTTTTATGAGTTCTTTCTTTGTAATAATGATTAACATATTTTGATTGAATATTATGAGTATCTAATTCATTAAATCTAGGGTTGTAATGGATCCAAGCATGTTTAATTAATTTATTTGCATATTTTTATTCTTTTGGGTTGGTTATTGATTATTGATTATCGATTATTCTATGTTCTTTGATACTTATTTTATTTGTTTGGCCAATAATAGAATAATATTGGTATAGGAACTTGACAGAGGAAATTTGGATTAGCCGTGAGAATAATAGCGTGTGATTTATTCGTTGAATATATTCTCATACATGATAGAAATATACCTAAAGGGCATACGTTGCCAATTATTAGAACTTGACCTTAAGGAATTCAGTTTAATTTAATTAACACAGACATATAGTTAGTTGGTTTAAATTCGAATATATTTACTAATCCTCGAAAGATGCTTGTGAATAATTTAACATTCTAGGTTAATAATTAGTAACAACAATCTAATTGAATGAAAAGTGTTTGGACTCATTGTGTGCATGCTTAGCTGAGTTGCAATCCTAGGTTCTTCTATCTATAGGGTTTTCAAAATTTGTTATTTGCGCTTATTTAATTTAAATTAATTTTCGATATTTCAACTTTCCATCTCAATAGTTTGGTTCAAGTTGTAGGTTAATCTTGATATTAATAAGATAAATATTAAGTCCATGTGGATTTGACATTCGATTATCAGTCACTATATTACTTGAGCGATACGTACACTTGCGTTCTAGATATATAATATCACGATCAAGGTTTTGGCGCCGTTGCCGAAGACTTAATTTATTTTTCTTTATTATTATTAGGAAAACTTTACTTACCTAACTAGACACCCCTCATTTTCATTTTTTATTTTCTTTTTCTTTTTGTTTTGATTTTAGACATCATGAACGATAATCAGCCTGAACAACGGGCAGTAGCAGCGCCTATTCTACTTTGAGATAAAACGATATCGATCATTGATGGACATAATCTTGTATCATCCTACCACCCATTCAGGCCAACGCGTACGACATCAAGACATGTATTCAAATGATACATCAATAAATGCATTTTGGGGGTGGCCTAAATGAAGATCCAAATGCACACGTACGTAATATCCTGTAAATATGTAGCATTTTCAGCTTCAATAGAGGGATAGAAGAAGCAATTCACCTGCGATCTTTCCCATATTTATTGAAAATCAAAGCTAAAGGATGGCTTCATTCACTGCTAATGGGGTTGATCACTACATGGATAGACTTAGCCATAAAATTCCTCGCAAAGTACTTCATTCCCGTAAAATTAATAAAGTTACGTAATGACATCACCTCATTCACGTAATATGACTATGAATCCTTATACGAGGAATGAGAGAGATATAAAGACCTGCTGTGCAAGTGCCCATATCACAACATTGTGAAATGGCTGCAAGTTCATACCTTCTATAATGGGCTTAATGGAATGATAAAGACTACAATAGACGTAGTGACTGGAGTTGCACTGATTTCCAAGATGAGAATGTTGCATGGGATCTACTGAAAGAGATGGCCAACAAAAACTCCCAATGGCCAACTAAAAGGAGTATTCAGCAGCGAGCAGCAGAAATCCATAAGTTAGAGCTAAATGCAGCTGTGAAAGCCAAGCTAGAACAAATCTACATGTGTCTAGAGACCCTCAGTAAGCAGGCTGTGAACAGTGCTGGAGTTACAAGTGCAGGATATAGGGAAATATAGAATGGAGAGCCCTATGCTCCAATGAGACATTTTTTAAGTATGTTAACAACTACAACAGACAAGACCAAAACTCTTACTTAGATAGATACAACCCTAGGTGGCAGACCAATCAAGAGGATGGGCAGAAGATAGAATTGAAGGAACTACTAGTAGATATGCTCAAGAGGCAAGAAGCCAAGTACGATGCCCTATTCCAGAGTCAAGCTGCAACCGTAAGAGCATTGAAGACGCAAATTAGATAGCTTGCGATTAATCAAAGTCAGCGGCCACTAGAAGCCTGCCCAAATGACATAGACAACAACCCAATGAGGACATGAAAAGAGTTCCGTAATGCCATCTCAGTCGGCCATAAGGAAGTAGAGGATGAGTGCATCACGCATATGTCTGATGAATAGCTTGATGAGGAAATTCATGAATGCATAAATTCTCTTGATGCTTCACCTAGCTTGAGACTTAAACTGCAGCATCCATTGGAGGAATCCACGGAGAAGCAGACAAAGAGAGGGGCAACTTCAATTATGAGCAACACTGTCAAAAAAGAAAGGCTTACAGAGGTATGTAGTGCCATATTTCAAAACCGACTGCAACAAAGTGTAAGGATCCTGGCATGTTCACCATAGACTGCACCATTGCGGATTAAGAGACATGAGCCTTATGCGACTTAGTGTCGTGAATCAATCTAATGTCGCTGCCTATAGCGAAGCGATTATGATACCATGAGCTAAAGCCCACATCCATGACTTTACTATTCACTTATAGAACCATCAGAGTACCTAAGGGGAAGATAGAGGATATGATGGTAAATGTGGGGGATTTTGAGCTTCTAACCGATTTCATAGTTCTGAAAAAGGAGGAAGATGTTGACTTACCCTGTATTTTAGGAAAGACATTTTCTGGTAGCAGCATGAGCGTTAATAGACATACAATAAGGCCTCCCTACTTTTTGAGTGAATGGAGATACGCTAGTTGTTAGAATGTTCGACCTTGCGGGAGACCAAAAGAGTCCAGAAAATAGAGCTTTAATGGAGCCAATGGAAGGAAAAAATGAAGTAAAAACGGAAAAGAAGACAGATAAGGTGACTGATGATGTAGTGATATGTGAGGCATTCAAGGCAGATTTACATGAAGAACACTACAGCATACATGCAGTGTGCCATTAATTCGACACTATGCTACATCATGTCACTATAAAACCCAAACCACCATACCATAGTCCATCAAAGAAAAAAGGGAAAGCGCAGTCAGTAACTGCAACCTCTACAGCCAATAATAAAGGAAAACAAGTGTGGGTGAGAGTGGTAAATCAAGAGAAAATAGCCAGTGCAACTCAGTCCAAGTATATATTGCCACATAGAAAGAAATGTCGTGCAATTGGGAATGACGCAACTACAAAACCCATCACATGAATTGAGACCACCATTAGTATTTAGGTGGTCACGTCTGGCTGAAGACATTAAACTTAGCACAAGCAGGGAGGCAACCCATGTATTTAATTTTTGTTGTCTTTAATTTAGTTTTATTTTATTATGTGCTTGTTTGTATTTTTATCTATGCAGGTACTTGTTGGGTTTCTAAGGTCAAACAAAGATCGATTTAAGCGTAAAACATGTGTGAATACAACAAAGTTAAGTTGCGGAAATACTCACTTTGATCGGATTTGTGATGCGTCGAACAACAAAAATTGATCCTCCTTGTAGCTCACGGCTTTGGCTCTCTTTGATGCTCCATGGATGATCTCCAAGCTCCAAGATTTATCAATGGATTCCATGCTCAAGGGTTTGTTTCCCTATCACCTTTGGATGACTCTTTAGTGTGCTAGCACTCGGAAAAATTTTCCGCAAATCCTTCCTTAAGCTTCTTGATATTCTCGGCCAAGCCAAGAAAATAAGAAAGAAAATGGCCGTTGGCCGAAACTTGAGAGGATAGAGGAGGAAGATGAAGTTGTGTGTTTTGTTTTTGATTTTTCAAAAAACAAATACCAATTACACTTTCCAAGAAATGTACAAGCCATTAAAAGCCTTCCATCAACTATTTACATCAATCAATGATAACAAGCATCACTTCACTCAAAGTGATGTGACTTCCGTCACTTGATTGACTAGTGATTTGACGCTTAATGTGACTTGTGGGCCACACTAAAATTCAAAATGCGAGTGGGCCCGCAAACACTCCCGGGCTCGGGTTCGCTAATTCCAAATTAACGAATTTTTCGTTGCGACGTAATTAAATCAAATTTAATTAAATAATTATGCCTAGCAAAATTACTATTCACGTCGCTAGCGAATTAATTCTAAATTAACTCGTTCGCCCGAATTAAAATCCAATTTTAATTTCGTGTCGAAATCTAATTTCGTTTAATATATCGAATATATTATTTTATCGATTGATTCCAAATTATTCGTTCTCTCACTTTAAATAATATTTTATCCCAGATAAAATATCTCCGTAATTAATCCCAGATTAATTTTCTCTCTCTATTAATTATTCCCATATTAATAATGTGCGAGTCATATGTTGGACAATTATGACCCATAGCGTCATTATTTGTACAGATCATGGTGTTGTTGTACAAATTAACTATGTGACAAAGGAGATTGCTCTCTTATCATTTGTGATTAGATCACCTAGATGTATAAATGATAGGAGGTCTTTATGATTAGTTCCTGGATTGAGATGATATGAGACAGTATCAATCCACGAATGATTAATCATTAAATATCCCTAGCCAGAGTATTATCGAGATTGGACATCGATAAATGCGTAAAAGACTAGTATTACACTTGTGCGGGTTATGTGGGCATAACGTCATAGTTCTCATATATTTGGGTATAGGATACTCATGCAAGTGTAATAGGAGGTTGTATTTTACCGATGGTACGGAAAATAGCTTCGCTCTGGATAGACCCCTCGGAATTCAATTGGTAGTATGACTATGTGTCTATGGAAGTCCAAAATCAGGGTAGGTGTATTTGGTCTTAACCTAATACTTGCACCGCTAATACTTGCGACAATCAATATACTTTGGTTTTAGGTCGTCCAGGGCTTTAACAGGTTCTGTGTACGCCTCTGCTGGGTATATTGAGAATCGTAGTGTGTTGGGTGTGATGTCAAGACAGAAGTATCACTCCAGTCATAGTGGAGATGATGGTCACATAGGATACATAACTCGTTCTCTTATGTACTGCAGTCATCGGGATAAAATGACTAGGTCATGTTTATCCGATTATAGAGACTAGATATAGACTAGGTCATGGCGCTTTGCTAGAAGCCAACCTTGTCTTGTAAATCGGTAAAAATGTAGTACTTGGTACGTACGTGTTCGGATAGTCCGACGACCGAATTTACTGCCAACATATCCGGGGATCTCATGGGTCGCTTCCCGAAGATTCACCGATGATGTATGACTCGCACTTTATTAATATGGGATTATTTAGTAGAGAGAGAGAAAATTAATCTGGGATTAATTACGGAGATATTTTATCTATAATAAAATATTATTTAAAAGAGAGATAACGATTAATTTGGAATTAATCGATAAATTAATATATTCGATATATTAAACGAAATTGGATTTCGACGCGGAATTAAAATCGAATTTTAATTCGGGCGAACGAGTTAATTTAGAATTAATTCATAAGTGACGTGAATAGTAATTTTGCTAGGCATAATTATTTAATTAAATTAGATTTAATTACGACGCAACAGAAAATTCGATAATTTGGAATTAGCGAACCCGAGCCCGAGAGTGTTTGCGAGCGCACTCGCATTTCGAATTCGAGTGCGGCATGCAAATCACATCAAGCATCAAATTGCTAGTCACATCTAGCGTCACATCATTTGATAGATGTCTTTCACTTTGAGTGATTGACACCAGTCACTATTCATTGATTGATGGGAGTTGATGGTGGTAGTTGGCAAGCTTTATGGCTTGACTTTTTGAAAGCAAAAATTGTGTATATGATTTTTAGAAAATCAATTATCAATTTTTGTAACAACCTACCAAACTCTCTCTTCTCTTTCTTCTTCCCTCTCTCACGCCCAAGGGGCTCATTTTCTCCTCTTCTGTTCTGGTCACTGCCGTGAGCTAAAGGAGAAGCAAGATGAGTATTTTTGTTGCAAAATACACTAGAGCTAGCACTCAAAGAGACATACGAAGGTGATAGGGAAACCCACCCATGTGTATGGAATTATATTACAAAGCTTGGAGCTTGATGGACCCTTCCATGGCCGAATCTTGAGGAGCAGAAATAGTGGACTGTCGTGAGCTTCAAAGGAGTTCAAAGGGCTTAAAAAGTTTTGTTCTTCACCGCATCGCTCAACCGATCATTGTGAGTATTCCGTGACTTCCTCGTGTATTCACACTTTTGTTTTATGCTTAATATTCGATCATAGGGACCGTAGATTTCCCAACAATGGTATCAGAGCGAGTTAAAAGCATGAAACTTGATTTAGGGTTAAAATTGGGTAAATTGTATTTGAGCATGATTTTATGAAATTGGATGATTGAGTATGCTTAAATATAGATTAATTGAAGATTGATTGGATCAATTTTATGAAATTGTGATTGGATCATTTTTTCCCCTTTTGGTGAGGCTTGGCTGAATCTTCTATTGCCCTAAATGTCTTGGTATTTTGTGTTTTTGATCATTTGATGAGTTGGAAAACATTGGGTAATATTGATTGTGGATTCAATTGGATTGAAATCGAAATCGATTTAAAAATACCATAAATGCCGAGAGCTATAGAAGCATGAATTGGGTTTGATTTTTTGATAAAATGTGTTGGACATGTTTTGTTGTTGATGAGCATAATTAATTAGGCTAATTGGTATTTTGGAAATATTGATTTGGTTGATTAATTATGTGATACACTTTAGGTTAATTAGATTATGAAATTGGAATTTTGTGATTTAATTAATTGGGCTAATTTTGGAAATTGGGCTTAAATGTTGTAAATGGGCTAATTGGGCTTGGTTGTACCAAGATGGGTTTAGGCTAAATTGGTTGGATCCAATTAGGCCCAAAACCATTTCCATAAAGTCCAAATGTGACTAATGGACCTTAATAAGTTTAATTGGGCCTAATGGGCCTAAATTGATTTTTAGGCTTATGGGGTTATTCCTTGATTGGGCTTTGGTTATTGGGTTTGACCCGAGTTGACCAAAAGTCCACGCCTTAAGAAATTAATTGAAAGCCCATTGGACTTTAATTAAATTAACGTTGAACGTTAATCGGGCTTTGAGACCCGTAACGATTAAATTTGGAATTTAAATCGTTAAGGTTCGTCAAATAAAGTGTAATATTTAATTTGGAATTAAATAGTGAATTAGTATTAAATGCATATTAAATTGGATTTAATGTTGTAGTTTAATTTAATTCAAGAATTCGTACTTTGAGTACTTATTCGCAAAACGAGTTTGACTCGCACAAAATCAAATCGTTGTTTGAACATTGGATGATCATTAATTATCAGATTAATTAATTGGATTAGATTAATTGATAATATGCTTGTGTGAATACATGGTTGCGATGCATGAATAATGTATATCGAATGGATATTAGATGGGTGGGGCAATTTTAGAAATTATTGTAATAAATTTGGAATTTATTAATTGGACCTGCGTGTCCAGCCTATTACCTTTTGACTCTTTGTATTTCTCTTCTCACCTATTCCCCTCAATGTAAATGAGGTTTCTTTAGAAGTGTAGTGTAACGGGTAGAAGCAAATACTTGTGCTAGCGGGAGAGAGGAAAATGAGAGATTTGATCTAGGATCAATGTGTTAAGTATCCATCCGCATATCATTATTATTTATTTATATGCGCCTTATTATGTGTTTAGAATGCATGTTTAAGGGTGTATGATGATGAGACCTTAACAAAGATAATAAATTGGTTGCCAATTTGCACGCGAAAAACCCTCACAAAATATTAAGCGTTTTTCCTTCCATTGAGCGATTCTTACTCAAGATCCAAGACTGGCATTGGTTTGTTGGCCAAAGTCAAGTCCTTTGTCCGTCGAGGATGTGCTTGAATCATGAAGGCTTTGTTCCATATTGGTGTCTTGTCCAAGTTGTGGTTTGTTGGCCAAAGTCAAGACCACTTCTTGTTCATCGACATTGATTACGAAGCTTTCCATGGTCAATGGGTTCCGCTTAACTGGGATCACTAAGTTTGTTGTGCCAAAGCCAAGGCTTAGTTGATTCAGAGGAAAAAGGTTAGGCAATATATTGGATATATTGGCATATATAAGATATATGTTTCGGACTTGGATGTCCCCCTACTAGATCTAGGAATTGGATGGGATCCAATTGATCTTAGAGATCTACCTAGTTAATTATTAAACAATTTGTTGGCCAAAGTCAAGATTGTGTGATATTTAACGGGATCCTAGCCCGCTAGGAAACACGGTTTCCCGAGTACTCAACAGAGGGTTAGAGGCTCGTCGAAAAAATAGTGGGAGGCAAGTATTAAATTTGCAATATTCGTTTAATAACTTGCCATACGCGCTCATTTCAAATCATTCGTCGTTAAATAAATTATTTATTAGTTGGACTAATATTAATGTTGTTTTAATAAACAGTTGGACTGTATTCAAACTATTCATTTATAGTTGATTATATAATTGGATTATAGTAATCAATATATTTGATTTAATTAAATTATAGTTGATTAAATAGTTGAACTATAGTAATCATTATAATAAATAGTGCCTAAATCGTTGATTAAATAGTTGAACTATTAGAATCAAGATATACTTGAAAGATTAGTGTTTAAAACATAATCCTGGGTGAAAATGTATTTAAACGACTTTAATTTTCAAATTGGGAATAAAATTTCAGGATGGTCCTGGAAACTAATAAGTTACTTTATTTGATAAAATAACATATTAGGCCTAAGCCCGGAGTTAAGCAAATAGTAGAGCATGATATTTGGAATATTCATGTGATGATAACTTTAGTGCTTAATCCATTATACTTGTCATATAGACTCCTTAATTTCTTAATCAGAACTAAGGATTAGATCTTTAAAGTATGATAAAGAAATTGAAGGATCTTCATAGATCTATTCTTAGATCTTAGAAGTACTAAATTTCAATAGTAAACTCTTGGAGAGTTAATGGCTATACTCAAGGAGTCAAAGCCAAAGTTTACAATAAGGCAAGAAGAGCAAGACGCATCTTATTTCGACATTCCGGAAGGCCAAGGCTTCTGGGGTACCGAAAAGGGCAAAGGCAAAATCATTATAATCTTCTGGGAAGATAAATGACATATCCCAAAATGTCTGTCTAAATTGTGGCAAACGGGATCGCGGAAGCGTGACTGCCGTTTGAACAAAGCAAACATGAAGGAATTGAATAACGAGCAAGGCTCTGACTTCAAATATGTTTGTCATAAACTTGTTCACTGCTAGTATTAAAAATTGGATTTTAGATACTGGAAGTGGTACATAAATATGTACTGGTGTGTAGAATCTGCTATGAACAGGATACTGACTTCAGTTGAGATTAATCTACGAATTGGAAACGGGACAAAAGTCGCTGTTTTAACCGTAGATACCTACTAAATTAGGAAACTGTTAAAATGTAACTAGTTTGACTAGATACATTATCTCTATATCAGAGTATAATCCGTTGCGGATATACCTTTATATTCTAGAACACTAAAGTGTTTTATTTTATAAAGATGATATTGAGATAAACAAATTAGATGTGAATAACAGTATTTATATTTTGAATATAAATAAATCTCAAACATATGACATGACAAACAAATAGCTCAAACTGATTTGATCAGAAGAGACTTAAATGTGGCATTGTTGTCTGGGACACAATTAAACAAGAATCGTATATCCACACTCTTGAAGAGTGGGTACTAGGACAAATTTGATACTAATCAAATAATGTCTACGAATCTAGTTTATTGGGCAAAGTGCCTAAAACACTATTTACTTGGTAAAAGTGTAAATGCCACCGATCTGTTACCCCTCGTTCATAGTGACGTAAGTGGGCCCATGTCTAGCTAGGCTAGAGGTGGATATGAATATTTCGTGACTTTTACGGATGTGGCATCACGTTATGGTTATGTGTTTCTTTTGAAACACAAATCGGAAACTTTTAGAGTTTCGACACGAAATAGACAAACAGATCGACTAAAGTATTAAATCATCACGGTTAGACCATGATTAAAATACTTAAGCAATAAGTTTCTTATATACTTGAAAGAGTATAGTATTCTTTCAATGAGGACTCCTCCCAGAACACGTCAATTCGACAATGTGTCCGAACAGAGAAAACGAATTTTGTTGGACATGATAAGGTTAATCATGAGTCGTTCTGAGCTACCATTTCCTTCAACGGATAAGCTTTAAACAGTTCAGAACTTATTTAGAATAAGGTTCCATAGAAATCTGTTAGACAGATTACATATTAGATATGAACAGGAAAGAAACCAGGTGTTCTTATTCCTGATGATTTGGGTATGGTGGGCATATGTTTGGATGATACCAAACTCGAACCCAAAATTGGATAAGTGCAGAAGTTGTAGGTTATCCTAGGGATACCAAAGTATAGTACTTATACATCTCACCAGAGAACAATTTAATTGTTGCTCGCCATGCGGGTTTTCCTAAGAGGAATACATATATGCAGTGGTAAGTGGGAGGATAGTAACACTCGATGAAAATCAGAGTAATACTGTTCAAGGCACCGAGTCCTTAATGGAACACAAACAGTTCATCAAGGATGAAACTGTACCATTAATCTTCGAATACACAAGAATCGTGTAGGTCGGAGAGAGTCAGAAAACAACCTGGGGTATGGGTTTCTGATCTCACCTCATAAGGATGTAAATCTTATTGAGAAAGACAAACCGACTACGTATGAGGAAGTGATACAAGGTATCGACTCCCAATTATGGAAAAATGCCATGATGTCCGAAATGGATTCCATGTATACCAACTATGTTTGGATACTAGTTGTTGTACCGTAAGACATTGTGTCTGTTGGTACTATATGAGTCTTCAAGGAAGACATACATGGATGGCAACATACCAACGTACTAAGCTAGGCTTGTAGCGAAAAGGTATCGTTATCAACATTGTGTCGATTACGACGTAACCTTTTACATGTTGCCATGGTAAATCCATTTGGATAATGCTTGCTAATGCTGCATGTTTCATTTATGAAATATGGCAGCTGAACGGGAAAATCGATTTCCTGAAAAGGAAACCTTTTGGAGGATGTTTACAACATCCTGACGGTTTTGTTGTATCAAAACTAGCAAACAAGGTTTGCAGGTTATTCGATCCATGTTTGGATTGAAGTAAGCATTATGTTCTTGGAACTGATATTTTGATGTAATCATAATGGTTTATGATTTAATTCAAAATGTATATAATTCTTATCTATATAAGGAGGTTAGTGGGAGCGCACTGACGGTGAAAGTCCTATAAAATGATGACATGTCATTTCTTGGAAATGATATTCCCATAAAATAATCGGTGAAAGCTTGGCTTTCATGAAAATTCTCCGTAGAATTCTTGGGAGAAACAACCTTTATTCTAAGAATAAAGATCTACTGGGATAAATTTAAAGTTGTTAAGACTTTCCGAGAACTCGTACATTGAAAAATGTACGTGACCTGGTGTCTCATACGCTTTGAGCATATGGATTCACAATCAGGCCAATCCAAGTGATAATCACTGGATTGATGTTAAGAAAATGCTTTAGTATCTTAGAGAACTAAGGATGCTGTCTTAAACTATGGAGAAGGAGAACTTGAAGTGACTGGGATCACTGCTGCAAGTTTCCTAACCGATAAAAATGACTTTAAGTCGCTAAACGGTACTATACAGTTTGAATAACGGTACAGTGAGCTGGAAATCTTCCAAGCAAGATACTATTACCGAATAAACAATAAATGCGGGTTATTGCTGCAGCTGAGGCAGCAATAGAAGCCATTTGGGTCGATAACAAATCTAATTAGATTAGATATAGTTCTGTTAGCAGTAGAGCTAGGCTACAACGCAGGCTAAAGAATTAATGGTCACATCAACGATCCAGCTATATACTTCGACTATTCATCTGATTCGTTCAGATCATACATCGTGGCGATGTGATGATCGAATAAATCGCATCAGACGATAATCATGCAAATCCGCTAACGAAAGCCTTTCCACAGCAATTTGAGCGAACCGTACATAGTTCGGGTGGTAGACACTTGAGTGACTGGCTATAGGCCAAGTGGGAGATTGTTGGACAATTATGACCCATAGCGTCACTATTTGTACAGATCATGGTGTTGTTGTACAAATTAACTATGTGACAAAGGAGATTACTCTCTTATCATTTGTGATTAGATCACCTAGATGTATAAATGATAGGAGGTCCTTATGATTAGTTCCTGGATTGATATGATATGAGACAATATCAATCCATGAAAGATTAATCATTAAATATCCCTAGTCAGAGTATTATCGAGATTGGACATCGATAAATGCGTAAAAGACTAGTATTACACTTGTGCGCGTTATGAGGGCATAACGTCATAGTTCTCATATATTTGGGTATAGGATACTCATTCAAGTGTAATAGGAGGTTGTGTTTTACCGATGGTATGGAAAACAGCTTCGCTCTGGATAGACCCCTCGGAATTCCATTGGTAGTATGACTATGTGTCTATGGAAGTCTGAAATCAGGGTATGTGTATTTGGTCTTAACCTGAGACTTGCACCGCTAATACTTGCGAAAATCAATATACTTTGGTTTTAGGTCATCCAGGGCTTTAACAGGTTCTGTGTACGCCTCTGCTGGGTATATTGAGAATCGTAGTGTGTTGGGTGTGATGTCAAGACGGAAGTATCACTCCAGTCATAGTGGGGATGATGGTCACGTAGGATACGGAACTGGTTCTTTTTTGTACTGCAGTATCGGGATAAAATGACTAGGTCATGTTTATCCGATTATAGAGACTAGTTACAAGAGATCCGATATGTGCTTCGTACGGGACAGACACAATTCCAGCCTCAGGCCTTGCACGTGACATCCGATACTGGATCGAAATATGAAATACTACGTATACTACACCTGATATAGATCACATATTCTTGTAAGTATATTTTTGGAGAATTGGGTAGGCATGGCGCTTTGCTAGAAGCCAACCTTGTCTTGTAAATCGGTAAAAATGTAGTACTTGGTACGTATGTGTTCGGATAGTCCGACGACCGAATTTACTGCCAACATATCCGGGGATCTCATGGGTCGCTTCCCGAAGATTCACCGACGACATATGACTCACACTTTATTAATCTGGGATTAATTAGTAGAGAGAGAGAGAGAAAATTAATCTGGGATTAATTACGGAGATATTTTATCTAGGATAAAATATTATTTAAAAGAGAGATAACGATTAATTTGGAATTAATCGATAAATTAATATATTCGATATATTAAACGAAATTGGATTTCGACGCGGAATTAAAATCGGATTTTAATTCGGGCGAACGAGTTAATTTAGAATTAATTCGTAATTGATGTGAATACTAATTTTACTAGGCATAATTATTTAATTAAATTAGATTTAATTACGACGCAACGGAAAATTCGATAATTTGGAATTAGCAAACCCGAGCCCGAGAGTGTTTACGAGCGCACTCGTATTTCGAATTCGAGTGCGGCACGCAAATCACTTCAAGCGTCAAATCGCTAGTCACATCTAGCGTCACATCATTTGATAGATGTCTTTCACTTTGAGTGATTGACATCAGCCACTATTCATTGATTTTATGGCTTGACTTTTTGAAAGAAAAAATTGTGTATATGATTTTTAGAAAATCAATTACCAATTTTTGTAACAACCTACCAAACTCTCTCTTCTTTTTCTTCTTCCCTCTCTCACGCCCAATGGGCTCATTTTCTCCTCTTCTGTTCTGCTCACTGCCGTGAGCTAAAGGAGAAGCAAGATGAGTATTTTTGTTGCAAAATACACTAGAGCTAACACTCAAAGAGACATACGAAGGTGATAGGGAATCCCACCCGTGTGTATGGAATTATATTACAAAGCTTGGAGCTTGATGGACCCTTCCATGGCCGAATCTTGAGGAGTAGAAATAGTGGACTGCCGTGAGCTTCAAAGGAGTTCAAAGGGCTTAAAAAGTTTTGTTCTTCACCGCATCGCTCAACCGATCATTGTGAGTATTCTGCGACTTCCTCGTGTATTCTCACTTTTGTTTTATGTTTAATATTCGATCCTAGGGACCGTAGATTTCCCAACATCATACGTCATCGGTGAATCTTCGGGAAGCGACCCATGAGATCCCCAGATATGTTGGCAGGAAATCCGGTCGTCGGACTATCCGAACACGTACGTACCTAGTACTACGCTTTTATCGATTTACAAGACATGGTTGGCTTCTAGCAAAGCACCGTGCCTACCCAATTCTCCAGAAATATTCTTAAAGGAATATGTAATCTTTATCAGCCATAGTATATGTATTATTGCATATTGCGATCCAGTATCGGATGTCACGTGCTAGGCCTAGGGCTGGAATTGTGTCTACCCCGTACGAAGCACATATCGGATCTCTGGTAACTAGTCTCTATAATCGGATAATCATGACCTAGCCATATTATCCCGATGACTGCAGTACATAAGAGCACCAGTTCTGTATCCTACGTGATCATCATCTCCACTATTACTAGAGTGATACTTCCGTCTTGATATCACACCCAATACACTACGATTCTCAATATACCCAGAAGAGGCGTACACAGAACCTGTTAAAGCCCTGGATGACCAAAATCAAAGTATATTGATTGTCGCAAGTATTAGCGGTGCAAGTCTCAGGTTAAGACCAAATATACCTACCCTGATTCGGACTTCCATAGACACATAGTCATACTACCAATGGAATTCCGAGGGGTCTATCCAGAGCGAAACTGTTTCCGTACCATCGGTAAACACAACCTCCTATTACACTTGCATGAGTATCCAATACCCAATTATATGAGAACTATACCATTATGCTCCCACAACGCGCACAAGTGTAATACTAGTCTATTCTGCATTATCGATGTCCAATCTCGATAATACTACGACTAGGGATATTTAATGATTAAATCTTCGTGGATTGATACTGTCTCATTGTTGGAGTTTCTATAGGTCCCAAGATCAAAACTCAAGCATGATACATGTGAATACAACGACGGAAGTTACGGAATACTTACATCGAGCGGTTGAGCGACGATTTGGGCAACAAAAACGAAATCTGCCTTGACAGTGGACTGCACTGCAGTGGGCTGCTGTGAACAGTACATTTCGCCCCTTATCTTCAAGATTTGAAGCTCCAAGCTTCATCATTTGAATCCCGGCTCATGGGTAAGCTTCCCTATCACCTTCGCATTGATCCCGGAGTGTGCTAGCACTCTTGATTTTGCCACAAAATCACACTTGCTCCCCTAATTTCCTTTGCTTCCATCGGCAGTTCACTGCCTCAAGAACAAGAAGAAATGCGTGAGAGAGGAAGGAGAAATGGTGAGAGAGAGAAGTGAAAAGTATGTTGGAAAATTGGTTTTTAATTTGCTTATATATTTTCTACAAATAATAAAAGCAAATACACTTCCCTTTTCTTTCAAAAAGTCAAAGGAAGATATAAAAAACAATATATGTCTTTCAACTTTCAAAAAGTTGATTTCCAACCACTCACATCAAGTCTTTTCAATCAATCAATCTAATCAATTGTCACATCACTCAAAGTGACATGATTTGACGCTTGATGTGACGCTAGATGCGACTAGCGATTTGACGCTTGATTTGACTTACGTGCCGCACTCGAATTCGAAATGCGAATGCGCTCGCAAATAATCTCGGGCTCGGATTCGCTAATTCTAAATTAACGAATTTTCCGTTGCGTCGTAATTAAATGATTACGCCTAGCGAAATCACTATTCACGTCGCTAACGAATTAATTCAAAATTAATTCGCTCGCCCGAATTAAAATCTAATTTTAATTCCGTGTCGAAATCCAATTTCATTTAATATATCAAATATATTAATTTACCGATTAATTCTAAATTAATCGTTATCTCTCTTTTATAGTATTTTATCCCTGATAAAATATCTCCGTAATTAATCTCAGATTAATTTTCTCTCTCATCTTATTAATCCCAGATTAATAAAAGTGCGAGTCATACGTCATCGGTGAATCTTTGGGAAGTGACCCATGAGATCCCCGGATATGTTGGCAGTCAAATCGGTCGTCGGACTATCCGAACACGTAAGTACCAAGTACTACGTTTTACCGATTTACTAGACAAGGTTGGCTTCTAGCAAAGCACCAAGTCTTCCCAATTCCCGGACATATCCATCTAAGAATATTTAAGATCTGTATCAAGCGTAGCATACCAAGTATTGTGTATATCGACCCAGTATCGGATAGTCACGTGCTAGGGCTGGGGCTGGATAAGTGTCTGCCCCGTCCGAAGCACATGTCGGATGTCTGGTAACATAGTCTCTATAATCGGATATTCATGACCTGGTCACAATATCCCGATTGGTTGCGCAACACTCAAGAGCACTAGTACCGTATCCTGTGTGACATCATCTCCACTATGACTGAAGTGATACTTCTGTCTTGACATCACACCCAATACACTACGACTCTCTGATAAACCCAGAAGTGGTGTACGCAGAACCGGTTAAAGCCCTGTACCACCAAGACCAAAGTCTATCGATTATCGTAAGTATTAGCGATGTAAGTCTCAGGTTAAGACTATACACACCTACCTTGATTTCGGCCTCCCATAGACACATAGTCATAATACCAATGGGATTCCGAGGGGTCTATCCAGAGCGAAGCTGTTTCCGTACCATCGGTGAAACACGACCTCCTATCGTACTTGCATAAGTATCCGATACTTATATAAATGAGAACTATGCCGTTGTGCCCTCACAACGTACACAAGTGCAATACTAGCCTATTCCACATTATCGATGTCCAGTCTCGATAATACTCCGGCTATGGATATTTAATGATTAATCCTTCGGGGACTGATACTGTCTCATATCATTCTCAGTCCAGGAACTAATCACTGGGACCTCTCTTCATTTATATATCTATGGTGATCTAATCACAAATGATGAGAGTGCAATTTCCTTGTCACATAGTTAATTTGCTACAACAACACAATGATCTGTGCAAATAGTGACGCTTGTTGGTTTCTATAATTAGTCCCAAGGAAAGAATAAGCCATAGAAATACAAATAACATACATGCAAAGCTAGAAACATGGCGGAATCATACTTACTAAGCTTTGTGACGAAAATGGTGAAGACAATCCTTGAGTCTTCAAGGTGGAAGTTTCGGCCAAGATGAAGAGGAAGAGAAGCTTCAAGTCTTCAAGTGTTCCAAGATCCAAGGTTGTTTCCCTATCACCTCTTTTGATCATTCAATGTGCTAGCAAAATGGAGAAATGAAAATGATTTTTCTGCCTTTTGTTTGAAGCTCACGGCGTGAGCAAAGGAGAGGAAGAGGGAGTGTTAGACTTTTCAATTTTCTTTCTCTTTTGTTTCCAAAACCGTGAGAGACCAAATGAAATGCAATGATAAGATATCAAATACCAAAATGAATTTTTAATTAATAAACCCTTCAAAAACCGTGAAAGGTTTTCCCTCCAAAGGAAAATTCATCATATGCCATCATTATCTCACATTGAGAATATAGACAATGTATCATCCCATAAAGGTGACTAGATACATCCATCATCTATTCGTGTCAAGTAATGAGATATCGCGATGTGATTTGCGGATTCCCCCCGTTTTAAAATACGAATGTGTCCCAAACACTTTCAGGCCCAAATTCGCTAATTCCGAATTAACGAATTTCCGTCGCGACGAGAATTAAATAATTACGCCTAGCGGAATTATTATTCAGATCGCTAACGAATTAATTCCAAATTAATTCGTTTGCCCGAATTAAAATCCGATTTTAATTCCGCGTCGAAATCTAATTTCGTTTAATAATATATCGAATATATTATTTTATCGATTAATTCCAAATTAATCGATCTCTCTCTCTCTCCTAATAAGGCATTTTATCCAAGATAAAGTTTCTCCGTAATTAATCCAAGATTAATAAAGTTCGAATCAAACATCATAGGTGAATCTTCAGGAAGCGACCCAAGAGATCTCCGGATATTGGCAGGGCAGTAAATACGGTCGTTGGATAATCCAAACACGTACGTACCTCATACTATGTTTTTACCGATTTACAAGACAAGATTGGCTTCTAGCAAAGCGCCATGCCTACCCAATTCTCCAGAAATATTCTTACTCGAATATTAGATCTTTATCAAGCGTAGTATACCGTAGTATCGCGTACATCGATCCAGTATCGGACGATCACATGTTAGGCCTGGGGCTGGAAATGTGTCTGCCCCGTACGAAACATATATCAGATATCAAACAACTAGTCTCTTTAAATCGGACAATCCTGACCTGGTCATATTGTCCCGACGGTTGCAACCTTTTATAGAGTACTGTTTTGTATCCTGCGTGATCATCATCTCCATATGTCTGAAGTGATACTTCCATCTTGACATCACATCCAGTACACTAAGATTCTCGATAAACCCATAAGAGGCGTACACAGAACCGAATTAAAGCCCCGAACCACCACAACCAAAGTTTATCGATTGTCGCAAGTACTAGCGATGCAAGTCTCAGGTTAAGACCATATACACCTACCCTGATGCGGCCTCCCATAGACACGCAGACATACTACCAATGGGATTCCGCGGGGTCTGTCCAGAGCGAAGCTGTTTTCCGTACCATCGGTAAAACACAACCTCCTATCGCACTTGCATAAGTATCCAATACTTAAATATATGAGAACTATGTCGTTGTGCCATCACAACTCGCACAAGTGCAATACTAGTCTATTCCACATTATCGATGTCCGATCTCGATAATACTCCGACTAGGGATATTTAATGATTAAACCTTTTATATTGATACTGTCTCATATCATCTCAATACGGAACTAATCATATGGACTTTTGCCTTAATATATTAAAGTAAATAATTTTACAAAATGGCAAAAGGCAATTCATTATCACATAGTTAATTTTGTACAATAATACAATATCATTTACAAAACAGTGACGCTATGGGTCATAATGTCTAACAATCTCCCACTTGGCCTATAGCCGTCACTCAAGCATCTAATACCTGAACTATGTATATGTTCGTTCACACACTTGCTGAAGAACAGCCTTCGTCAGCGGATCTGCAATGTTGTCATCCGATGTGACCTTCTCGACTTTTACATCGCCACGATGTATAATCTCCCGAATCAGATGGTAACGCCGAAGAACATGCTTGGATCGTTGATGAGACCTTGGTTCCTTAGCTTGTGCTATAGCCCCGTTATTGTCACAATACAACGGCACGGGCTCAGCTGCTAACGGAACTACTCCTAATCCGATTAGGAATTTTCGGATCCAAACTGCCTCATTTGCTGCTTCTGATGCAGCAATATACTCCGCTTCAGTTGTTGAATCGGCAACAGTATCTTGCTTGGAAGATTTCCAGCTCACTGCTCCGTTATTCAAACAAAAAATGTACCCCGATTGCGACTTGAAGTCGTCCTTGTCGGTTTGGAAACTTGCATCGGTGTACCCAGACACCTCAAGTTCTCCACCTCCATAAATTAAGAAAGCATCCTTAGTTCGTCTAAGATACTTAGGATATTCTTAACAGCCATCCAGTGACCTTCACCTGGATCGGCCTGATAGCGACTGCACATGCTCAAAGCATATGATACATCAGGTCGCGTACATATCATGGCATACATGATCGATCCGACTGCCGAGGCGAACGGTATCCGACTCATGTTATCTCTCTCTTCTTTAGTTTTAGGACACATGTCCTTAGACAGAAGAATACCACGTGACATTGGCATCAATCCCTTCTTGGATTGATCCATGTTGAATCGCTTCAACACTTTTCAATATATGTACTCTGGGAGAGTCCAAGCAGCTTTCTAGATCTATCCCGGTAGATCTTTATTCCCAGAATAAAGGCTGCTTCTCCCAGATCTTTCATGGAGAATTTTAATGAAAGCCAAGTTTTCACCGACGTTAGCATGGGAATGTCATTGCCTATAAGAAATACGTCGTCGACATAAAGGACAATAAAAGTCAGTGCTCTCCCACTAACCTTCTTGTATACACAAGGGTCATCATCGTTTTGTACGAAATCATATTCTTTTATGATCTCATCAAAACGCTGATTCCATGACCGTGATGCTTGCTTCAATCCATAAATGGATCGATTTAACTTACAAACCTTGTTTGCAAGTCTAGGTACGATAAAACCGTCAGGTTGTTGCATATAAACATCCTCCAAAAGGTTTCCGTTAAGGAAAGCGGTTTTAACGTCCATCTGCCATATCTCGTAATCGAAATATGCAGCTATTGCAAGCATTATCCGAATGGATTTAATCATGGCAACGGGTGAGAAAGTTTCGTCATAATCAATACCATATTGTTGACGATACCCCTTTGCTACAAGCCTAGCTTTGTACGTTTGCACGTTGCCATCCATGTCGGTCTTCTTCTTGAAGATCCATCTGCATCCAATAGGCTTTACGCCTTCTGGTGCATCAACCAGTGTCCAAACTTGGTGTTGGATACATGGAATCCATCTCGGACTTCATGGCATCTTGCCATAAAGCGGAATCAATATTCTGTATTGCTTCCTCATACGTAGTCGGTTCATTATCCTCAATAAGATTAATATCTACATGAGGCGAGATCAGGAACCCATACCTCTCAGGTACCTTCCTGACTCTCTCCGACCTACGCGGTCCTTGTGTATCTGAAGATTGTGGTACAGACTCATCCTGGATGGTCTGTTTATGTTCCGTCGTTGATTCATTGCCAGGAACAGTATCACTACGATTTTCATCGAGCTCCACTTCCTCCCACTTACCACTGCATCTAGGAATTCCTTCTCAAGGAAAAATGCATGTAGAGCAACAAACACTTTGTTCTCTTGTGGGTGATAGAAGTAATATCCTTTGGTTTCCTTAGGATATCCCACGAAAAGGCATTTATCTGATTTGGGTTCTAGTTTGGTACCTTCCAAACGTTTAACATATGCCCAGCATCCCCAAATCTTCAGGAAAGAGAAAACTGGTTTCCTTCCTGTCCATTTCTCATATGGAGTCTGTTCAACAGACTTTGACGGAACCTATTCAAAATAAGTACCGCACTGGTTAATGCGTATCCCCAGAAGGATATTGGTAGCTCAGTCCGACTCATCATCGACCTTACCATGTCTAACAAGGTACGGTTTCTCCGTTCAGACACACCGTTTAATTGCGGTGTTCCAGGAGGAGTCCACTGTGAAAGAATACCATTTTCTTTCAAGTAATCTTGAAACTCATAACTTAAGTATTCCCCACCACGGTCCGACCGCAATGTCTTAATACTCTTTCCTGTTTGTTTTTCTACTTCGTGTCGAAACTCTTTGAATTTCTCAAAAGTTTCCGACTTGTGTCTAATTAGATACATATAACCATAACGAGATGCATCATCCGTAAAGGTTACGAAGTAATGATATCCACCTCTAGCCTGGCTAGACATGGGCCCACATACGTCGCTATGAACGAGGGCTAACAGTTCTGTGGCACGTTCACCTTTACCACTAAAAGGTGATTTAGGCATTTTGCCTAAAAGACAAGATTCGCAGACATCATATGAATTAAGATCAAATCCGTCCAAGTACCCACTCTTCGAAAGTGTGGATATGCGAGTCTTGTTTATGTGTCCTAGACGACAATGCCACATGTAAGCTTCATCTTTTAGATTACTCTTTTGAGCCTTTTTGTGTTATTTTATGTTTAGGAGATTCATTTATATTCAAAATATAAAGGCCATTATTTGCTACAGCAGTGCAAATTTCTGCATCATTTTTATATAAATAAACACCCAGTGTTTCTAAATACAAAAGTGTACCCATGCTGGGTTAACAAAGATACAGATATGATATTCCTAGTCAAACTAGGTATATAATAACAGTTCAAAAGTTTAAGCATATGCCCCGAGGGCAATTCCAAAACAAAAGTCCCTACAGCAAAAAACAGCAACTGGAGTTCCGTTTCCGACTCGTAGATCAACCTCCCCTGAAGTCAGCATCCTGCTATCCTGCAGATCCTGCAAATCAGTACATATATGAGCAGCACAACCAGAATCAAAAATCCAATTTTTAAAACTAGAAGTAGTCATATTTATCTCAATAACAAACATACCAGAGGCTAGTGCCTTGCCTGCCTTGATATCCTCCCTTTGTCCCTTGCCCATTCGGCAGTCACGTTTCCAGTGACCCTTCTTGCCGCAGTTGAGGCAGACATCTTGAGATTTGTCCCTTGGCTTCCCAGAAGCTTTTGTCAACTTGCCTTTACCTTTTTCTTATGTTTCTTCTTCCTCACCCCTCCAGTAGCTTTGGGCCCAGCCTTTGGCCTCTGAGAGGTCGATGCAAAGTGCGCCTCGCGTTGCCCCCTTTTTGGAGTTCTTTTTCAGACTCCTTCAAGATGGATAACAGCTCTCCAAGAGTGTCATCCGTATCCATCAACTTATAGTTGATTATGATTTGTCTCCAAGTATCAGGAAGTGACTGATGTAAGATCAAATCTATGGTCAGCTCAGCCTCCAAGACTATTCCCATATTGGCCAACTCATCAATATCGGCGATCATTTGAGCCCCGTGGGCCTCAACTGATGCGCCTTCAGTCATTCGGGCGCGGAAGAGTTTCTTCACCAACTCGTACCTTTCCATCCGCTTGTTGGAGCGGTGGAGATCTCGCAGTCTAGCCATCATACTATAAGGATCCAAGTCCCTATTCTGGCGACGAAAGTGCTGAGTCATCGAAGCTAACATAATAGCCTGAGCTGTGTCACAATCATTGCTGTGAGTTTTCCAAACTCCAGCTCAAGTGGGTCAGTGGGCTTAGGCGGGAGAGGGAGAGGTGTTTGTACAGTGTACAGCATCCTCTCAGCCCCAAGGACTATCCTCAGGTTCATTTCCCAATCAGCGAAGTTTGTGCCCTTAAAGACATTGTCACCCATGATGATGTCTCGGACATTTACCTTGCTTGCCATCTCAACTACGATAGTCCAACTATCTAGTTAACGATAAAAATGGGTACAGTCAAACTGTTACAAGAAAAATAACAATGAATTAGTCCAACTAATTTTAATTAATTAAACGAAATAATTTGAAAGACGCGTAAGGCTAAGTATCTGAATGAAATTGCAAATTCAATACTAGCCTCCCACTATTTTTATCAAGTCTCTAACCCTCTGTTGAGAACTCGGGAAATCCTATTTCCTAGGGGCTAGGATCCCGTTAAATAACACACAACCTTGACTTTGGCCAACAAGCTGTATGCTATTTAACTAGGTAGATCTCAAAGATCAATTGGATCCCATCCAATTCCTAGATCCGGTTAGGTGGACATCCAGTCCAAAACATATGTATATTACTTATGCCAATGTATCTAATACATTTTCCTAACCATATCCTCCGAACCATCTAGGCCTTGGCTTTGGCACAACAAATAATGATTCCGGTTAAGCGGGACCCATTGACAAGGAAAGTTTCGTAATCAATGTCGTTGGACAAGAAGTGATCTTGACTTTGGCCAACAAATCACAACTTGGACAAGACACCGATGTGGAACAAAACTCTCATGATTCAAGTACATCCTCAATTGACAAAGGTCTTGACTTGGCCAACAAACCAATGCCAATTTTGGATCTTGAACAAGAATCATTCAATGGAAGGATAATTGCTTAATATAAATTGAGGGATTTTGCGTAATTGGCAACCAATTTATTATCTTTGTTAGGTCTCATCATCATACACCCTTAAGCATGCTTCTAAAAACATCATAAAGTGCATAAAGTAAATTAATAGTGATATACGGATGGATATATAAAACAACTTGTTCCTAGAACAAATCACTCCCTTTCCACTCCCCGCTAGCAATATTCTACTTCTACCCATTACATAATACAATAAGAGAAACCTCATTTACATTGAGGGGAATTAGGTGAGAGAGAGAAAACAAAGAGATAAAAGAGATAAGGCTGGACACGCAGGTCCAATTTATAATTCTAAATTTACAATAATTTCTAAAATTACCCTTTCCCTTCTAATATCCATCCGCTATACACTATTCATTCATCACATACATGTATATTCATTCAAGACATGCTATACAACCAATCTAATCCAATTAATTAGTCTTTGTTTAAGTGATCATCCAATGTTCAATCAACGGTTTGATTTTGCGCGAGTCCAACTCGTTTGAGAATAAGTACATAAGGTACGAATTCATGAATTATATCGAACTACCCGTTAAATCCAATTTAAGTCGCATTCAATATTAATTCAATTTATTTAATTCCAAATTAAATGTTTACACTTTTAATGTGCTTTTAAAGATTAGATTCTAAATCTTATCAAATTGGGTCTCCAAGCCCAACTAACATCCAATGTGTGTTTAATTAAAGTCCGATGGGCTTTCAATTGATTTATGAAGGCTTGGGCTTTGGTCAATGTGGGTCAAACCCAATTACCAAGCCCAAATAAGGAATCACCCTTAAGTGCCATAAAATCAATTTCAAGCCCATAAGGCCCAATTAAAACATAAAAGCCCATTAATTAAATTTTAATATTCCAAATTTTAAAATTCAATTAATTAAAGTGTAATTGCATGATTAATTCATTAAACCAAATATTCAAAAAACACCAATTTAATTTATTAATCATCAATTGTTCAAAACACTGTCTAACATTTATTTGAACAAAAAAAATCAAGTCCTTTAACATGTCATGTTGTATTCGGCCAAGAGGGATTTTGCGGTTCGATTTGTTTTTCAATCCAATTGAATCACTAATCTATATCCCGTATTGATTTTAAGTCATCTAATGAACTTGAAAGCAAGAAATCCAATTAAGTAAAAGGATCTCCATTTTCGGTCAATCAACAATTTTGGTTAAAAAATCATCCAATGCATTTTTCTCAAAATTGATCATGTAATACATCATATTACATACATTTAAGCATACTCAAATCATCTAATGAACTTGTGCATGCAAAATACCAAACCAAGTAAAATGACCTACACATTCGGCCAAGGCATCAATTTTGGGAAAAAATTATCCAATGCATTTTTCTCAAAATTGATCATGTATAATATCATATTACAAACATTTAAAATACTCAAATCATCTAATGAACTTGTGCATGCAAAAAATTCAACTTAGTGGAAGTACCTCACATTCGGCCAAAGCAACATTTTGGGGAAAAATCATCCAATGCATTTTCTCAAAATTGATCATGTATTATATCATATATCATACATATAATCATGCTTAAGTCATCAAATGAACTTGTGCATGAAAAATTCCAAACCAATGGAAGCACCTCCACATTCGGCCAAGACAACCACTTTGGGGAAAAATCATCCAATGCATTTTTCTCAAAATTGATCATGTAATATATCATATAACATACATAAGCATACTTTAGCATCCAATTTAACAAGAACATGCTTCAATCAATTTTCCCCAAATTAACCCTAATGTATTTCATGCTTAAACATGGCTCCATGATACCATTGTTGGTTTCTATAATTAGTCCCAAGGAAGAATAAGCCATAGAAATACAAATACATACATGCAAAGCTAGAAACATGGCGGAATCATACTTACTAAGCTTTGTGACGAAAATGGTGAAGACAATCCTTGAGTCTTCAAGGTGGAAGTTTCGGCCAAGATGAAGAGGAAGAGAAGCTTCAAGTCTTCAAGTGTTCCAAGCTCCAAGGTGTTTCCCTATCACCTCCTCTTTTGATCCTTCAATGTGCTAGCAAAATGGAGAAATGAAAATGATTTTTCTGCCTTTGTTTGAAGCTCACGGCGTGAGCAAAGGAGAGGAAGAGGGAGTGTTAGACTTTTCAATTTTCTTTCTCCTTTTGTTTCCAAACCGTGAGAGACCAAATGAATGCAATGATAAGATATCAAATACCAAAATGAATTTTTAATTAAAAAACCCTCCAAAACCGTGAAAGGTTTTCCCTCCAAAGGAAAATTCATCATATGCCATCATTATCTCACATTGAGAATAGAGACAATGTATCATCCATAAAGGTGACTAGATACATCCATCATCTATTCGTGTCAAGTAATGAGATATCGCGATGTGATTTGCGGATTCCACCCGTTTCAAAATACGAATGTGTCCGCAAACACTTTCGGGCCCAAATTCGCTAATTCCGAATTAACGAATTTCCGTCGCGACGAGAATTAAATTTACGCCTAGCGAATTATTATTCAGATCGCTAACGAATTAATTCCAAATTAATTCGTTTGCCCGAATTAAAATCCGATTTTAATTCCGCGTCGAAATCTAATTTCGTTTAATAATATATCGAATATATTATTTTATCGATTAATTCCAAATTAATCGATCTCTCTCTCTCTCCTAATAAGGCATTTTATCCAAGATAAAGTTTCTCCGTAATTAATCCAAGATAATAAAGTTCGAATCAAACATCATAGGTGAATCTTCAGGAAGCGACCCAAGAGATCTCCGGATATGTTGGCAGTAAATACGGTCGTTGGATAATCCAAACACGTACGTACCTCGTACTACGTTTTTACCGATTTACAAGACAAGGTTGGCTTCTAGCAAAGCGCCATGCCTACCCAATTCTCCAAAATATTCTTACTGGAATATTAGATCTTTATCAAGCGTAGTATACCGTAGTATCGCGTACATCGATCCAGTATCGGACGATCACATGTTAGGCCTGGGGCTGGAAAGTGTCTGCCCCGTACGAAACATATATCGGATATCAAACAACTAGTCTCTTAAATCGGACAATCCTGACCTGGTCATATTGTCCCGACGGTTGCAACCTTTTATAGAGTACTAGTTCTGTATCCTGCGTGATCATCATCTCCATATGTCTGAAGTGATACTTCCATCTTGACATCACATCCAGTACACTAAGATTCTCGATAAACCCATAAGAGGCGTACACAGAACCGGTTAAAGCCCCGAACCACCACAACCAAAGTTTATCGATTGTCGCAAGTACTAGCGATGCAAGTCTCAGGTTAAGACCATATACACCTACCCTGATGCGGCCTCCCATAGACACGCAGACATACTACCAATGGGATTCCGCGGGTCTTGTCCAGAGCGAAGCTGTTTTCCGTACCATCGGTAAAACACAACCTCCTATCGCACTTGCATAAGTATCCAATACTTAAATATATGAGAACTATGCCGTTGTGCCATCACAACTCGCACAAGTGCAATACTAGTCTATTCCACATTATCGATGTCCGATCTCGATAATACTCCGACTAGGGATATTTAATGATTAACCTTTTATATTGATACTGTCTCATATCCTCTCAATACGGAACTAATCATATGGACTTTTGCCATTAATATATTAAAGTAAATAATTTTAACAATGGCAAAAGGCAATTTCATTATTACATAGTTAATTTTGTACAATAATACAATATCATTTACAAAACAGTGACGCTATGGTCATAATGTCTAACAACGCTATGGGTCATTTTGTCCAACAATCTCCCACTTGGCACGTAGCGAGTCACTCAAGTGTCCCACACCCGAACTATGTACGGTTCTCTCAAATTGCTGAGGAAAGGGTTTCGTCAGCGGATTTTTTTGATTATCGTTTGACGCGATTTATACGATCATCACATCGCCACGATGTATGATCCGAACGAATCAGATGATATAGAAGTATATATCTGGATCGTCGATGAGACCATTAATTCCTTAGCCTGTGCTGACGCCTAACTCAGCTGCACAAAACTATATCTAATCTAATTAGATTTATTTTCGATCCAAATAGCTTCTTTTGCTGCCTCAGCTGCAGCAATAATCCGCATTTGTTGTTTATTCGGCAACAGTTATCTTGCTCGGAATATTTCCAGCTCACTGTCCCGTTATTTCAAACTTTATAGTACCATAATATTTAATTGTTTGGAAACTTGCAGCTGTGATCCCAGTCACTTCAAGTTCTCCTTCTCCATAGTTTAAGACAACATCTTTAGTTCTCTCAGATACTAACAGATGTTCTTAATCTTTAATCCAGTGACTATCACTTGGATTGACCTGATCGTGACTCCATATGCTCGAAGCGTATGAGACACCCTATCAAGTACATTTTAAATGTACAATTTCCCAGAGAGTGTTAACAACTCCAAATCTATCCCAGTAGATCTTTATTCCTTGAATAAAGGTTGTTACTCCCCAGAATTCTACGGAGAATTTCTATTGAAAGAATATCTATGAAAGCCAAGCTTTCACCAATTGCTTATTGGGAATTTCACTGTCAGTGCGCTCCCACTAACCTCCTTATATACACAAGAATCATTTCGTTTTGAATTAAATCATAAACCATTATGATTACATCAAAACGTCAGTTCCAAGAACCTTATGCTTGCTTCAATCCAAACATGGATCGAATAACCCGCAAACCTTGTTTGTCGGTTATACAAAATCGTCAGGATGTTGTAAGAATCCTCCAGAGGTTTCCTTTTCAGGAAAGCGATTTTGATCTACAACTGACACATTTCATAAATGAAATATATAGTTATCTTCAAGCATCTTCAAAATGGATTTACCATGGCAACAGGTAAAAGGTTGAACCGTTATTAACACAATGTTGATAACGATACCTTTCCGTCAAAAGCCCAGCTTTGTACGTTGGTATGTTGCCTTCCATGTATGTCTTCCTTGAAGACGTTTAATGCACCAATAGGCACAATGCCTTGTGGTACAACAACTAGTATCCAAAATAGTTGTTATACATGGAATCCATTTCGGACTCATGGCACTTTGCCACAACAGGGAGTCGGATAGTACACCTCCATAAGATTGACATTTTTATGGGGTGAGATCAGAAACCCATACCCTAGGTTGTTTTCTGACTCTATCCGATCTACTAGTTTCTTGTGTATTTGAAGATTAATGGTATAGATTCATCATAGATGAACTATTGTGTTCCATTAAGGACTTCGTGCCTTGAACAGTATTACTCCGATTTTCATCGAGTATCACTATCCTCCCACTGACCACTGCATATCGGTATTCCTCTCAGGAAAACCGCATGGTGAGCAACAATCACATTGTTCTCATGTGAGATTTACAAGTACTATACTTAAGGTTTCCCTTAGGATAACCTATATTGGCACTTATCCAATTTGGGTCTTTTAGTTTGGTATCATCCAAACGTTATGCCTGGCATACCCAAATTATCAGGAATGAGAAACCCGTTTCTTTCCTGTTCATATCCTATATGATATCTGTCAAACAGATTTATATGGAACCTTATTCTAAATAAGTTTTGCACTGTTAATACATATCCTATTGAAGGAAACAGTAGCTCAGAGCGACTCGTGATAAACCTTATCATGTCCAACAAAATTCGGTTTTAGTTCGGACACACCGTCTAACTGACGTGTCTCGGGAGGAGTCCTCATATGAAAGAATACCGTACTCTTTCATTTACGTATGAAACTTACTGCTTAAGTATTTTCCATTACGGTCTTATCGTGGCGGAATAATACTATAGCCGATCTGTTTATTTACTTCGTGTCGAAACTTCAAAATTTTCGGTCTGTGTTCTTCAAAAGAAACACATAACCACAACGTGATGCCACATCCGTTAAGGTCACGAAATATTCATGTTCACATCTAGCCTAGCTAGATATGGGCCCACTTACTTCACCATGAATAGGGCTAACAGATCGGTGGCCCTTTTACTATTACCAAGTAAATAGTATTTTAGGTATTTTACCTAATAAACTAGATTCGCAGACCTTATTTGAATAGTCAAATCAGTCCTAGTACCCACTCTTCAAAAGTGTGGATATACGAGTCTTGTTTAATTGTGTCCTAGACAACAATGCCACAAATAAGTCTCTATTGATCAAATCAATTTGAGCTATTTATTTGTCATTTTATATGTTTGAGATTTTATTTATATTCAAAATATAAATTCTGTTATTTACATCTAATGTATTTATCTCAGTATCATCTTTATATAATGAAACACTTAGTGTTCTAGAATATAAAGGTTTTATCCGCATCGGATTAAACACTGATATAGAGATAATGTCTCTAGTCAAACTAGTTACATAATAACATTTCCTAATTTAAGTACATACCCAAAGGGTAGTTCCTAAACTTAGGTATCTACGGTCGAAACAGCGACTTTCGTCCCGTTTCCGATTCGTAGAGAAATCTCGGCTTGAAGTCAGTATCCAGCTCATAGCGGATTCTGAACATCAATACATATATTTTATGTACCACACTAAGTATTTAAAATCCAATTTCAATACTAGTAGTGAACATAACTTTGACAAATATTATTAAAGTTAGAGCCTCGCCCTTTCTTTAATTCCTTCGTGTCTTCCATATCCAAATGGTAGTCACTTTGGGATATGTCAATTATCTTTTCAATATTTCAGAAACCTTAGGCCAAGCCTTGGGTTTTTTAGAATATCGAAACGATGTGCACCTCGTGCTACATGCCCAATTGCAAACTTTGACTTTATCTCCTCTAGAATAGTCAATTAATTCTCCAAGAATTATAAATTGCAATTTTAATACTTCTTAAATCTAAAATTAGATTTATGATAAGTATATTAAATTAAGCATTAAAGTCATCATCACATAAATCTTCCAAAGATTTTATGCTCTACTTATTTTGCTTAATTTTGGGCGTAAGGTATAATAAGTTATTTTATCAAATAAAGTAACCTATTATTTATTCCCAATTTGAAAATTAAATCATTTAAAATATTTTAATCCCAGATTATATTTTAAATATCCAACTTTTCAATTTTATCTTGATTACAATAGTCCAACTATTTAATCAACGATTAGTGGTACTATATATATTATAATGATTATAATAGTCCAACTATATAATCAAATATAATCCAATTAATTAACCTCAATTACATTGATTACTATAATCCAATTATAAAATCAACTGTAAACTGAAATTAATTAATTCAAATATATGATTAATATAATCCAATTATATATAATCAAGTATAATACAGTCCAACTGTTTATTAAAACAACAATTTAAATATTAGTCCAACTAACATTTAATCTAATGACGAAATAATTTAAATGAGCGCGTATGGCGAGTAATGAACGAGTATTGCAAATTCAATTCTTGCCTCCCACTATTTTTCGGCGAGCCTCTAACCCTCTGTCGAGTACTCGGGAAACCGTGTTTCCTAGTGGGCTAGGATCCCGTTAAATATCACACAATCTTGACTTTGGCCAACAAATTGTATGATAATTAACTAGGTAGATCTCTAAGATCAATTGGATCCAATCCAATTCCTAGATCCAGTAGGTGGACTTCCAAATCCTAAACATATATCTTATATATGCCAATACATCCAATGTATTACCTAACCTTTTTCCTCTGAATCAACTAGGCCTTGGCTTTGGCACAACAAACCTAATGATCCCAGTCAAGCGCGAACCCATTGACATGGAAGCTTCGTAATCAATGTCGATGGACAAGAAGTGGTCTTGACTTTGGCCAACAAACCACAATTTGGACACGACACCGATATGGAACAAAGCCTCGTGATTAAAACACATCTTTGACGGACAAGGGCTTGACTTTGGCCAACAACCCCTGCCAATCTCGGATCTTGAGCAAGAATCACTCAATGGAAGGAAAATAAACGCTTGATATTTATTGAGGGATTTTCGTGTGCAAATTGGCAACCAATTTATTATCTTTGTTAAGGTCTCATCATCATACACCCTTAAACATGCATTCTAAACACATAATAAAGCGCATATGATAAAATAATAATGATATGCGGATGGATATTTTACACATTGATCCTAGATCAAATCTCTCACTTTTCTCTCCCGCTAGCACAAATTTCTTCTACCCGTTACACTACACTTCTAAAGAAACCTCATTTACATTGAGGGGAATAGGTGAGAAGAGAATACAAAGAATAGGAGGTGATAAGGCTGGACACGCAGGTCCAATTAATAAATCGAATTTATTACAACAATTTCTAAAATTGCCCCACCCATCTAATATCCATCTGATATACATTATTCATGCATCACAACCATGTATTCACTCAAGCATGTTATCAATCAATCTAATCCAATTAATTAATCTTGATAATTAGTGATCATCCAATGTTCAAACAACGATTTGATTTTGTTCGAGTCAAACTCGTTTTTGCGAATAAGTACTTAAAGTACGAATTCCCGAATTAAATTAAACTACACAATTAAATCCAATTCAATTTGTATTTAATTCTAATTCACTATTTAATTCCAAATTAAATAACACACTTTAATAATAAACCCTTTTCGACTTAAATTCCAAATTTAATCGCTACGGGTCTCAAAGCCCGATTAATATCCAATATTAATTTAATTAAAGTCTAATGGGCTTTTAATTAATTTCTTAAGGCGTGGTCTTTTGGTCAACTCGGGTCAAACCCGCAACCAAAGTCCAATCCGGGATTTACCCCATAAGCCTTTAAATTAATTTTGGCCCATTAGGCCCAATTAAATCATAAAGGTCCATTATGTTGCATTTGGGCTTTATGGATGCGGTTTTGGGCCCAATTGGATCCAACCAATTTTTCCTAAAACAAACTTTGTACAACAAAGCCCAATAAGCCCAATAACAACAATTCAAGCTCAATTTCCAAAATTAGCCCAATTAATTAAATTACACAAATCCAATTTCGCAATTTAATTACCTAAAGTGTATATCATGATTAATCACCCAAATTAACATTTCTAAAACATCAATTCATACAATTAATCATGCTCATTATCATCATCATATGTCCAACACATTTTGATTAAAATCAAACCCATTACATGCTCTTTAAGTCTCGGCCAAGGAGAGGATTTTATATCCGATTTGGTTTCAATCCAATTAATCCCACAATCGACATTAAATCAACATCCTAATTGATTCTAACTCATCCAATGAATTAAAAATCAAAATTCCAAGACTTTAGGGCTAAGTTACTATTCGGCCACACATAAGCATTTTGGGGAAATTTGTTCCAAACAATATTTAATCAAATTGATCCAACCAATCATCAATTAAAATACATTCAAGCATACTTTATCATCCAATTTCATAATTGCATGCTTAAATCAATTTTACCCAATTTCAAGCTTTATGACATACTTGGCAATTTGGGGATTTTTCGTCCGATTCGAATTCAATCCAATTGATTCCGCAATCGACATCAAATCATATTCCCGAATGATTTCCAACACATCCAATTGTCAAAAATCAAAAATCCCAAGACATTAAATCATCATCAATTTTCGGCCAAGGTAGTAATTTGGGGAAAAAATGATCCAATCACAATTTTTGAAATTGACCCAATCAATCTTCAATTCAAACACAATTAAGCATACAAATCCATCCAATTTAATTTATCATGCTCAAAATCAAGTTTGCCCAAATTTTAGCCCTAACTTTTTCATGCTTTTAACCTAAGCTCTGATGCCATTGTTGGAGTTTCTATAGGTCCCAAGATCAAAACTCAAGCATGATACATGTGAATACAACGACGGAAGTTGCAGAATAATACTACATCGAGCGGTTGAGCGACGATTTGGGCAACAAAAACGAAATCTGCCTTGATAGTGGACTGACTGCAGTGGGCTGCTGTGAACAGTAATTTCGCCCCTTATCTTCAAGATTTGAAGCTCCAAGCTTCATCATTTGAATCCCGGCTCATGGGTAAGCTTCCCTATCACCTTCGCATTGATCCCGGAGTGTGCTAGCACTCTTGATTTTGCCACAAAATCACTTGCTCCCCTAATTTCCTTTGCTTCCATCGGCAGTTCACTGCCTCAAGAACAAGAAGAAATGCGTGAGTGAGAGAGGAATGAGATGGTGAGAGAGAGAAGTGAAAAGTATGTTGGAAAATTGGTTTTTAATTTGCTTATATATTTTCTACAAATAATAAAAGCAAATACACTTCCCTTTTCTTTCAAAAAGTCAAAGGAAGATATAAAAAACAATATATGTCTTTCAACTTTCAAAAAGTTGATTTCCAACCACTCACATCAAGTCTTTTCAATCAATCAATCTAATCAATTGTCACATCACTCAAAGTGACATGATTTGACGTTTGATGTGACGCTAGATGCGACTAGCGATTTGACGCTTGATTTGACTTACGTGCCGCACTCGAATTCGAAATGCGAATGCGCTCGCAATAACTCTCGGGCTCGGTCGTTCGCTAATTCTAAATTAACGAATTTTCCGTGCGTCGTAATTAAATGATTACGCCTAGCGAAATCACTATTCACGTCGCTAACGAATTAATTCAAAATTAATTCGCTCGCCCGAATTAAAATCTAATTTTAATTCCGCGTCGAAATCCAATTTCATTTAATATATCAAATATATTAATTTACCGATTAATTCTAAATTAATCGTATCTCTCTTTTATAGTATTTCATCCCTGATAAAATATCTCCGTAATTAATCCCAGATTAATTTTCTCTCTCATCTTATTAATCCCATATTAATAAAAGTGCGAGTCATACGTCATCGGTGAATCTTTGGGAAGCGACCCATGAGATCCCCGGATATGTTCGCAGTCAAATCGGTCGTCGGACTATCCGAACACGTAAGTACCAAGTACTACGTTTTACCGATTTACTAGACAAGGTTGGCTTCTAGCAAAGCACCAAGTCTTCCCAATTCTCCGGACATATCCATCTAAGAATATTTAAGATCTGTATCAAGCGTAGCATACCAAGTATTGTGTATATCGGCCCAGTATCGGATAGTCACGTGCTAGGGCTGGGACTGGATAAGTGTCTGCCCCGTCCGAAGCACATGTCGGATGTCTGGTAACATAGTCTCTATAATCGGATATTCATGACCTGGTCACAATATCCCGATTGGTTGCGCAACACTCAAGAGCACTAGTACCATATCCTGCGTGACATCATCTCCACTATGACTGAAGTGATTACTTCCGTCTTGACCACACCCAATACACTACGACTCTCTGATAAACCCAGAAGTGGTGTACGCAGAACCGGTTAAAGCCCTGTACCACCAAGACCAAAGTCTATCGATTATCGTAAGTATTAGCGATGTAAGTCTCAGGTTAAGACTATACACACCTACCTTGATTTCGGCCTCCCATAGACACATAGTCATAATACCAATGGGATTCCGAGGGGTCTATCCAGAGCGAAGCTGTTTCCCGTACCATCGGTGGATGAAACACGACCTCCTATCGCACTTGCATAAGTATCCGATACTTATATATATGAGAACTATGCCGTTGTGCCCTCACAACGCACACAAGTGCAATACTAGCCTACTCCGGCTAGGGATATTTAATGATTAATCCTTCGGGGACTGATACTGTCTCATATCATTCTCAGTCCAGGAACTAATCACAGGGACCTCTCTTCATTTATATATCTATGGTGATGTAATCACAAATGATGAGAGTGCAATTTCCTTGTCACATAGTTAATTTGCTACAACAACACAATGATCTGTGCAAATAGTGACGCTATGGGTCATTTTGTCCAACATTCATATCATCTCAATCCGGAACTAATCATAAGGACCTTTTATCATTTATATATCTTGGTAATCTAATTACAAATGATAAAAGAGCAATTTCCTTTGTCACATAGTTAATTTGTACAACAACACCATGATCTGTACAAATAGTGATGCTATGGGTCATAATTGTCCGACAATCTCCCACTTGGCCTATAGCCAATCACTCAAGTGTCCTACACCCGAACTATGTACGGTTCACTCAAACTTCTGCTGAGAAAATGCTTTCGTCAGCAGATTTGCAGTGTTATCATCTGATGCGATTTATTCGATCATCACATCGCCACGATGTATGATCCGAACAAATCAGATGAATATTTGAAGTATATATTTGGATCGTTGATGAGACCATTAATTCTTTAGCCTGTGATGTAGCCTAGCTCAGCTGCTAACAGAACTACTCCTAATCTGATTAGGATTATGATCAATCCAAAAGGCTTCTATTGCTGCCTCAGCTGCATCAATATTCAGTTTTTATTGTTTATTCGGTAACAATATCTTGCTTGGAAGATTTCCAGCTCACTGTTCCATTATTCAAACTATATAGTATCATTTATTACGACTTATATTCATTTTTATCGGTTAGGAAACTTGCAATAGTGAACCCAATCACTTCAAGTTCTCATTCTCCATAATTTAAGAAAGCATCCTTAGATCATCTAAGATACGTAAGGATTTTCTTAACATCAATCCAGTGACTATAACTTGGATTGGCGTGATTGTGACTCCATATGCTCAAAGTATATGAGACACCAGGTCGCGTACATTTATTTCAATGTACGAGTTCTCGGAGAGTGCCAACAACTTTTAGATCTATCCCAGCAGATCTTTATTCCTAGAATAAAAGTTGTTTCTCCCAAGAATTCTATGGAGAATTTTCATGAAAGCAAAGTATAGGCATTGCATTTTTGCATGTGAAACCCGATGATGAGCCTCATTTGGAGGCACTATCTTTTAAGTTGCGGAAATCGCGGGAAACGGATGTCGGAAGGGAAGAGACAAGAATTGACGTTTTGTTGGATTTAGTTCACGTGTTTAGTTTCGGGTTCGCTGTTGGACCTCCGTTTTAAAACTTAACCTTAGCCCAAGCCCATTAAATCACATCCAATAATAATTAAACATTTAAAATATATGTGTCACAAATTAATTTAATAATTGAAATGAAATTAAAATAACTAAATTGAAATTAAATTAAATAACCAATTAAATTCTTAAATTAAATAAATTAAATGTTAAATCTAAAAATCACAAACCAATTGAATTATTTAAATTAAATCTAACTAAATTAAAACCAATTGAATTAATGAAATTAAATAAACAAATTAAATATTAATTAAATAATATACCAAATTAAATAGAATAATTAATTAAGTCATATACCAAATTAAATAAAACAAATAAAATCTAAATAATCACCTACCAAAATAATAAAAATACTTACCTAAATTAAAGAAATTGCATGTCTAATTAAAATCAATCAACAAATATTATTCCTAATTAAAAATATATTATTCCTAACTTAAAATATTGTATGCCTAATCAACACAAACTAAATATTCTACATTCCTAAATTAGCCTAAATTTGTCCCCCAATCAAATATATATTTTCCTTTTGGACACTAATTAGATATTACAAATCCCTATCCATGCAAACCCTAATTGACAACTATAAAACACACACTAAATCAACCCTAAGAGCTCAGATTCACACTCTCATCCCCACGACACAAATAAAAAAAAAACAAAATAGCAACCCTAAGGGGGACTTCACCTTCACGGCAGAACCAAATAAATAAAAGAAATCAGCCACACGTCCCAAAAACCCTAACCTCATCCCTCATCTCACTCTCGTTCATGGCAATGACCATTCATCCAATTACCCACTGACAGGACAATTCAATAACAAAACCTCAGCCTCTGCCCCACGAACAAGCCACAACTCACTGCCACGCCCCTTCCTTCACGCACTGCCAAGCAACAAACCAGCAACCCCATGCCTCTTCAACAATAACAGCCCACACCTTCAATAAACAAAGCCCCCCTACGTAGCCCCTTCAAAGCAACTCACTGCCTACTCACAGCCGCACAAATAAGCCAAAAACCTGCCTCCTCACAGCCGCACCACAAGCACCAAAAGCCCTCCTCACAACCAACACACTGGATCAGCCAACTTAATGCCACACACCCACGCCATCACGTAACAAACAACAATTCACACAGGCCATAAGCCACGTACACACACACGGCCATCACTGGCCACTCACACTCAAACCCTCACGTTGCCAGACCATCACGCAGCTACCCTCAAAGCCTCATTACACGCCCAGGTCAGTCACAAAACTAGCCCAGTTCAGCCGTAAAATCAGCCCTCACAAACACTCCTAAAACAGTCCCCAAAAACTACACAAAACAGCCCCCAAACTGCCGCAAAACACCACTGAAAACCGCACAAAACAGTCCCTAAATGTACCTGAAACAGGGAGCAGAAAAGACAGAGAAAACAGTAGCAAAACAGAGCAAAAATAGCGAGTAAAACATCAAAACAGCGAGTTAAGACGTTAATCAAGTGAACCAGAAAAATTGCGGTGTGATAGCCCTTCCGACGGACGTTAAACGCGAGTTCGAAAGTCGACATAAAAGGTTAGACCTGAGGGTACCTTTCACAATTTTTTTTTTTTTTATTTTTATTGATTCCTTTAATTGTGTTTTAATTATTTATTGAATATTGTTTGCATGTGATGTGTGTTGTGGCCATTGATTAAAATGGAAAATACGTCGTCTCTCGTGGTATATAGGATGGAAACCCAGACGTAAATTCCGTAGCCGATTTTGAATGGACGGTAGTGCGGTCTGTACTTGGGATACAACTCCACGTACCACTTGAGTAAACGGCGTATATTTCGCTTTATGTTATTTTGGTTATTCTCATTTTATTATTCCGTCTTTTAATTTCTGCATGTTATTTATTTATGTTATGATGCGATCGAGCGCATGGGCTTAGTAAGTCGGATTAAAGGTCTCATATTTGGAGGGGTTAAAATCCTTTACCACGATGCTTTGTCGCGCCGGTTGATGTGTGTTCGGTTGGATATAAGATATGTTCAATCGGACATATTAAGTTTGATATTTGTCTTTATTTTTGTATGTATGATACGATCGAGCGCATGGGCTTAGTGAGTTAGTCCAAAGGTCCTCTCTTTGAGAGACGAAGAGCCTAAAAGGCCACCTTTGTGACACTACTTCGCCGCGCCGGACGAAGTGTGTTTGGGTTGAATGTACGTTCAATCGGGCATACGAAGTCCTACACTTTAATTGTCTTTATTTCATGTATTGTGATGTGACGCGCATGGGCTTAGTATGTTGGTCTAAAGGTCCTCTCTTTGAGAGACAAAGAGCCCTAAAATGCCACCTTTACGGCAGTACTTCGCCGCGCCCCCTTTATTTTGTTGTTTAGTATGACGTCTTCTTACATGACCATGCATCATATCACATTGCGCATGGGCTTAGTATGTTGGTCTAAAGGTCCTCTCTTTGAGAGACAAAGAGCCTAAAAGGCCACCTTTACGGCAGTACTTCGCCGCGCCTCTTTTATTTAGTTATTCGCTTCATAATGTCTTTTTGAAAATTCATGCATCATATTGCATTGCGCATGGGCTTATCAAGTGAGATTAAGGGTCCTCCACTTTGAGGGGTGAAAATGCTTGAAAGCTACCTTTGCTACAATGATTTGCCGCGCCCCTTAATCTGTTGTTATGTACGAGAAGTCATATATTCATCGGTTCATGTATGTGTCATGTTGTTTACTGCATTTTGGAGGTCACTGCTATAACCCGTTTGAACGCGTTCCGAAACGCCGCACGAACGCATGTTTTCTATCTGGTCCCGTTCAAACGCGTTATCAAACGCTATACGGACGCGAACCTTCTATCTACCGTTCGAACGCGTTTACGAACGCTACACGAACGCGAATACACTAAATTGAGTCATTTTCATAACATGTGCGTCTTTGTCTATATCTATCTTCTTTTGCACCACGTCATAGCATGCTCACTTTAATGCCTAGTTGCATCCCTAAGCGTCTTTTTGCATTATGTACTTAGTTGACTCTTTTACTTGTGCATGGACATGTAATGGCTATTTGTTTATGATATGTCTATGAAATCACATGTTCGCCATCACTTGATTCGCCTTTATGTGTGCTTGTGTGGTTAGTATGTGCTTGTGTTTCCATGAATACAACATGCCAATGAAGTTGTATGTCCGTTGCTACTTTGATGTACTTTCAAGCATGTAATCTTAGATGTGAAATATATGCAAATTTAGGTGTAAGTTTTATTTTTGCGCATGTGGATTTAGAAGCATGATACTCTTGGAAATAAGTGTTACTTAAGCTTGATTAAATTATTACACAAATCCTTTCATTACAAGTGACATAAGTAAGGGACCATTCCGAACCCAACGGTTTGAGGTCTTCCCTTGCGAGGGGTGAGTGCGGCCTTAAATCTCATTTTCCCGGTTCACACCGGGTGGCAACTCCATTATTCTCTGGTTTAGTCCCATGTGGCTACTCCGTACTCCCGACCGGGCCGCGAGCCCGGGACAGCATGCGTCGCCCAGATTCCTGTGTTCCCACAGTCTGGCGACTCCACTGGGGATAGAGAATCGGCCCCGAAATATTGTCTTGTAATGTTTGGATTTATGTTCTAATTGACCGTGTCTATAGTGGATGAAATGAGGGTTTAATCAAAGGCATTTTGAGGCTAGGTAATGTTTTGTTGTCTTCCTTCACTCACTACCTTTCTAGAAGGAAAAGTTGTGAAGGCACCTAGATAGCCATATACTCGTAGCCTATTGTGATGGACTAATTTGGAGGACTCGTTGTTTATTCCTGACACCAAGCGATAAGAGCCTAAGAGGCTTGGGTATTTAAGTGAGCCTCGCTCCACCTTCCCTATGGGGAATCTACAACGAGAAATCTATTTGACAGTCAGTCACACACCATAGCTCATTGGCACGTACCTTAGTGTATAAAAAAGGGTGCGCTCACTTGGTCGCTCGAACCCTTGATTGGGGAGACCTAGTTGTGGGCCACCCTTCGCCAGTGAGAGCCTTTGTCTACACTCTCGCGAACCCACCCATGGACCGGGGTTGTATGGTAAAAGTAACAATTATTTCCTTGAGTATGTGCTTGTGGACCATCCTCATTTGGATGCAGTTAGACTATTGTCAGAAATGTGAACTTGCTGGGCCATTTAAACTGGGGCGAGTTCGTACCTTATGACCATTGGGCCCAATGCCTCTGAAATGTTGATGGGCCATTCTGTAGAAATTATTACTCTATGTTTGCATTATCTTTCTTTTATGCTTGTGTTTGGGAACATCATCGTTTGGATCCATTTGGACCATTTGTCATGAGATATGGGCTTGTTGGGCCATTTAAACTGGGACAAGAACGTATTTTATGACAATTGGACCAAAGGCTTCTAAGTGTTGATGGGCCACTTTATCCGATTTGGGTTCTAGTTTGGTACCTTCCAAATGTTTGACGTATGCCCAGCAACCCAAACCTTCAGGAATGAGAAACCCGGTTTCTTTCCTGTCCATATCTCATACGGAGTCTGTTGAACAGACTTTGACGGAACCTTATTCAAAATAAGTATTGCACTGTTTAATGCATATCCCCAGAAGGAAATATGTAGCTCAGTGCGACTCATCATATACCTTACCATGTCTAACAAGGTTCGGTTTCTCCGTTCAGACACACCGTTTAATTGCGGTGTTCCGGGAGGAGTCCACTGTGAAAGAATACCATATTCTTTCAAGTAGTCAAGAAACTCATTGATCAAGTATTCGGCACCACGGTCTGACCGCAATGTCTTAATACTTTTACCGGTCTGTTTTTAAACTTCGTGTCGAAACTCTTTGAATTCTCAAAAGTTTCCGACTTGTGTCTCATAAGATACACATAACCATAACATGATGCATCATCCGTAAAGGTTACGAAGTATTCTTATCCACCTCTAGCCTGGCTAGACGTGAGACCACAAACGTCACTATGAACAATGGCTAACAGTTCGGTGGCGCATACACCTTTACCACTAAAAGGTGATTTAGGCATTTTGCCTAATAAGCAAGATTCACAGACGTCATATGAATTTGGATCAAATCCGTCCAAGTACCCAATCTTCGAAAGTGTGGATATGCGAGTCTTGTTTATGTGTCCCAGACGACAATGCCACATATAAGTTTCATCTTTATGACTTACTTTAAGCCTTTTGTTTGTTACATTTTGAGATTGATTTATATTCAAAATATAAATACCATTATTTTCATCAGCTGTGCAAATTTCTATATCGTTTTTATACATAAAACACCCAGTGTTTCTAAATACAAAAGTGTACCCACATTGGGTTAACATAGATACAGAAATTATATTCCTAGTCAAACTAGGTACAAAATAACAGTTTGTAAGTTCAAGTACATGCCCCGAGGGCAGTTCTAAAATAAAAGTGCCAACGGCCAAAACGGCGACTGGAGTCATATTTCCAACACGGAGGTCAATCTCTCATGACGCCAGTTTCCTGCTAATCCATAGATCCTGCACATCAGTACAAATTTGAATACCACAACCAGAATCAAAAATCCAATTTTTAAAACTAGAAGTAGTCATGTTTATTTCTATAACAAACATACATGAGGTCGGTGCCTTGCCCGCCTTTATCTCCTTCTGGAGCGCCTTGTACTCGCGGCAGTCACGCTTCCAGTGACCCCGCTTGCCGCACTGGAGGCATACATCCTGAGACTTGTCCTTTGGCTTCCCAGAAGCCTTTGACGCTTTGCCCTTGCCCTTCTTCTTATGCTTCTTCTTTTTAACACCTCCAGTTTGGGCCCAGCCCTCGGAGTCCGAGATGTAGAAGCAAAGTGCGCCTCGCGCTTCTTAAGAAGTTCCTTCTCTGCCTCACGCAGCGTGGACATCAGCTCTCCAAGAGTCTACTCTTAGTTCATCATATTGTAGTTCATGATGAACCCACTCCAAGTGTCAGGGAGAGACTGCAAGATCAAATCTATAGAGGTCTCTATCTCAAAGACAATCCCCATTTGTCCAAGCTGCTCAATATCGGCAATCATCTGTGTCACGTGATGTTCAACAGACGTACCCTCCAACATCCGAGCACGAAAGAGCTTCTTCTGTAACTCATATCTTTGCGATCTAAGATTAGATGGTGTAGATCATTCAATTTTGCCAACATTGTATAGGGATCCAATCCCTTATTCTGTCGACGGAATTGCTGAGTCATAGCAGCAAGTATGATAGATTGAACAGTTGCGTTGTCATCGCTATGTGTCTTCCAAAGATCTAGCTCGAGCAACTAATCAGATCTGGGCTTAGGCCCAAGAGGTCTCTCTATAGTATATAGAAGCCTCTCAGATCCAAGGACTATCCTTAGATTCATGTCCCAATCGGAAAAAGTTAGTGCCGTTGAAGACATTATAGCCCATGATGATATCCCGGACACTGTTCTTTCCTGTCATTTTAACTGCGATAATCTAATTATCCAATTAACAATGTTTTGGGTACAGTCTAACTGTTACAAGAAAAATAAAATTATATTAGTCCAACTAATAAGATAATTTTGACGAAATAATTTGAAAGTGCGTAAAGCTAAGTATTTGAACGAAATTTCAAATTCAATACTAGCCTCCCACTATTTTTCGGTGAGCCTCTAACCCTCTGTTGAGTACTCGGGAAACCTAGTTTCCTAGTGGGCTAGGATCCCGTTAAATAACACACAACCTTGACTTTGGCCAACAAGTTGTATGATATTTAACTAGGTAGATCTCGAAGATCAATTGGATCTCATCCAATTCCTAGATCCGGTAGGTGGACCTCCAAGTCTGAAACATATATACAATATATATGCCAATATATCCAATATATTTTCCTAACCTTTTTCCTCTGAATCAAGTAAGCCTTAGCTTTGGCACAACAAGCTTAATGATTCCAGTTAAGCGGGACCCATTGACCTTGGAAAGCTTTGTAATCAATGTCGATGTACAAGAAGTGATCTTGACTTTGGCCAACAAATCACGACTTGGACAAGACACCTATATGTAACAATGCTTTCATGATTCAAACACATCCGCAATTGACAAAGGTCTTGACTTTAGCTAACAAACCAGTGCCAATTTTGGATCTTGAGTAAGAATCACTCAATGGAAGGAAAACACTTAATATGTTTTGAGGGTTTTTCATGTAAATTGGCAACCAATTTATTATCTTTGTTAGGTCTCATCATACACCCTTAAGCATGCATTCTAAAAGCATAATAAGGCGCGCAAAGTAAATTAATAACGATATGCAGATGGATATTTAACAACTTGTTCCTAGAACAAATCACTCATTTTCCTCTCCCCGGCTAGCACTATTCTACTTCTACCCAATTACATAATAAAATAATAGAAACCTCATTAACATTGAGGGGAATTAGGTGAGAAGAGAATACAAAGAATCAATAAAGAGAGAAGGTTGGACACGCAGGTCCAATTTATAAATTCTAAATTTACAACAATTTCTAAAATTTCTCTTTCCCTTCTAATATCCATCCGATATACGCTAATCATTCATCACATCCATGTATTCATTCAAGCATGTTATTCAATCAATCTAATCAAATTAATTAATCTTTGAATATTAGTGATCATCCAATGTTCAAACAATGATTTAATTTGCGCGAGTCCAACTTGTTTTTGAATAAGTACTCGAAGTACAAATTCTTGAATTATATCGAACTACTCTTTAAATCTAATTTAATTCGTATTCAATACTAATTCATTCATTTAATTCCAAATTAAATATTTACACTTTTTAATGCGCTTTAACGACTTAGATTCCAAATCTAATCTAAATGGGTCTCAAAGCCCAATTAACATCCAATGTTGTTTAATTAAAAGTCCAATAGGCTTTCAATTGATTTCATAAGGCATGGGATTTGGTCAATATGGGTCAAACCCAAATACCAAGGCCCAAGTAAGGAATCACCCTTATTTTCCAAGAAACCAATTTTGGCCCATTAGGCCCAATTAAACATTTAAAGCCCATTTGTTATATTTGGACTTAATGGAATGATTTTGGCCCAATATTGATCCAATCCATTTGGCCCAAACATACTTGGCCCAACCAAGTCCATAAGGCCCAAATACAACAATTACAAGCCCAATTCAAAATCAAGCCCATTTAATCAAATTTCAATATTTCAAATTTTAAAATTCAATTAACTAAAGTGTAATACATCAATTAATTATCTAAATCCATATTTCCAAAATACAAATTTAATCAATTAATCATGTACTCTTTTGTTCAACTTATGTCCAACATTTTTGAATCAAAAAATCAAGTCATTACATGCTTACAAGCTCACGGCATTTAGGGGTTTTATTTGTCCGATTTCGTTTTCAATTGGATTGAATTACAAATCAACATTACCCACATTTTTCAACTCATCCAATGATCAAAAAACAAAAAATACCATGACTTACAAGGGTAATACAATTCGGCCATGCCTCAATATTTGGGGAAAAATTGATCCAATCAACTTTTCATGAAATTGATCATGTATAACACCATATTATCAACATACAAGCATACTTATTCAAACAATTTCATCAAATCATGCTTCAATCAATTTTACCCAAATTTTACCCTAATCATTTTCATGCTCAAATTAGGCTCCATGATACCATTGTTGGTTTCTATTGATGTCCCAAGATCAATTTAAGCCATGAAATATAATGAATACACAAGGAAGAGTGGCAGAAACAAACTTACAATGATCGGATTGGATGTGATGCGCTACAAAAATTTCTCATTCCCTTTGAGATGAGATTAGGCCAATCCCTTGTTTTGTTGAAGAAGATTTGCAAGCTCCAAGATTCAAATGAAATTCCAAGCTCTAAGTTCGGTTCCCTATCACCTTGTTTGATCCTTAGATTGTGCTAGCAAAACATGAAAGAAAATCAAATCTTCCTTCACCACTTAGGAGTTCACGGTTTTGCTTGAGAGAGAGAGAGAGTTTTTGTGTTTTGTTTCTTTGTTTTCTAAAAACAATTACCAAAACAATTACCCAAAAATTTGGTATATGCTTTACCAAAGTCAAAGCAAATTTTTGGCTCCAAAATGGCATTAAATGCCCACACCAACCCCTTTCATGAATAGTGACTGCATGTCACTCACCAAAAAGGTGACATTGACATCTATCACTAGAATGACAAGTGATGTGACTCGCGATGTGACTTGCGGCCGCACTTGATTCAAAATAAGAGTGGCTTCGCAAACACATTCCGGGCTCGATTTCATTAATTCCGAATTAACGAGTTTTCTGTTGCGTCGTAATTAAATCAAATTTAATTAAATAATCATGCCTAGCAAAATTACTATTCACGTCGCTTGCAAATTAATTCTAAATCAATTCGTTAGCCCGAATTAAAATCTAATTTTAATTCCGCGTCGAAATCTAATTTCGTATAATATATCGAATATATTATTTTATCGATTAATTCCAAATTAATCGTTCTCTCTCTTCAAATAGTACTTTATCCCAGATAAAGACTCTCCGTTATTAATCCCAAATTAATAAAGTTCGAATCAAACGTCATCGGTGAATCTTCGGGAAGCGACCCAAGAGATACCTGGATATATTGGCAGTAAATCCAGTTGTCGGACTATCTGAACACGTACGTACCTTGTACTACATTTTTACCGATTCACAAGACAAGGTTGGCTTCTAGCAAAGCGCCATGCCTACCCAATTCTCCAGAAATATTCTTAATGGAATATATGATCTATGTCAGGCGTAGTATACGTAGTATTGCGTATCTCGTGATCCAGTATCGGATGTCACATGTAAGGCCTGGGGCTGGAATAGTGTCTGCCCCGTACGAAGCATATATCAGATCACAAGCAACTAGTCTCTTTATTATCGGATAATCATAACCTAGTCATATTATCTCGACGGTTGCAACCTTTTAGAGAACCAGTTCTGTATCCCTGCGTGACCATCATCTCCATATGACTAAAGTGATACTTCCGTCTTGACATCACACCCAATACACTACGATTCTCAATAAACCTAGAAGAGGTGTACACAGAACCTGTTAAAGTCCTGGACGACCAAAACTAAAGCATATTGATTGTCGCAAGTACTAGCGATGCAAGTCTCAGGTCAAGACCAAATACACCTACCCTGATGCGGACTCCCATAGACACATAGTCACACTACCAATGGGATTCCGAGGGGTCTATCCAGAGCGAAGCTGTTTTCCGTACCATCGGTAAAACACATAATTGAGATGGTTCATTTTTGAATCGTTACTTGATGAGAGATAGCTCATTTTTGAACCGTTACTTGATGAGAGATGGCTAATTTTTGAACCGTTACTTGATGAGAGATGGCTCATTTTTTAACCGTTACTTGATGAGAGATGGCTCATTTTTGAACCGTTACTTGATGAGAGATGGCTTATTTTTGAACCGTTACTTGATGAGCCTCGTCTTTGCCACTTTTCATTTTTTCTTCGAAACCTGCAAACACAAAACAAAAATTGCATGTATATGATGTGTATGCATGTATGCATGGATGTGTTTCCTATTCCGATGGGTTAGGCCTTCCTTGTGCTTCTTTGGTGTCTTTCGCTTACAAAAATCTTTGATCGCCCCCTAGGCCTGCTTATAGTTTCTTTCTGCCAGTTCTTTTCTGGTGATTGGTCGGTTCTCTTTTGTCTCATGGCTCAAGTTCCCGTTATATCCCTGATTTTCGAGGTGGTAGACTGATCGCCCCCAGACTTGATTTAGCTTTTGGCTCTCTGCTGTTTGCACTAGGTCAAGGTGTACTACGTGATGTGACGTTCCATATCAATATATTATATTGCCTTTTACAAAATAATCTCAATAGTTATACATATTATCGTCCTCAAAGGATGCCCAGTGTCGAAATCGGAGAACCTTCAAAGTACTTGATGCAGCTCATATCCGACCGTTTGAATAAATGATCTGAACTAGACTCAAAGTGTGTGTGTGCAAAGGTTCTTTTACAGCTTGATCTTTGGGTAAGCCAACTCAATGATTTTGTTTGAAAGAATGAGATCGAGGGGTCAAACCAACCTAGATGTCTTGATCATGCTCTGCAATTACTTCTCCATACTCAATGTGATATGATTTTCTTTTTCTTTTCATTCGTCTCTTTTTTTTCGTATTCATTTTTTTTTACACACCTACCATTTAAGGTAGAATTTCTCCTCATGGTGGTCATAATACTCGCCCATGGGTAGCTTCACGTTTATCGGTTATAGGTGGTTTTTATTTTCTTCTTTAGAGACTTTTCTCTGGTTTCCAACCATACCACATATCGTAACACAAGTAAGTCAGGATGGACATCTAAGTGAACGGTCATTCATCGATCCGCACTCTCTTCAACTAGTCACCTTGCTGACTACTCCGGCTTTCACTGCTAAGATCCTATAATTAAGTGCTCGCGAGTCTAGTCGAGATCAACCACTCAAAATATCGGATGAGAGCACATCTCGTACTTATTGTTTCTAAGGTTTCACCCTAAGGCAAACAATTTCATCATCGGACTCATGCTTAACTATTGAGGAAAAGACTAGAACAAGTAGGCAAAATCAACGTCTTTATTATTAATAAATACAGGACTAAAATTGAATCAGATCAGGAAAGTAAACATCTCTGAAATTTGCAGCCTCGCCTTCTTCCGTCTTCTTGCTCCCTTCAAACATCACATTCTCCAACTGCAGTAGTTCTTTTTCCCATTTACTTCCCCTTTTTACAACCCCCTCATTGTCACTGTTGGAGAAGTTTTTCAAGAAATCCCCATTCTGCTTTATCTCATCTTTACTACTGTTGCCCTATATCCCGATGCGGGAAGTTTGGTGGTTGTGAGTTTGGAGGACAAGGCTGTCGGGTAGGCCGAAGTTGATCATGTGGGTAGGTGGAGGGTTTCTGTGTGTGTTGGGTATTTTATGGGCATCAATGAGGTCTTGGATTTCATGCCTAAGGCGGGTGCATTTGTCAGTTTCATGGCCTTTTTGCTGGTGGAGGTAACAATATAGGTTTAGGTCAAGGTAGCGGGGCATAGGGTTTGGAAGTGGTTTAGGTTCTAAGGGATTTAGGAGTCATTGCATTTCCAGTTCTTCAAACACCTCTGACAATGGTCTACCAAAATTGGAGAATCGCCTATTTCTGATAGGGGCGACCTCAGAAGGACTGGGCTTGGTCCCTCAAGGTCTCCCAATGATCTTTCTATTCTGGTTGTAGAACCTCCTATTATTGGCTATATGGGGTACGATCAAACTGGCCACAGCGTTAGTCAAAACTTGTAGTTGCTTGGTAATTTTGGTTACTTTGGTCTCTAATTGATCCAGGTGGGAAAACTCATTATCTGACTCGCTCATGTTTTCTAACTGTTTTTGACAAGTCTTTATTTTTTTCTAACCTAACGGATAACTATGATGGCTGTCAAAACTATGAGCTAGCATGGTACGCGTATGCGTGCGATGCATGGAATATATAAAACGCGTGAGGTAATCAAACAGAATATATCCTTCCGACCTTATTCCTCCCACACTCGTGGTATGTCCATTATGTCCTGGGTATGGCTTATTTTATGCACCAACACAAAATCGTTTTCTCCTATGCTACGGGGTGAACCTTGGCTAACTCGGTCCCTTTCCATCGGTAAAACACAAAGACCACCCATTTTCCACATGGACTAAGCTGATTGTGGGATCATGCCATTGTCTAGAAACAATGAATTGGGATTTCGGCAACCGTGGTCGTGGGGATGAACTTAGAAACGTTCAAAAGTATACAAATATGTCGTAACAATGCGTACCCTTTCTGGATGAAAGCTAGTGCGGATATCGAACTCATGCTTCTAGCATATTTGGATCATGTTTGGACTTTCTAAGCCCATCAAGGTTTTCATACAAGTTGGCCCATTATCATTTCAAAGCATTCAATAATATTATTGCGAGGTGTAAACTTGTCCCAGTTGAAAAAAAGGCCCAACAGGTTTACACTTTTGCAATAACGTGGCTAAACAACTTCAAATGATAGAGGGCATAAACACAAAGTGGCCCATAAGCATTTTAGAAGCTTTTGGCCTAATTGTCATAAGACACAAACTCGTCCCAGTTTAAATAGCCCAACAAGTTCACATCTCATGACAAGAAGTCCAAATGAATCCAAATGATGATGGTCCCAAACACAAGCATAAAGGGTGGCTTCTATAGGTTATGCAACTATGGTTCATATGCGGGTTTATAGGAGTAGAGATAAAGGCTCATGTCGGCGAAGGATTACCCACAACTAGGTCTCCCCACTCAAGGGTTCAAGCAACTAAGTGAGCGCACATTTTTTATACCTTAAGGTATGTGCCAACAATTGATGGTACCATATAACAATCCGCCGATTCGAGCGAAAATGACTTCACGATACATGAATAACTGTCAAATGGATTTCTCTATTGAAAATTCCTCAGAGCGAGGGTAGAGCGAACTCTCTTAATACCCTGGCCTCTTAGGCTCTTATCGCATTGGTGACAGGAATAAACAACAGATCATCCAAATTAGTCCATCACTTTAGATGATTATCTATATGTCTTCACAACTTTTCCTTTTGGCTAGAAAAAGGTAGTGAGTGAAGGAAGACACCAAATCATTATCTAACTCCAATATTACCTAAGGTTAAATCGACTCTAGACAAGGTTAACTAAAGCAAAAATCACAAACATTACAAGACATTATTTCGCGGCCGATTCTCTATCCCTAGTGGAGTCGCCAAACTGTAGAACACAGAAGTAGGCGACGCTGTCCGGGCTCGCGGCCCGGTCGGGAGTACGGAATAGCCCGCAGGGGACTAAACCGGAGAAATAAAATGGAGTCGCCACCCAGTGTGAACTGGGAAATTATTTAAGGCCGCACTCACCACTCGCAAGGGAAGACCTCAAACCGTTGGGTTCGGAATGGTCCCTTACTTATGCCAATTGTAATGAAAAGATTTACTCAATAGTATAACCAAGTCTTATGCAACACATGCAAGATAATGTAATCAACACACAAGATTGCACAACCATAAACATAAATAAATACAAAAGAAGACAAATGCGTAATTCCATAGACATATTAAACAAAGAAGTGCATAAGATGTGAATAGATAATAATTGTAAAGGCAATAATAAAAAAAACAGATAATTAAATATGTAATGCAAAAGAAGTGACCAAATAAGCAAACATGCATGAAATATGATGAAAAAAAATATGTTCAATGTATGTGCGTTCATGTAGCATTTGAAAACGCGTTCGAACGGTAAACATAATGTTCGCGTTCGTATAGCGTTCGGAAGTACGTTCGAACGGGATGAGACCTGATGCATGGTAAAGCAGAATGCATGCGCGTTCAAGTAGCATTCTGAAATGTGTTCTAACGGAAATGAGACAGAATGTTCGCGTTCGTATAGCGTTCAGAAATGCGTTCGAACGGGATAAGACCTAATGCATGATAAAACAAAACGCATGCGCGTTCGAGTAGCGTTCGTAAACGCATTCGAACGGACTGAGGCAGAAAGCATATGTTCATGTAGTGTTCGGAAACACGTTCGAACGAGATTACCAAAATGGTATCTGAAATGACGTAAACCTATATGTGAATAAACAAATACATAATAAAGGACCTCGTATGCCCAATTAAACACATTCACATTCAATCGAGTGCACTTCATTCGGAGCGGCAAAATATCGTGGTAAATGTATCCTTTAGGCATTTCCCTCGAATAGAGGACCTTTAATCCACCCTAGTTAGCCCATGCGCATTAAATTATCAATGCATGAATAAACAAATAAATAATATAGGACCTTGTATGCCCGATTGAACACATTTCACATTCAATCGAGTCTACCTCGTCCGGCGCGGCAAAACATCATGGTAAATGTAGCCTTTAGGCATTTCCCTCGAATAGAGTACCTTTAATCCACCCTAGTTAGCCCATGCGCACTAGAATGCAATGCATGCGTAAATAAAGCAATAATAGAAAATAAATAACGGAACAATAAACATAGATTTAAATCACAAAATGAAACACGTGTTTGAAAGTTTCTCAAGCGGTACGTGGAGTTGTATCCCAAGTACAGACTGCACTACCGTCCATTCAGATTCAGCTACGGAATTTATGTTTGGGTTTCCATCCGATATACCGCAAGAAAAAGCAAGCACTCCAACATAACACAATTATTAACCCAATGTATACATGAAATATAATAAGTCATGTGATGAAATAACAATAAATAACTGAAGTGATAAATAGTAAGCTAAATGCGAAATATTAAAGGAAGATAAATGCGGAATAATAAATGAGAGATGTGACCAATAATTTGGCCATTTTTAATGTAGTACTTCGAATGCCCGGTTGGACATATTCCATGTCCAACCAAGCATGTCGTGTCCGGGGCAACAAAAATAAAAATATAACAAAGGATGCCCTCAGGTCTTACCTTTTAAGTTACTTCTCGGGAGTGCGTTGGGATGTCGCCGAAATGGTTAATGTTACGTAACTTTTCTGATTCGTTGATTCACAGTTTCACTCACTGTTTCACTATTTCGTCTGTGCTTTTCTCATTATTTTTGATGTTTTTTTGCTGCTGTTTCCGTGTCTGTTTCGGTCGCTGTTTCGGGGTTATTTCTGGGACTTGTTTTGGGATTTCTGGGGACTGTTTTAGGGTATTTGGGGTCACTGTTTTGGGCTGTTTGTCAGCATTTTTTTGGCTTGGTTCATGTGGTTATTGCTCTCGGTGAAAGGCGTGAGTGAGTATGCTTTTTCGTGTTAGGCTGATGGTCGTGTGTGAGCTAAGGGGCTGAGTGTGTTGTTGTGTCGGTTGGTGCTTGTGTTTTTGTTTGAGGTGCAGCCGTGGAAGTGTCTCCAAGAGTGAAGTGTGTGTTTACGTGAAGCCAAGTGTATGGCCTGAGTGTGTGAGTGGCTATTAATCTAGGGTTTTGTCGGTTGATTTGTGTTTTGTGTAAAGGGGCTGCGTCAAGGGAGAACAGTGAGGCCGTGAGGTTTTTTTGAAGAGGTGGTTGTGCGTGGCTTATATGTATTTTTCCAGTGTGTGAGAGTGTTCTTTGAGTGTGTTTTGTGAGTGGATTTTAGGTGTGTGTATTAGTGTGTTGTGTGAGTCGGTGAGTTTTGTCATGTTGTATGATTCGGTAGGGGCTGCTAGTTGGTAGGGTTCACGGCTTTTGTTTGATGAAGATGAGAGATGATGAAAGAGAGAGGCTTAGGTTTGTGAATGTGCCGAATGAGAATAGAGTGCCCCTGGAGATCGTCGTTTGGTTTAGGGTTTAGCTTTTTGAATGTGTGGGAAAGAGAGAAGTGAGAGAGGCAAGTGGGGATTAGGGTTTGTGTTTTTTTGTTTACTGCTTCTGCCGATAGTGTGAAGGGAATAAGAGAGAGGCCGAGAGATCAAGGAATGGAGAGAGATCAGAGAGTGGCCGAGAGCTATCCTAGGGTTTATTAGTGTGGTGAGGCCGAGTGAGAGAACCAGGAGGAGAGTTTTGGTTTTGTGATCTTTTTATAATGGTGCATCATAGGGTGTCTCATGTGCATGGGTTTCTAAAAGGAAATAAATCAAGCTATAAAGGGGTGTACTTAATCAATTTATTTTTGGGAAAAAATCTTTTGTATTTTTGGTGGGAGAATATTTATTTAATTTGGTGAGTGATTTATTTAAATTAGGAAGGGATTTATTTAATTTAGGAATGTGATTTGTTTTGATTTGATTTAATTTAATTGGATTTGATTTAATTTAATTGGATTTGAATTAATTTAATTGGATTTAATTTAATTTGTGACATGCGTTTTAAATGTTTTAATTATTTTTGGATTAGGCTTAGGCGAAATGGGCTTTGGATGGGTGTGGGGGGTTTTGGGCCAAAGTTTAATATTTTTTAACAGAGATTAATCGGGCGAACCCGAGGCCAATTAGCTAGTTAAATTTGTTGATGTATTTATTTCTAAATTTTTCCCTTCCGACATCTGTTTCCCGCGACTTCCGCAACTTATCGGGTAGTGCTCCATACGAGGCTCATCATTGGGCTTTCATGCAAAAATGCAAGTGTCTACACTAATGTAATGATTACTATAGTCTAACTATATAATTAATTACAAATGATCGGTTAAATTCAAATATATTGATTACTATAATCCAATTATATAATCAACTTTAAATGAAGTAGTTTGAATACAGTCCAACTGTTCAATTAAAATAACAATTGAATATTAGTCCAACTAATATGTATAAATTTTTAATGACGAAAAATGAAATGAGCGCGTATTGGCAAGTATCTAAACGAAATTACAAATTTAAAACTTGCCTCCCACTATTTTTGGTGAGCCTCTAACCCTCTGTGGAGTACTCGGGAAACCTAGTTTCCTAGTGGGCTAGGATCCCGTTAAATAACACACAACCTTGACTTTGGCCAACAAGTTGTATGAAACTTAACTAGGTAGATCTATAAGATCAATTGGATCTCATCCAATTCCTAGATTCAATAGGTGGACCTTCAAGTCCGAAACATATATCCAATATATGCCAATATATCCGATATATTCCCTAACCTTTTTCCTCTGAATCAACTAAGCATTGGCTTTGGCTCAACAAGCTTAATGAAACCAGTTAAGCGTGACCCATTGACAGTGGGAAAGCTTCGTAATCGAGGCCGATGAACAAGAAGTCACCTTGACTTTGGCCAACAAATCACAACTTGCCCAAGGCGTACGATATGGAACAAAGCCTTCATGATTCAAACACATCCGCGATGGACAAAGGTCTTGACTTTGGCCAACAAACCAATGTCAATCTTGGATCTTGAGAGAGAATCACTCAATGGAAGGAAAAACGCTTAATATAAAATGAGGGTTTTTGTTGCGATTTGGCAACCAATTTATTATCTTTAATTAGGTCTCATCATACACCCATAAGCATGCATTCTAAAAGCATAATAAGGCGCGATAAAATTTAATAATGATATGAGGATGGATATACAATAAACTTGTTCCTAGAACAAATCTCTCTATTTCCTCCTCCCGCTAGCATTATTCATACTTCTACCCAATTACATAATACTTCTAAAGAAACCTCATTAACATTGAGGGGAATTGGTGAGAAGAGAAATACAATGAGATAAAGAGATAATAGGCTGGACACGCAGGTCCAATTTAATCAATTCTAAATTTATTATAACAATTTCCAAAATTGCCTTCACCCTTCTAATATCCATCCAATATACATTATTCATACATACATCCAAGTATTCACACAAAGCATGTTATCAATCAATCTAATCCAATTAATTAATCTTTGATTAGTGACCATCTAATGTTTAAACAACGATTTGATTTGCGCGAGTCCAACTCGTTTAAGAATAAATACTCAAAGTACGTATTCTTGAATTATATCAAACTACAATTTTAAATCCAATTTAAATTATATTCAATACTAATTCATATTGAATTCCAAATTAAATAATTACACTTTCAATAGTGCCTTTTAGACTTGGATCCCAAATCCAATCTTGACGGGTCTCAAATGCCCAATTAGTATCCAATATTATTCAATTAAAGTCCAATGGGCTTTCAATTAATTCTTAAGGCATGGGCTTTGGCAATTATGGGTCAAACCCAAGAAGCCAATGCCCAATTAGGAATCATCATATGTCAAAAATCAATTTAGGCCCAATTAAAATTTTAAAGGCCCAACTATCATATTTGGACTTTATGGAAATGATTTTAGGCCCAATTGGATCCAACCAATTATCCTAAACCAAACTTAGCCCAACCAAGCCCATTAAGCCCAAATACAATAAATTAAATTAACTCATTATTCTAAATTACAAATTAATTCAATTCAAGTGTAATTACCATAATTAATTAATTAATCTAATGCTTTCAAAATACTAATTAATTCAATTAATCATGCTCTACATTTCCAATTCATGTCCAACACAAATTGAAGCAAAATCAATCTAATAACATGCTACAAAGCTCACGATAATGGCAACAAAATTAACATCAAATTTGATTTCAATCTAATTAAATTAACATCTAAGATTCATTTCATGCCATTAACACATCCAATTGTTAAATTTCAAAAATTAACCATGAGTCCTCTAGGTCATGTATTCGGCCAAGGCATACAAATTGGGGAAAATTAATCCTATCAATTTTTCACAATTCCAACAATGTACAAATCCAATTGAACATCATACAAGCTCAACCAAACCACCAATTTAAGAAAATACATACTCCAAGCATAAATTCCCAAATTAAAGTCCATGAACCCTAGAATTCCAAATCAAACTTAGATCGCTCTGATACCATTATAAGTGTTCCTAGAACATTCCAAGATCATCTAAGAGTGATTCGTGTGTGAATAAAATCAAAAGAGTTGCAGAATTACTCACATTGATCGGATGAGAAATCTCCAAGATTGCTCCAATGGATGTTGCTTCAAGCTTTGCTTTGTTGATTTTGAATCTAGGGTGGGTTTGTTGGATAATATGACCCATAGCGTCACTATTTGCACAGATCATTGTGTTGCTGTAGCAAATTAACTATGTAACAAGGAAATTGCACTCTCGTCATTTGTGATTAGATCACCATAGATATATAAATGAAGAGAGGTCCCTATGATTAGTTCCTGGATTGAGATGATATGAGACAGTATCAGTCCACGAAGGATTAATCATTAAATATCCCTAGCCGTAGTATTATCGAGACTGGACATCGATAATGCGGAATAGGCTAGCTAGTATTGCACTTGTGCGCGTTGTGAGGGCACAACGGCATAGTTCTCATATATATAAGTATTGGATACTTGTGCAAGTGCGATAGGAGGTCGTGTTTCACCGATGGTACGGGAAACAGCTTCGCTCTGGATAGACCCTTCGGAATCCCATTGGTATTATGACTATGTGTCTATGGGAGGCCGAAATCAAGGTAGGTGTGTATAGTCTTAACCTGAGACTTGCATCGCTAATACTTACGACAATCGGTAAACTTTGGTTTTGGTGGTTGGGGGATCTTAACTGGTTCTGTGTTCACCTCTTCTGGGTTTATCAGGAATCGTAGTGTATTGGATATGATGTCGAGACGGAAGTATCACTCCAGTCATAGTGGAGATGATGTCACGCAGGATACGGTATTAGTGCTCTTAAGTGATGCGCATCCAATCGTGATATTATGACCAGGTCATGAATATCCGATTATAGAGACTAGTTACCAGACATCCGATATGTGTTTCGGACGGGGCAGACACTTATCCAGCCCCAGCCCTAGCACGTGACTATCCGATACTGGGCAGATATGCACAATACATTAGTATACTACGCTTGATATAGATCTTAAATATTCTTAACAGGATATGTCCGGAGAATTGGGATGACTTGGTGCTTTGCTAGGAGTTGACCTTGTCTCGTAAATCGGTAGAACGTAGTACTTGGTACGTACGTGATTCGGATACTCCGACGACCGTATTTACTTGCCAACTTATCCGGAGATCTCATGGGTCGCTTCCCGATAATCCACCGATGACGCACAACTTGCACTCTTGAATAATCTGGGATTATATAGATGAGAGAGAAAATTAATCTAGGATTAATTACGGAGATATTTTATCTAGGATAAAATATCGTCTAGAGAGAGATAACGATTAATTGGAATTAATCGGTAAATTAATATATTCGATATATTAAACGAAATTAGATTTCGACGCGGAATTAAAATTAGATTTTAATTCGGGCAAACGAGTTAATTTAGAATTAATTCGTTAGTGACGTAAATAATAATTTCGCTAGGCGCAATTATTTATTTAAATTCGATTTAATTAACGTCGCGACGTAAGTTCGGTATTTCGGAATATCGAACCCGAACGCGTGAGTGCACGTGGGCCCACTTTCATTTGGAAACGTGTGGGGCCCACATGACACATGTCATATTATGCATTATTTAATTCTAATGCATTGCATGGAGATAGTGTACAATGCACTCAATGGTTTTGCATGAAAATTGAGTGTTTGACACTCTAAGCCATTGCATGATTTGTGTCATAAGTTTATTATTAATTTAATAAATATTATGGCATAAATATAAATTGATTTTTTGTAACAATTTTCATTTTAACTCTCTCATCTCTCTCACGCCAAAACAGTGGCTGTTCTTCACTGGTTTTGAACCAGTTTGGGCGTGAACAATAGGGAAGCAAGAGTGGATTTTCATGGTGAAAATTCAAGTGCTAGCACACTTACAAGTCTTGCGAAGGTGGTAGGGAGGTTCGACCATGAGCCGGGATCCATCCAACGAAGCTAGGAGCTGCGTTTCTCATCTCAAAATTCTGTTTTTGGAGGCAGTGGACTGCATGCAGTAAGCTTACATGGCAGTGCGTTTTTTGGGTTCATTTGTCTTCAAATCGACTCTACCAACCAATGTAAGTATTCCGCTATCTTCGTTGGTGTATTCACGCATTATTTCATGTCTTGTTTGATCATGGGACCTTAGAAAAACTCAACAATGGCATCAAGAGCTAATGTGCAAGCATGAAATTTTAGGGATTTAAAATTTGGGTAAATGTGATTTGAGCATGATTTGAATAAATTGTTTGTTTGAGTATGTTTATAACATGTTTATTTCATTTTGGTTGGACTAATTTGATGAAAAATGATTTGGAATTATTTTCCCCAAATATTTGTCCTTGGCCGAATGGTTTAATGATTTTGGGATCTTGGATTTTTTTATTTTTAATTCATTTGATGAGTTAGAATCGATTAGGTTGATGTTAATTTGAATCGAATTGGATTGGATTTCGAATTGGACAAAAACCCCAAAATCTTTGAGTTGGCCGAATGTGACTAATGCCCTAATGTCTTGGTAAATTTTGATTTTGATAATTGGATGTATTGGAAATCATTCGGGATATGTATTTAATGTCGATTGCGGATTAATTGGATTGAAACCGAATTGGACATGAAATCACTCCCTTGGCCGAGACCTTTAAGCATGTAGATGGGTTTGATTTTTCAATTTGTGTGTTGGACATATGATAATGAATCAAGCATGATTAATTGGACTAATATGGTGTTTTAGAAATGTTGATTTAGTTGATTGATCATGTAATACACTTTGGTAATTAAATTGGGAAAATTGGATTTTTTGAATTTAATTATTTGGGCCTAATTTTGGAAATTGGATTTAAATGTTGTATTTGGGCCTATTGGGCTTGATTTATCAAGTTTGGTTTAGGCCAAATGGATTGGATCCAATTGGGCCAAAACCTTGACCATAAAGCCCAAATGCGACTTAATGAACCTTTAAAGTTCAATTGGGCCTAATGGGCCAAGATTGATTTATGGGCTTATGGGGTAAATCCCGGATTGGACTTTGGTTATCGGTTTGACCCGAGTTGACCAAAAGTCCACGCCTTAAGAAATCAATCAAAAGCCCATTGGACTTTAATTGAATTGACGTTGGACGTTAATCGGTCTTTGAGACGCGTTACGATTAGATTTGGAATTTAAATCGTAAGAGGTTTATTAAATAAAAGTGTAATATTTAATTTGGAATTGAATAGTGAATTAGTATTAAATACATGTTAAATTAGATTTAATGATGTAATTTAATTTAATTCATGAATTCGTACTTTAAGTACTTACGAATTAATTCTAAATTAATTCATTCGCTTGAATTAAAATCCAATTTTAATTCCGCTTTGAAATCCGATTTCATTTAATATATCTAATATATTATTTTAGCCCAATTTAAATAAATTAAATAGTAAAATCTAATTTCACTATTAAATTTCTTTACCGATTAATTCTAAATTAATCGCGTTCTCTCTTCTCGACGAATTTAATCCCAGATAAATTCTTGACGCAATTAATCCCAGATTAATTCTTTCTCCTTTAATTAATCCCAGATTAATTTATTGTCGTAATTAATCACAGATTAATTTTCTCTCTCATAATTAATCCCAGATTAATTCTGTTCGAGTCAAACATCATCGGTGAATCTTTAGGAGGTGATGAGTGGTAAATCTATCACTATTTCTCACTCATTTAACCTAATATTTTATATAGTTTCTTGAGTCTTGTGAATATTTTGATGTGTTTTGTGTTATTTTGTAGATAAATAAAGTTTCAGGACACTCTCGAGGTGATTTGGGCCAAAATAGTGAAAATTGGACGAAAATGGCATTTTGGTAATTTTCCGCGTCGCGACGCGCAAGCCATTGGCGTCGCGACGGCTAACGTGCACCGAACAGTGCTAACGTGTGCCTAGTCCACAAGTCAAAATCTGAGAAAAGTTTGACTTTGCTAACGTGCGACGTGCCACGTGTCACCATCACAGCCGATCTGCTAACATGCGCCGTGTCACGTGTCATCATCCTACGGTGCCGACAGTCACCATCGCCACGTGTTGCCACGTGTCACTCCACGATATTGCCACGTCATCATCCACATCACTTGTTGACCAAGTCAAAGTGCCTTGTGGATGCCACGTCATCATCAACCAATCACAGCGTGCCACATGTCGTGATTCTATGGTACCGACAGTCAAATTGCCACGTGCTGCTACATCAGCGCCACGTCAGCATCAATTATTAACTGACTTATCCTTATCTGACACGTGGCGGATAAGAATCTGAATCGACCAATCAGAAGCCGCCACGTGTCACAATAATTTAGCTCCAACCACATTGCCACGTGTCACCTTATCAACTTATCCAGAATTGCCACGTGTCATCACCTCAGCATGCCACGTCCAAAAGAAGCTGGCGTAGCGACGCCAAAGGCCTTGACGTCGCGACGCCCAGAGCCTACCAAGGCCTATAAATTCAGCTCGATGTTTCAGTTTCAAATGTACCATTCTCTCTGAATTCTCTGATGTAAATATGGAGTTTTCTATCTAGTCTTTTTAGTTTTTAGTTTTTAGTTTTGTAAATAATTTTAATTACATTATGTAATAATAGTAATTTACTTTCTTACTTTTTACAGTTTTTACTATTCACCATGAGGAGGTAACTTCCCCAGCTAGGGTGAAAGGTAATTTTTTTACTGTTACAACTTAGATTAATCTCCCTTAAATATAATATATTCACTATTTAAAATATTGACTTAAAAAGGATACCGCTAGATTGGTCGGTTGGTAATTCATTTTAATCTGGTTTAAACCCGACTAATCAAGGATACCGCCAGATTGGTCGGTTGGTAATTAAATTTTCTTACCGCCTGTATGGCAGGTTTATTTTGGTTCCGCCTTTATGGCTGGTTCGACTTAATTTGACTTAATCAGGTTACCGCCTATATCGCTGGTTGGTAAAATAATCACAAGTTAATATATTATATTAAAGGAGATATCTAAATAGTAAATAGTAAAAGTTGATCCTTTTACCTTAGCATTTTATTTTATTTTATTTTATTTTACTTTTTAGTTTTTACTTTATGTCTTTTACTTTTCAGCATTTTTACTTTATGTCTTTTACTTTTAAGTTTTTACTAGCCCTAGTTATGTGTTAGTTATCTGTGGTTGTGATGAATTCTAATATCACCGGTTTATAAGGGGTTATTTTATAGTTTGGGTAATTTAAAGGTTTACTTATTAAGTCTTAAGCTTAATGCTTCTTGTTGTCTGATCACCAATAAGATTGATCTGGTAAATCTAAAATGAACTAGACATAGGGATTTTAGGTTTCAGCCTTAGACTTAATAGCCCACGATCTTCATTGAGGATAGATAACCCTTTAATAGATTTCCTTACATGATAAACATATACCTATCGGGCGGGGGTAGCCATAATTGGAACTTAAACTTAATGAATACAGATAATTTGGTTGACATAGACATATGGTTCAATTGGGTTAAACTGGGTATTTGCGTCTGACCATCGACAGAGGCTTTCCCATAATTTAGTGTTCCAGGTTAGTAAACCGATTTATTACACAAATATAAAATAATCACTTCATCTTTTAAAAGATATTAGAAGGATTCACAACCCTAGATCTTTGTGTCTTTCGTTATTTTCCTTAGTATTTTCTTTTGTCTTTTTATTTATTTAGCAAATCTACAATCAACCAATTCAATCAAGCAATCATTCTCTTCTCCCTATAATTAGATATTTGTAAATAAATATATTCAACAATTAATAACAACAGTAGGAACTAAGTCCTCGTGGGATCGATATTTTTATACTACTTGAACGATACGTACGCTTGCGTTATACGTGTGTGTTTACGCCGGTCAAGGTTTTGGCACCGTTGCCGGGGACTTATTTTTCTTGTGTTATTAATTTTGAAGCTATCTAATTTACTTGTATCTAATTTTCTTTATTTATATCTGTAATTTTTATTTCTTTCTTTTATTTTCAGGTGATTAAAAAATGGAACATTATTGGGAGATTGAAAGATTTCGAGCTTTACTAGAAGAAGATACACCCCAAATCTGGGAGAAACAGTCCGGTTTTCTGAGGCATGTTGTTCAGCCCAACAACTATCACTGGATGTCAGAATCAAGCAATTCTACATTTTCTCAGCAGAATGAAATGGGGAGATGTGACATATGTAATGGTAACCACCCGAGAGATCATTGTGAGTACAACTACAATCCAAGGTGGCAGAGCTATCAAAATCCTTCATGGTATGAAGAACCATCATACTTTCCATCTTATCCATCATACATCTACGATCTCCATCAATAATCAGAACCATCAGGGGAAGATCATTTGATCTACATGCTCAAAGATTGGCTCGAAGAACGGGAAGCTCAATTAGATGCACAAATTCAGAGTCAAGCGGCGTCTATACAGAGGATGACAGATCAAGTTAGACAATTAACAGATAACCTGAATCACATATCTCACGGAGCAAATTCAAATACTACTGAAGAAGCCTTCGAATATCCTGAGATTCATCATGACATCATAACAGAGGACGAGGCTGAGCAGTATCAAGAATCTAAGGTATCAGTTCAGGAACCCAAACCAACAAAGTCTCTGTTTAATTTCTATTATTCAGACTCTGACGAGGATGAAGAAGCTGAGCTGTTTGTACCAACTGCACCAACAAATGAAGATGGAATTTTGTATCCTCAAAATGAAGATCTTGTAGATTGCTTTGCACTGATTTTTGAAGAAGATCTACCTGAACCATCCATTCCAGTCGTATCAGAGGATGAAGACCTAATGTCAGAAACATCTTTACATCCTCAGGCAGATACTTATGGAGCATGCATTTCACAGATGACGGATGAAGAGTTGAATACGGAAATTTTAAAATTCATATGTGAAGAAAATATGGAGCAAGAAGCAGAGAAAATGGAGGAGCAAATGTCTGAACTTATTAAAGATCCAGAGCATTCAGAAGAAACATCACTGTTTTGGGGAGTACAATTTAGAGATATCACCTGGAAGCTTGATAGAATGGAACTTCCATTCCAAGTCAAGCACCATATGAGACCTCCTGATTTTCTTTCTTTCTTTTCAGGAACCACTGGAGCAACAAAGGTCAAAAAGGTGGCACAAGCACGAAATATGACAAAATTCTTTTTGCCCCTTTACCGTTGGAAGAAACCCTTCAAAAGCAACGCTCACGGGATTGTATTTAATCGGACATCCAAAACGACATTGAAACCTCATTGACAAATAGATTTCAGTCACGTCTGGCTGAAGATGAAAAATTTAGCGCTAGCAGTGAGGCAACCCATGCAATTTATTGTAATTTCTGTTTTTATATTTTGTGTATACATGTTGTAGAGTTTTTAATTTTGTGTGTTATTTTGTAGGGAAAAGCACAAACGGAGCATTTTAAGACAAAAGGAATGGTGTTTGGCAATCAGAAAGAAGAGAGCTAATTCATTTGTGATGGCTGAGTAAAGAATGAATTCTTAAGATGCATCCTTATGAATTTATACTAACCGAATGGCGTATTGCGTACACAATTTTGTTGCCTTAATTATTGCTTTGATTTGCTTTTCTGTTGTAATTATCTTTATTTTCGTAGACAAGATCCAGAATTTTTGACCTTTCACGATTTCTTTTGTTGTTTAGCTAACAATTGGCCTTTGGAAGAAACTAGTGCTATCATTACTCACCCTTTTCAGGTTCTATAAATTCAACTCATCATTGCACTTTTGAAGACATCCAGAGTAAAAAATGGAAGCCACTTCAAGAAGACGAGTTGAAAACATCTGTGTGTTTTGCGGTACTAGTGTTGGTACTAAGCCATAATACGTAGAGGCAGCACAGGAATTGGGTCGAGTCTTAGCTGCAAGAAATATGCACTTAGTATATAGCGGAGGAAATCTTGGACTAATGGGGATCGTTTCAAAGGCCGTACAGGAAGGAGGTAGTCACGTTTTGGGAATCATCCCAAAACCCTTGGCATAGGCAAATCTTATTGGATCATCAAACGGAGAGGAACTGATCGTGCCAGGTATGTCTGAACGACTGGTAGAAATGATTAACCGTGCTGATGCTTTTATTACTTTGCCAGGTGGCTTAGGCACATTGGAGGAAATTTTTATAGTGTTATCTTGGGCGAACCTGAACATACACTGAAAACCGCTTGGACTGTACAACGTTGAAGGATTTTATGATTTTCTTTGTGTGTTTCTTGATGATGCTCGGAGAAATGGGTTCGTGTCAAAACCTATGAAAGAACTCATCTTCACTGCCAGAACTGCTCCAGATCTAATTGACCAACTCTTAGCCTATGAACCACAAGTTGACCCTATCATTTCAAAGATAAATTGGTCCAATGACGATCATGGTAAGAGGCGTCGGATTAATCTGGATCTTAACCTTTAACTTTTCGTGTAAAATTTCAGCTAACCAGGTATTATCTTCTAAACTCTTCTTCTACTGTTTAAGACATTGGGGACAATGTCTCATTTAGGTTTGGGGGAGGGAATTAGTTGATTAGTATCTTGTTTTTTTTAGTTTGTGTGTTGTTTTTATTTTTAGTCTGAAATTTTTCGAAAAAAAAAAATTCAAAAATTTTCAAAAATTACAAAAATATTTTGTGTTTTTGTGTTTTTATTTTGACTAAAAAGGTGAAATTGGTAAGAGATAGCTGAGTAAGGAGTTTCCACTACTGAGACGTATTTCAAACCTATTTCGGAACAAGTTAATTTTTGTTTATTTCCTTTTGAAGTATTTAATTTGTGAATTCTCCATAATACTCACTAAAATATGATCTTCATATGCTCAGTTGACAAATATTATCAACATATATAGTAACATACGGACATGAGCTAAAATTGAAAAGTTTGTAATATTCAGTGCTATAGTTTAATTGGAGGAAGCATCTCAAAAAGCAATGGAGTAAAAAAAATAAAATAAATCTGAGATCCGAGTTATTAAGTCTGTAAGGGTGTTTTAACACCTAATGCCCTAAAGCCAACTGGTTTGGGAGTCATTGGCCCAAAACTCGCTACATGGATCAAAGATGCTGCAAAAATATATATATCTAAAGTCTAAGTAATTAAGTCATTAGGGGTGTCTTAAGACCTGATGCCCTAAAGCCAACTGGTTTGGGAGCCACCGACCCAACACTCGCTATATAGACGGAAGATATTGTATATAAAAAAAATCAAAGAAAACAAATCAGAAAAATTATTCCATTGCTACAAAAAGGTGTGAATTCCGATAAAACTTTAGGACAAAAATATTACTCTCTTATCAACTGCACTTATGACTGTTGTGGGCAAAAATGAGTTGTTTATTATTATGTTGGCTGTGTATATGGAGAATGGTAAAAATGATCGGAGAATTTACTTATTCAGTAATTTAGAAAGAAACAAAACAACTAGTAACTTGGAGAAGAAATTTCACCTGATTAGTCACTAACTTCTTTATTCTCTTTTCGCTTGTCTTTTTGCATTTGTGTGCATTAGTTTTATTACCTTTTTACTTTTGTAAATGTTTGTAGGTATTATTGCTGTAAACCATCACGAGACTACAACTCGTCCACTAGGGACACCGAGGGGTTTAAAGGCTTATTGCATACGTTAAATGCAACCGTGATTCCTACGAAAGTGGCTTAGTTAAATTTTATTTTAAAGATGTTTATTTTATTCTGTGTTTTGCTCGAGGACTAGCAAAATGTTAGGTTTGGGGGTGTGATGAGTGGTAAATCTATCACTATTTCCCACTCATTTAACCTAATATTTTGTATAGTTTCTTGAGTCTTGTGAATATTTTGATAAGTTTTGTGTTATTTTGTAGATAAATAAAGTTTCAGGACACTCTGGAGGTGATTTGGGCCAAAACAATGAAAATTAGACGAAAAGGGCATTTAGGTAATTTGCTGCGTCGCGACGGCTAACGTGCACCGAAGAGTGCTAACGTGCGCCGGGTCCACAAGTCAGAATCTGATAAAAGTTTGACTTTGCTAACGTGCGTCGTGCCACCTGTCACCATCACAGCCGATCTGCTAACATGCGTCGTGCCACGTGTCATCATCCTACGGTGCCGACAGTCACCATCGCCACGTGTCGCCACGTGTCACTCCACGACATTGCCACGTCATCATCCACATCACATGTTGACCAAGTCAAAGTGCCACATGGCTGCCACGTCATCATCAACCAATCACAGCGTGCCACGTGTCGTGATTATATGGTACCGACAGTCAAATTGCCACGTGCCGCCACGTCAGCGCCATGTCAGCATCAATTATTGACTGACTTATCCTTATCTGACACGTGGCGGATAAGACTCTGAATCGACCAATCAGAAGCCGCCACGTGTCACAATAATTGAGCTCCAACCACCTTGCCACATGTCACCTTATCCAGAATCGCCACGTGTCATCACCTCAGCATGCCACGTCCAAAAGAAGCTGGCGTAGCGACGCCAAAGGCCTTGGAGTCGCGACTCCCAGAGCCTACCGAGGCCTATAAATTCAGCTCGATGTTTCAGTTTCAAATGTACCATTCTCTCTGAATTCTCTGATGTAAATATAAAGTTTTCTATCTAGTTTCTTTTAGTTTTTAGTTTTGTAAATAATTTTAATTACGTTCTGTAATAATTATAATTTACTTTCTTACTTTTTTACAGTTTTTACTATTCACCATGAAGAGGTAACTTCCCCAGCTAGGGTGAAAGGTAATTCTTTTACTGTTACTATTTAGATTAATCTCCCTTAAATATAATATATTCACTATTTAAAATATTGACTTAAAAAGGATACCGCCATATTGGTCGGTTGGTAATTCATTTTAATCTGGTTTAAACCTGACTAATCAAGGATACCGCCAGATTGGTCGGTTGGTAATTAAATTTTCTTACCGCCTATATGGCAGGTTTATTTTGGTTCCGCATTTATGGCTGGTTGGACTTAATTTGACTTAATCAAGTTACCGCCTATATGGCTGGTTGGTAAAATAATCACAAGTTAATATATTATATTAAGGGAGATATCTAAATAGTAAATTGTAAAAGTTGATCCTTTTACCTTAGCATTTTATTTTATTTTATTTTATTTTACTTTATGTCTTTTACTTTTCAGCATTTTTACTTTATGTCTTTTACTTTTAAGTTTTTACTAGCCCTAGTTATGGGTTAGTTATCTGGGGTTGTGATGAATTCTAATATCACCGGTTTATAAGGGGTTATTTTATAGTTTGGGTAATTTAAAGGTTTACTTATTAAGTCTTAAGCTTAATGCTTCTTGTTGTTTGATCACCAATAAAATTGATCTGGTAAATCTAAAATGAACTAGACATAGGGATTTTAGGTTTCAGCCTTAGACTTAATAGCCCACGATCTTCCTTGAGGATAGATAACCCTTTAATAGATTTCTTTACATGATAGACATATACATGTCGGGTGGGGGTAGCCATAATTGGAACTTAAACTTAATGAATTCAGATAATTTGGTTGACATAGACATATGGTTCAATTGGGTTAAACTGGGTATTTGCGTCTGACCATCGACAGAGGCTTTCGCATAATTTAGTGTTCTAGGTTAGTAAACCGATTTATTACACAAACGTAAAATAATCACTTCATCTTTTAAAAGATATTAGAAGGATTCACAACCCTAGATCTTTGTGTCTTTTGTTATTTTCCTTAGTATTTTCTTTTGTCTTTTTATTTATTTATTTATTTAGCAAATCTACAATCAACCAATTCAATCAAGCAATCATTCTCTTCTCCCTATAATTAGATATTTGTAAATAAATAGATTCAACAATTAATAACAACAGTAGGAATTAAGTCCTCGTGGGATCAATATTTTTATACTACTTGAACGATATATACGCTTGCGTTATACGTGTGTGTTTACGCCGGTCAGGAGGCGACCCAAGAGATCACTGGATATGTTGGCAGTAAATACGGTCATCGGACTATTCGAATACGTGCATACCCGGTACCACGTTCTCACCGATTTACAAGACATGGTTGGCTTCTAGCAAAGCACCGTGCCTACCCAATTCTCCAGAAATATTCTTTAAAAGAATATGTAATCTTTGTCAGGTGTTGCATACGTAGTAGTGCGTATTACGATATAGTATCGAATTTCACATGTTGGGCCTGAGGCTGGAATTGTGTCTGCCCCTTACGAAGCATATATCGGATCTCTGGTAACTAGTCTCTATAATCGGATAATCATGACCTTGTCATATTATCCTGATAGCTGCAACATACAAAAATACCAATAAACTGAAGTGATATTTCAATCTTGACATCACATCCAATAAACTACGATTCTCAGTATACCCAGAAGAGGCGTACACAGAACCTGTTAAAGCCCTGGACGACCAAAACCAAAGTATAATGATTGTCACAAATATTAGCGATGCAAGACTCAGGTTAAGACCAAATACACCTACCCTGATTCGGACTCCCATAGACACATAGTCATACTACCAATGGGATTCCGAGGGGTCTATCCAGAGCGAAGCTATTTTCGTACCATCGGTAAACAGAACCCCCTATTACACTTGCATGAGTATTCAATACCTAAATATATGAGAACTATGCCATTATGCCTCCATAATGCGCACAAGTGCAATACTAGTCTATTCCGCATTATCGATGTCCAGTCTCGATAATACTACGACTAGGGATATTTAATGATTAAACCTTAGTGGATTAATATTGTCTCATATCTTATTAATCTGGTACAATCATATGGACTTTTATCATTTATATATCCCGATAATCCAATTACAAATGATAAAAGAGCAATTTCCTTTGTCACATAGTTAATTTGTACAACAACGCCATGTTCTGTACAAATAGTGATGCTATGGGTCATAATTGTCCAACAGTATATTCGACCAACCATTTACTATATCCAACCTGGCCTCTCCAAGGCCATGCTCATTTGAGACATGTTTCAATTTGTTTTATTATTATTATTGTAATTATTTATTTGCACACATGAACTTTATTTATTTATCGTATTTTACTTTATCATGTTTGCGCTTTATATGCTTTATAAATTGTATTATATGTGACTGCATTATAAGACATGAAGATACTTTCTTTGAGTATAAATATTATACTGGCATCAGTAAAGGACCATTCTGAATCCAAACGGGTTTAACGTCAGACCTTGCAAGTGGTGTAGTATGGCCTTAAATCATTCTTGGTGTCTCATACTGGGTGGCTACTCCATTATTCTCTGATTAGTCCCCCGCGAGACTATCTGTACTCTCTATAAACTGCGAGTCCAACAGTGCAGTGGTCGCCAATATCATAGGCATAGCGGTAAACCTCGTTTCGCTCCTACACTTATTATTATGCATGTTAATTAATCTTGTATGCCAGGTTAAGTAGATTGTTATTCAAGTTCACTAATCTCGGGCATAGATATATGTGACATCATGCTTTCTAGGGTATTTTGGGACACTCTGATGTATTTCGAAATTTTCCGGAGTTTTTTAGGTCATTGTTGTCGAGGTCGGAGTATTTATGGTGTACTCTGAAGTAATCTATCTCCAGAACCAATTTAAACCAGATATCATTTGAGTTTTTTGTGTTCTTTTTACTCCGGAGTGTACTGGTCTAGGAATGATTCTACTCCGGAATCATTCCGGAATCATAACATTCTGGAGTAACACTACTCTGGATTCACGGTACTCCGGGGTAGCTTAGTTCGGGAAAATATCATTTCATGGTTGTACTACTCCAAAGTAATATCAATTCGGAGTAGTCAGACTTCGAAAGTGATTTCTAACACATATAGTCTGGTAGTGCTATTGTGCCATGACAAGTGTCATTTTCCTAGTGGACTTTTGTCTGTACACAGCAGTTCCATTAAATAGGGATGTTGAAAAAGATTCTGTTAGATGTTGACACGTGTCCCCATTGGCTGGGCTAAATCTGAGCACCTACAATCGGTATAGTAGATAATCTAGTATCATTTTTTAAATTAGTTTGCGATTCCCAATCATGATTTGAGATTTTTAAACAAAAAATAAGATATGAGGAAAAAAAATTATGCTGACTCTCGTATTGAACGGTACAAAATCTTAAATCACAATGAGATATAGTTACATATTTAATAAATAATTTTAGGAAAATAATCATTTTTTACTTGATAAATAGTGTAAATGTTTACCACAAAAACGTTGAAATTGTTATATTTTCCACTTTTTTAATGAATAATTTTTAAATTTGATATGCAAAAAAGAACAAATTCAAAATTTTTATGATAAATGATATAAAAAATGATAATTTCCAAAATTATATTATAATCAAATTTGCTCTTAGGCCAATGATCTTTATACTTATTACCATTTCACGAGATGATAAATTAAGAGACACAGCACAGTCTAAATATCGCCACGTGGAAATTGGGAAGTATTCTCCATGCCACCTGTGAATGACGTAGGTAGGTGAAGGATTTCTTTTTGGTGGGTTACAGCAGAGCAATAGATACTAGATCGATAGGTACGAGAGCATTAACGTGTAAATAAATGTTACTTGAAGACGAAACTACCCCTTATTTTATTGCGAATTACTCACACAGCCAAGACCACTTGGAAATCAATGTAATTTAAACTGAAAATATCGAGCTTTATTTGCTTGTCCTTTATGTATAATGTATGCGTGCCAAGTGCCATCCTTGACCATGGCTTTTCAAATTAGGAAGGTGTTTTTACTGTACATCCCTCAATTTTGACGTAACTATAAAACCAATCCAACAATTTGTGATATTTTACCTGAATTACAAAGCAACAAGAAAAGTGAAATTATTTAATTAATTTTAATGGGTGATAATGATGATAAAGAGCACAAAAAAAAATTAAAAGAGTTATAAGTGTATATATTTTGATTCACGGACCACAATCCATTCACAAAAAAATTAAATTTAAATTGATGAGTTAACGTTAGAGTTGTCAATGGGCTGGAATAAAATAAGATTTAGGTCATATAAAATAAGATAAAAATATATTTCGGTCTCGTTCTATTTTATTAAAAATCTCATCTTATCTCGTAAAATTCCGCCCTTCCCGTGAAAATCCTGTCTCGATTCAAAATTTTCCTATCACGATTTCAAAATGGGACAAAAAATTATTGCGAATCCCGTCCCAAACAGGACGGAATCCCGTTGGGACGGGACGAGACGGGTCCAAATGCCAACCGTAGTTAACGTAGAGGTGGATTGCAAATAGGAGGTATTGATCAACATTTGAAGGCATGAGTGGTTTTTAAAGGCACTATATAGATGGAAAGCAATGATGTTGTATATTAAAAATTATGTGTTATGTGTAGTCATATGTTATGACTCTGTAATAATAAACTCCAATAACCCAGTTAATATGGATGGTCCTGAATTCATTCAAATTTTAATATATTAAATAAAAGAAATGTCTTCTCAATGGATTTGTAAGTGGAAGAGCCACAACACATTGTCGGTATCAAATATTGTTTGTGCGGTATATTTTACATTTTTTCTTACAATAAAAATAATAATAATTAAAATTGTGAAAATCCAGGAACATCCAAATTTCACCAATATATTTATTTTATTTTTCATGAATTTTGGTATTTCTTATATGTTGGTAAATTTCGTGTCAAAATTTATCTAATCGAGTTGTAATTTATTAGAAAGGTCTTTGATATGTTTGGACAAGCTTCTGAAGATGAACAGTGTTTTACCATAATATCATGAACAGTATTTTGTGTAAATAATAATTTTACTATAATAAAATCTCATTCGAATGAATCTTTCAGTGGGTTACTCGTTCGAACACCATAGTACCTTCGTTCGAACGAGTGAACAATGACTTGAGACGATATTCCTGAACATGACTTGATACAGTAACCTTACTACAATAGTATTGTTAAGTTATAGAAAATCCTAATCTATATATACCTTCGGTTACCCTTTTTTGCCTCTTGTGGAAAAACACATTGCAAAAACTTAATTTCACTTTCTTTGTTTTAGAGATTATCATTGCGACTCAAATCATTTATCCATGTATTCTTCTTTGTGATTCTCTCTTTGATTAACCATCAATAGCAAATCTTACGAAACCCTAACCATTTTTGAGTTGGGGATTGATCATCAGAATTCTAGTGAGAGCGAATTCATTTATTGGGTTCAGAGACTTCTGTTGGGATTTGTATGCCCGACAAGCAAATATGTTCGAAACATGATTGATTAATAAATTTGTGATTCTATTTTATTCCATGTATGCATTTTGATTTGCTTTATAAAATTCATGAAAATTCCGTGATTATTTATGTAGCTTTAAATTAAACATATATGTCTATGTAAAATGTTACATGCATATATGCATGGATAAAATTTAAAGAGTAATATCAAAATTTGTCCATGACTATGATTTGAAGTTGGGAATCTTCAAATCCAAAGTCATAAATACAGTTCATTCCATTATGAATGGTATAGTTCTATCCAGACTATATCATGTAGAGACATAGAAATGAATGTGTTTTATATAATAAGATTATATTGGACAGGACCAGATAAAATTGAAAAGTTCTAATAATTTCCGTTAAATAAAGAACATCAATTTTATCATAATGATGGTCATATATGCGATGATCTTAAATCATTATATTTAGCAGACTCCTATATCATATTAATTTATTCTTTAATTTACTCGGTATGGTTTTGTATTTATTACATTTCGTAAACCTTGTATTTTGGGAATGAGTTGAATGAATAGCTGAGAATGCTAATCTGATATAATGAAATCCGTTCATAAGATTCTCTTGTTTGTTAGTTCAGGACCTGAACGATTAGCGCGCAAATTCATAAAAGTTATGAATTAATTGTTCACTTGAGAACTAATGGAAGTCAAGGATAAAGATGTAACTGGAGAGGTTGACGGATATTTTATACCTAGCTCCTTTACGAATCTGTTATGGAGGATCATTGCATAGGTAATGACTATATCAATGGACGAATACTTTGAGTAATTAATTCTATAATTCTAAGAGTGCAATTCTGGGTATTTAGTAGAGTTACCCCAGAATTAATAATTTCGTTTGATTAATAAAATAGTTTATAATTAATTGACGAAATTATTGGAGCTTAGAATTATAGGTCCATCGGTCCCCTCGTCGTCTTCTATCACTGTTCGAACGATTATAATTACGAAGAAAAATAGTTGAGAATTGTTTAAAATAATTATGAATTATTTTACACTCTAATTATTCCATAAAGCTCATGTTTGGAAATTATGACAAATGTTGTCTTAATATATTTATTAATAGATAATGTATCTATTTATTAATTATGAAATTAATATTTATTTAATTTGATTAATTAATTTTAATTCAATGAGATAATATTTTCAAAAGTTGAAAATTTTAAAAAATTGTTTTTAATGATTATCTTTGATAATTTAGAGGATAAATATCAAAGGATTTTATTTTTGATTTTATTTGAAAATTAAAATTAATAATATCCTTAATGGATTTGCTTGATAAGAATTTGATTTTGATCAAAGTTAATCAATTCAAAAAAAATAAAAATCCATATGCTATAACAACAATAAAAACGTGAGCTGTTGGAGAAGTTTTTGAGGTTTTTCAATTTTGATTAAAAAGAACAACAACAAAAACAGTAGCTGAAGAGAGAAAATAAAGAAAATTGTTTTCTTTTATTTTTTCTTTAAGTTTGATTTTGAGAAAACAAAAGAAAACAACATCCAGGATTCGTCTCATGTGCTGAGTACACGGATCCTTAATAAATTAGAGTATTCTTCGTAATTACTTTCACGCCCACACGTGTCGTTGGAGGTGAGTAGATAGACGAGGAAGATCGTGGTTCAAAGAATCGATTTGCAAAGATATTCAGATCTGCAGGTATATTTTCTTACTTGAGTTCTAAATAATTTTATTATTAATATACTAGAAAATACGGATCTGGTTTTGATTGTTCATGTGTGAAAATTAAATTTTTTCATGTTACCCTAAAACGATTTCCGCTGCGCATGAACTCTGAAAACCTACAACTTCATAATATTTTTCATGAATTTAGGTATTTTTTACCTTTTGGTGTTACATGTTAATAAACTTCATGTCAAAACTTGTCCCACCAAGTTGTAATCGATTAAGAAGAATTTTTAAATGTTTGGACAAGTTTCTGAATGTGAACTATATTTTGCTATAGTGTTATGAACAATATTTTGCTACAATAATGTGTGTTGACGGCTGATTTTCGTTTCAGGGGAATATCGGTAAACTTACTTCTCGAACAATCCTCCATCAACCGTGAATTTGTTTGGTTTAGGGACCAAATAAAAATTTAGCAAAAGATGAAAAAAAACACACAGACAAAATATAGGGTTTAACGTGGTTCGGCGGAATGGATCCAACCTACGTCCACAGACACAAGGGAAAATAAGTTTTTATAATGTGGTCGGGTATGATCGACCTGCCTATCTCTCACTTACAAAAGGCTTTTTGCTCTCTTTTACAAGTGCGAAATAAAGAATTAGCTTTGCCCTTACAATGAATTCTCTACTCCTTTATATACTAGATCCAGTTACTGTTGAGTTTCAATCAAGTCCCAAGGATCACAAACATGCATAAAAACGAGTTGAATACAACCAAGGAGTAAGGCGGAATACATACTCACATTGATGGGTTTGATGCTAGGAAGAACAAGTTGCGTTTTTGCCTCCCTCCAAGCTCGGTTTTGGACTTCATTGAGCTGCTGTGATGCTCGGTTGGGGCTGTTTTGATGCCTTCTAAATTCGGCCATTGATGACTCCATGGAAGCTCAAAGCTTCAAGCTCCAAAAATAAATCCAAGCTCACAAATTCGTTTCCCTATCACCATAATATAACCCATGTGTGTGCTAGCACTACTCTTCTTCATTTGCTTCTCAAAATTTCGGTCAAACCAGAAATTTTTGGAGAAGAAATCGGCTTTGAAACCGTGAAGAAAGAAGAGAAAAGAGAGGGAGAGGAAGAGATGCGTAAATGGTGAGAGAGAGAGAGAAAAAGTGTAATTAGGTTTATATATTTTAATTTCCAAAATTAATAATAATAATAATACCTTTTACCACTTTTTATTTCTATTAAAACAATTCCTTTTACTTTTCAAAAAAGCAAAAGTCAAAAAGCAAAAAAGTGCTTTTCAATCATCTATCACTATTCACATCAAGTCACTTTAATAAAGTGACAACATGTCATATCACATCACTCAAAGTGACAAGTGATTTGACGATTGATGCGAGTAGTGATTTGACGCTTGATGTGACTTGCGTGCCGCGTTCGAATTCGAAATACGAATGCGCTCGCAATCACTCTCGTGCTCGGGTTCGCTAATTCCAAATTAACGATTTTTCCGTCGCGTCGTAATTAAATGATTACGCCTAGCGAATTCACTATTCACGTCGCTAACGAATTAATTCTAAATTAATTCGTTCGCCCGAATTAAAATCTAATTTTAATTCCGCGTCGAAATCCAATTTCTTATAATATATCGAATATATTATTTTATCGATTAATTCCAAATTAATCGTTCTCTCTCTTTAACGATATTTTATCCGAGATAAAATATCTCCGTAATTAATCCCAGATTAATTTTCTCTCTCTTCCAATTAATACCAGATTAATTAAAGTGCGAGTTATACATCATCGGTGAATCTTCAGGAAGCGACCCATGAGATCTCCGGATATGTACCACCAAGACCAAAGTCTATCGATTATCGTAAGTATTAGCGATGTAAGTCTCAGGTTAAGACTATACACACCTACCTTGATTTCGGCCTCCCATAGACACATAGTCATAATACCAATGGGATTCCGAGGGGTCTATCCAGAGCGAAGCTGTTTCCCGTACCATCGGTGAAACACGACCTCCTATCGCACTTGCATAAGTATCCAATACTTATATATATGAGAACTATGCCGTTGTGCCCTCACAACTCGCACAAGTGCAATACTAGCCTATTCCGCATTATCGATGTCCTGTCTCGATAATACTCCGGCTAGGGATATTTAATGATTAATCCTTCGGGGATTGATACTGTCTCATATCATTCTCAATCCAGGAACTAATCATATGGACCTCTCTTCATTTATACATTTATGGTGATCTAATCACAAATGATGAGAGTGTAATTTCCTTGTCACATAGTTAATTTGTACAACAACACCGTGATCTGTACAAATAGTGACGCTATGGGTCATTTTGTCCAACAGTTACACTGTTACACCAATCTCACGACGTCAGCCACTTGAATCTGTCTGCGGCGCATGGGCTCTCTACCCCAACTACTCTACAAACCATAGCTCTGTCGCCTGACATCTCTACTCTCTGCCATCTGAACTTCATTAAATGACCTATTCTTAGTAATTGTCAAACGTTTTGCCTTAATGTCATCCTGCGATCTGTCAACTCCCATGCGATAGTGCATGCCAGAAGATAAGCCGGTGACATGCTCATTTCACATAAGACCTTTTAGGAAGTGCAAGTCCATATATAGGGCTTACGTCACTTGAATTTAATCACACTATTAACACCCTGACCCGACCAATTGGGTCGGGCAATCGAAACAACTGTCAACCTGTCCTGCTGTGCTACTAGGTCGGGTCGGCTATAAGGCCTTCGCTATACTTTGCTTCTCTGAACATCTTTCCAACTCGGGTTATGATCTTTTCTAGGTACCACCTCGGGTCGGATATCAAGTGCAACCCATTCCATACCTCCTCGCAGGGCTGGATGCCCTTGTTACCTGGTGATCGGGTGAAATCACTCATGTAACGCAAACGCATATATCGCTCATGTAGTATAAAATATATCGATTCCACGAGGACTTAATACCTTAGCTATTAATTTATGACGTTAAATGCTTACGAGTATCTAATAGATTGATTGTTGTTTGGATGATGATTTTTGTCTGAAAATAAGTAAATAAAGCAGTGCGAAAGTAAATTAAAGGAAACTTCAATATTATAAAACTATTTAGGGTTGTGAATCCTTCCAATATCTTTTAAAGATGAAGTGGTTATCTCATGTTTGTGTAATATATTGGTTTATTAACCTGTAACACGAAAATATGCAAAAGCCTCTGTCAATGGTCAGATGCAAACACCTAAATAACCTAATTAATCATATGTCTATGTTAACCAAGTTACATGAATTCATTAATATTAAGTTCCAATTGTGGCTATCCCCACCCGACAAGTATATGTCTATCCTGGAAGGAAATATACCTAAGGATCACCATGTCCCAAGGTGAGATCGTGAGCTATTGAGTCTAAGGCTGAAACCTAAAATTTCTTCGTCAAGTTTATTTTAAGTTTACCAGATCAATCTTATTAGTGGCCAATTAACAAGAAGCATAAGCTTAAGACTCAATAAATAAACCTTTTATATTACCCAAGACACAAAATAACCACTTATAAAATGGTGATATTGGAATTCATCACAACCCCAGATATGGTATTTAGTTAGAACAATATATAGGACTAGTAAAGACATTAATAAAGAAAATGACATAAAGTAAAGCATGGAAATTAAAAAGGTAAATAAAGCGTTAAAGAAAATGATGGGGGGTTAGAGGATCCACTTTTATTACTTCTAATTTAGATATCTCCTTATTATAATATATAAACTTTGCATGACATTACCAACCGACTGTATATGCGGTATCCTGATTAAGTCAGATTTATAAATAATTCCAACCGACAATAAAGGCGGTATCCAATTTAGTCAGGTTAAAATCAATGTAATTAAGTCCAACCGACCATAAAGGCGGTATCCCTTTAAGTCAGGTTTTAAAATAGTTTATATATTATAATTAAGGGAGATTAATCTAAATATTAGTAATAAAAGCTTTACCCTTCACCCCAGCAGAGGGGAGTTACCTCCTCATACTGAAAAATAAAATAAAGACTGAAAATTAAAATAAAGAAAGAAATATTGCTTAAAATAAAAATTAAATACAAAAAGCTATAAATAAACAAACAAGATACAATATTCTTAGTATTCTTAAGGAAATCCCCAGAAGAAGGTATAAATTGGAATTATGATTTTGGCCTCAATTTATAGGCAAAATTTGGTGCCATGCGTCGCGACGCGCCATTGATATTCGACACGTGGCACACGTTTTGCTGAGATGATGACACATGGCACGCGGCTATCGGCATCTGAATTATTGGCTCGGCATCGTGACGCGTGAAGGCTTGCACGTCGCGACGCTGACGAAAGCAATGACGTGTAGTGTCGGCAGTATGGCATGATGACACGTGTCCGGTGCAAGATAGCAAGATTGATGTGATGTTGACATGTGTTCGGCGCATGTTTGAAAGTGCGTATGATAACAAGTTTCTCTGATGTTGACACATGTTCGGCGAACGTTAGCGGTCGCGATGCTCAAATGATAATTTTGCCGATTTGCTCCATTTTTCGCTATTTTGGCCCCGATTTGATTCCAGTGAGTCCTGAAACCTTATTTATCTACAAAATACATAAAACATATTCAAATATTCATAAAACTCAAGAAACTATACAAAATATTAAGTCAAAGGCACGGTAAATACTGATATATTTACCGCTTATCACACCCTCAAACCTAACATTTTGCTAGTCATCGAGCAAAACAACAAAATAAAATGCAATAAACAACTTTAAAATAAAATTAAACTAAGCCACTTTCATAGAGATCACGGTTGCATTTAGAGTATGCAATAAGCCTTTAAACCTGTAGGTGACCATATTGGACGAGTTGTAGTCTCCTGAGGGCTTACAACAACGATACCCATAAACATCAAATGCACACAAAAGTAAAAAGATCAAACAAATTAGTGACTAAACAAATGAAACTCTTATCCAAGTTAATAGTTGTTTTCTTTCTTTCTAAATTACCAAATAAGTAAATCTCCGAATATTTTTACCATTCTCCATATACACAACCAACAAGGTATTAATCAGCTCATTATGCCCACAATATTCATAAGTGTAGTTGAAAATAAAGTAATATTTTTATCCTAAAGTTATATCAGAATTCACACCTTTTTTAGCAATGGATTTTATTTATTTATTTACAACATCTTCAATCCATGTAAGGAACTTTGGACCAATGACTCCCAAGCCAGTTGGTTTTAGGGCATTAGGTGTTAAGACACCTTTACAGACTTAATTACTAGAATTTCAGATATATATATATATATTATAACATCTTCAATCCACGTAGTGATCTTTGGGCCAGCGACTCCCAAACCAGTTGGCTTTAGGGCACTAGATGTTAAAACACCCATACGGACTTAATTACTCAGATCTCAGATGTAGTTTTTTTATTATTCCATCGCTTTTTTAGATGCTTCTTCCAATTAAATTAGAGCACTGAATATTATAAACTTTTCACTTATAACTCATGGCCGTATGTTACCAGACATGTTGATAATACCTATCAACTGAGCATATGAATATCCGATTTAGTCAGTATTTATGGAGAATTCACAAATTAAATAATTCAAAAGGAAATAAAAAAAAATTAACTTGTTACGAAATAGGTTGAGATACGTCTCAGGAGTGGAAATTCCTTACACAAATATCTCACACTAATTTCACCTAGTTAGTCAAATTAAAAACACAAAATATTTTATTATTTTTTGAAAATTTTTTAATTTTTGAATTTTTTGAAAATTTTTTGACTAAAAACCAAGCAAAAAACAATACAACGAAAAAAATAAAGTAAAGATACTAATAAACTATTCCCCTCCCCCAAAACTAATTGAGACATTGTCCATAATGTCTAAAAAGTAGAAGAAGAGTTGAGTAAACAGTACCTGGTTAGCTGAAATTCTACATCTTAAAAGAAAATTAAAGGTTAAGATCCATATTTATCCGACACTTCTTACCACGATCATTATCAGACTAGTTAATCTTGGAAATGATAAGGTCAATTTGTGGTTCAAAGGCTAAAAGTTGGTAATTTAAATCAAAGGCAGTTCTCGCAGTGAATATGATATATTTTACAGGTTTTGACATGAACCCATTTCTCTGGGAATCATCAAGAAACACACAAAGAAAGTCATAAAATCCATCAACATTAAACAGTCCAATTGGTTTCTGGTATATATTCAAGTTCGCCCAAGATACTACTGTAAAAATTTCCTCCATCGTACCCAAACCACCTGGCAAACCAATAAAAGAATCATCATGATTAATCATTTCAACCAGTCGTTCAGACATACTTGGCACGATAAGTTCCTCTCCGTTTGATGGTCCTATAAGATTCGCCTATGTCAAAGGTTTTGGGATGATTCCCGTAACATGACTACCTTTTTCCTGTACGGCCCTTGAAATTTACCCCATTAGTCTAAGATGATAATTATTAGCTAAACAGTAAAATAATCATGAAAGTCCAAAAGTCTGGATTCTGTCGGAGAAAATAAAAGAAAATAACAAAATAAATCACAATTATTAGTTAAAGACAAAGAAATAATAATATTACAAGAAGTAACCGCTTGAATGACGTCTATGCGTCAGAGACAAGCTTCCCATCCAATTTTCTTATAAATTGGCAAACATGACTTTTAAAGTCAGATTCCCGAGACTTAATTGTTGCATTTCTTTTCGAAATTGTGCATGTAACATGTGAATTGTGTGATGCACATATCCACTAAATTGCATCTCAAGAGTCAATGATATGTCATCCAAAGACTTCTTACTCATGCCATCCCTAATAAATTTAATTTTATCTTCACGGTTATCAGACACCATTCCAAAATAACAACAACGAGTATTACATGTCATGCATGCACATTTATAACAAACACCTAATCTTTTAGCTCTTATTTTCTTAGCATAGGTGTTTCTTCCTAAACCAGACAGATATGAAATAAAATAGTCAGAAGACTCACCTGCCAATCGGACCCGTGCTTCAATAATCCAACGAATATCATTAGGAATACCTTTAATCATAAGAAGTATCATTCGTTCCATGCGAGCTTTGTAGACTTTCATCATAGTGTTTTGAAGGAGAGAAGGAAATTGCTTGTGAAGATTCGCGAGAATGTCTTTCATCATTTTTGTGACTTAACCTACAAAAATTAAACACATAAAAATAAAACTCACCAAATCTCAATATATACACAAATTGCATGGGTTGCCTTTCTGCTAGCGCTAAGTTTAACGTCGTCAGCTAGATATGACTACCCGAATGTTAGGCTGGATCTAAAAGTGTGACACTTTCTTTTTGTCCTTCAAATGATTCTCCCCAGTAGTGCTTGGGACACTGGATGTTTACCTTGAATGTTTCATTAGTGTTGGGATCAAGTAACTCAACAGCTCCGTATGGTAAAGCCTGAGTAATCACTGTTGGGTTTTCTATGTCAAACTAAGATCAATTAAGCGAATGAAAAGTGCGAATACATCAAAGTAAAGTTGCGGAAATACTCACTTTGATCGGCTTTTGCGATGCGAAGACAAAAAAAATTTCCCTTGATGTTTCGGCCAAGCCTCAATGGTTATCCTCTTTGTGTGCTTGAAGCTCCAAGCTTTGTGAATGGATTCCATGCTCATGAATGGGTTTCCCTATCACCTTTGAATGACCCTATTAAGTGCTAGTTTTGGAAATTTTGCCACAAAATTTCCTTGTTCATCATTGGTGTTCTCGGCAAAGAGAAGCAAAAGAGAGAAAAATGGCTCCAAGGCCGAATGAGAGAGAAGAGAAGAAGATGAGTTGGTTATTTTTGATTTCCAAAATCTAATACAACTTACAATTTCCAAAAAGTGGTACAAGGCAATTCAAGCCTTTCAACTATTCACACCACTCAAAGTTGATGTGACTTACATCACAAGAATGACTAATGATGTGACGTGTGATGTGACTTGTGGGCCCCACTTGATTCGAAACACTCCCTGGCTCGGGTTCGCTAATTCCGAATTAAAGAATTTTCCGTTGCGACGTAATTAAATCAAATTTAATTAAATAATTATGCCTGGCAAAATTACTATTCACGTCGCTAGCGAATTAATTTTAAATTAACTCGTTCACCCGAATTAAAATCTAATTTTAATTCCGCGTCGAAATCTAATATCGTTTAATATATCGAATATATTATTTTATCGATTAATTCCAAATTAATCGTTCTCTCTCTTTTAAAAGTATTTTATCCCAGATAAAATATCTCCATAATTAATCATAGATTAATTTTCTCTCTCTATTAATTAATCCCAGATTAATAATGTGCGAGTCATACGTCATCGGTGAATCTTCGGGAAGCGACCCATGAGATCCCCGGATATGTTGGCAGTAAATCCGATCGTCGGACTATCCGAACACGTACGTACCTAGTACTACGTTTTTACCGATTTACAAGACATGGTTGGCTTCTAGCAAAACACTGTGCCTACCCAATTCTCCAGAAATATTCTTAAAGGAATATGTAATCTATATTAGGCATAGTATACATAGTATTGCAACGAAGACAGATTGAAGCAGTGGTTTGCCTGAGGAAAAGAAGACTGAGCAGTCACCAAGAGAATTGACGGAAGACCTAACCCGACGGGATAAGAACATTCATGCATGCATACACGTAACACATTTTGCATCCTTTCGTGTTTGTTCTGTTTTGTAATAACAGGTTTCAAAGGAAAAAAAGAGAAAGCGTAAAATGAAAGCCAACCAGAAGCAACAACAGTACAATGTCAGCAGTTTCAGGAATAAATCACAGGGGCGAAGCCCATATCAATATCAGTCTGGGGGCGAGGCCCAATATCAATATCAGTTTGGGGTGAGGCCCACATCATTCTGGGGGCGAGGCCCACATCAGCATCAGTCTAGGGGCGAGACCCACATTAGCATCAACATCAGTCTTGCCGGATATGGCAATCTGGGGGGCGAGGCCCACGTCATTATCAGTAGCTTGGGGACGAGTCACAGGTTGAGGCCCATATCAGTATCAGTTTGGGGGCGAAGCCCACATCAGTACCAGTTTGGGGGCGAAGCCCACATCAGTACCAATTTGGGGTGAGGCCCACATCATTATCAACATCAGTTTTGCCGGGTATGACACTCTGGGGGCGAGGCCCATATCTTTATCAGAATCAGTCTGGCCGAGTGTGGCACTTTGGAATGGCATCCGAGAATAGAGCAGGGTTCGAGAATGAACAAGCCAAGAATGGTAATCCGAGAATGGAACAAGGTTCGAGAATGAACAGGCCAAGAATGGCAATCCGAGAATGGAATAAGGTTCGATAAGGTTCGAGAATGAACAAGCCGAGAATGGAAATCCAAGAATGAACAAAGCCGAGAATGGCAATCCAAGAATGGAGCAAGGTTCGAGAATGAACAAGCCGAGCATGGCAATCCAAGAATGGAGCAAAGTTCGAGAATGAACAAGCCGAGAATGGCAATCCAAGAATGGAGCAAAGTTCGAGAATGAACAAGCTGAGAATGGCAATCCGAGAATGGAACAAGGTTCGAGAATGAACAAGGCGAGAATGGCAATCCAAGAATGGAGCAGAGTTCGAGAATGAACAAGCCGAGAATGGCAATACAAGAATGGAGCAGAGTTCGAGAATGAACAAGCCGAGAATGGAAATCCAAGAATGGAAACACAGTTCGAGAATGAACAAGCCGGGAATGGCACTCTAAGAATAGAAACACAGTTCAAGAATGAACAAGTCGGGAATGGCACTTCGAGAACAAAGCACGGTTCGGGAATGGACCACCTCACAATAACAGTTCGGGAATGGACATCTCACGGTAACGGTTCGGGAATGGACCACATCACAGCAAGGTTCGGGAATGAACCCGAGGTCGCAACACCTCACCACCTAATCAACTCAACTCAACACATGGCGGGAAACGGAAGTCGGAAGGGGAGTACCCTATGATGAGTCTAATTTGGAGGCACTACCTTTTAAGTCATGGAAGTCGCGGGAATTGGACGTCGGAAGGGGAGATTCAGAATAAGTATGTCATAAGGTTCATTTCACAAGTTCACTGTTTTCGTTCGTTCTGCGTTCGTTGTTCGTTCGAACGTCAAACAGATTACAGGCGTTCGTGTGGCGTTCGAAGAGGCGTTCGAACGGTGTCAGTATTTTGGTTTTGCTGCTAGCCTCACACCCAAGCCCAATTAGCCCACCAAAGCCCATAAGACACATCCCAATTAATAAAACACATATTTAACACAGGGTGAAATTAAAACAAATCTAAAAATCACATACCAAATTAAAATCAATCAATAAATATTATATACCAAACCAAACAAATTATTATGCCTAATTTTATCACTCATAACCAATTCAAATATTCAACCTTCCTAATTCACCAAGATTTGTCCCCCCTCAATCCATTGACTTCCTTATCCAACACCAAATCAAATCCCTTGCTTTCCTTGTCTAACACCAAATCATATCTCTCTTTAATACCAAATATCTTTTCCTTGTGAGACAAGGGGAAACCCTAGGCCTTCTCTATATAAACAACCCTTAACCAAGTCATTCCTTCCTTCACACATTATTGATTCACGACAAAATACAAAAAAACCTCCATTGCCTTGCCCAAAACACATCCCGAATAGCCCCCCTTTACCTTATCGAAACAGCCCCTTTACCTCACCAAAACAGTCCCCAAACCACACCATAACAGCAGCCCAAATCACACCAAAAAAAGTCCCCAAATACATCAAGAATAGTAGCCAAATACAGCAGACGCAGTGACCAAGATACAACAGAAGTATAGCAGCAAAACATAGTGAATCAGAGTCAAAACAGTTGCTTGAGCAGTGGAACAGCGAGGAAAGGCGTGAACCTGTGAACCGGAAGAGTTGCGGAGCATCCCCCCTTCCGACGATCGTGTACCGTACATCCGAGAGGTGATTTAAAAGGTTAGACCTGAGGGTACTTTTTCTATTTATTGTCATTCGTTTTTTTATTGTTTTATTCGTATGAGAGTCTTTGTGAATACATGTTGTGGCTTTGAATAAAATGGAAAATGTGTCACCTCTTGTGGTATATAGGATGGAAACCCGGACATAAATTTCATAGCCGATTCCGAATGGACGGTAGTATGATCTGTACTCGGGATACAACTCCACGTACCACTTGAGTAAACGGCGCATATTTCTCTTTATGTTGTTTTGATTTGTTATCATTCATTACTTGACTTCCGCCTATTATTTGTTTACATGCATGATGTGATCGAGCGTATGGGCTTAGCAATTTGGATTAAGGGTCCCATATTTTGAGGGGTTAAAATCACGATGCTTTGCCGCGCCGATTGATGTATATTCGGTTGAATGGGAATGAGTTCAATCGGGTATGTGAAGTCCTACATTGCATTTGTGTATAAGTATGTGTTTTGTTGCACCAGGTCTGGTTCCGTTCGAACGCGTTCTTGAACGCTATATGAATGCGAACTTTTGGTTTCCCGTTCGAACACATTTTACAAACGCTACTCGAACGCGCATGCATTTGTTTCATCAGGTCCGGTCCCATTCGAACGCGTCCTCAAACGCTATACGAACGTGAACCTTCTGTTTACCGTTCGAACGCGTTTACGAACGCTACACGAACGCGAATACACTAAACTGAGTCATTTTCATCACACGACATGCATAATCGTTTCTTAGGGGATTTCTCTTATATCATGTAATCAATCATATTATTTGTATCCCTGCGTTTATCTGTTTGATGCGTTCATGGGATGGTATTCAAGCATGATTTAGCCTAATTAATTGTTCATTTTCAAGCATGATTAGTCATTTACTTTGCATTTGGAATTTGCATTATGTTTAGGTTGTTCTTTGTTTTCCGCATTATATGATCGAAGCATGTTCATGAGATTGCCATGTGCTATTGCATGTTTGCTGTTATGATGATTACTTTCATGCATGTGAACTTAAAAATAAAATACCCTTGGAAATATATGTTGATAGGCTTGATTAAATTATTGCACAAATCCTTTCATTACAAGTGACATAAGTAAGGGACCATTCCGAACCCAATGGTTTGAGGTCTTCCCTTGCGAGGGGTGAGTGCGGACCTTAAATCTCATTTTCCCGGTTCACACCGGGTGGCGACTCCATCATTCTCCGGTTTAGTCCCCCGCCTGGCTACTCCGTACTCCCGACTAGGCCGCAAGCCTAGAACCGCATGCGTCACCCGGTTTCTGTGTCCCACAATGGCCATCATGAAACGTTGATATGTGGCAGGAGCATTACATAATCCAAATGACATCCAGCGGAAAGCAAAAGTATCATACGGACATGTAAAAATGGTTTTCTCCTGATCTTCTGGGGCGATGGCAATCTGTTTGTACCCCAAATATCCATCCAGAAAACAATAGAATTCATATCCCGCCAGTCTGTCTAGCATTTGGTCAATGAATGATAGCGGGAAATGATCATTCCTTGTTGCTTTGTTCAGCTTCTTGTAGTCCATGCAGACTCTCCTTCCAGTCATCGTTCTTGTTGGAATAAGCTTGTTCTTTTCATTTTTTTACTATAATTATTCCTCATTTATTTGGCACACATTGCATATGACTCACCTAAGTGCTGTCAGAGATGGGTTAAATGATGCCGGCATCCAACAATTTGATAATTTCTTTCTTTATAACCTCTTTCATGATGGGATTTAATCTCCGTTGATGCTCCACTATGGCTTTGTACTCGTTGTTCATCAGAATTTTATGCATGCCAAATGATGGACTAATGCCTCGAATGTCTGCTATAGTCTAGCCAATGGATTTCTTGTGTTCTCGTAACACTCTCTGCAACTTATCTTCCGGCTCCAATGTTAGTGACAAAGAAATAATCAAAGGTAAATCAAAATAGTTTTCTAAGAATGCATACCTGAGATGGCTCGGAATTGGCTTGAGTTCCAGCTGCGGAGGCTCTTCTATCAAAGGCTTGATTCGCTCATTTTTCGGTAATTCCAAACTTTCCACCTGTGGTGTCGATTTGAAGCGAAAGTGTCTATCAACATAGTTGATATATTCCAGAATTTCATCATCTAGCTCGCTGCCAGTCATGTTGGTGATGCAACCTTCAAGTTTGTTCGTGGAAAGTTTCATTTCATCAGTATACTGGATGATACTATCTAAAACATTGATTCTGAAACATTCCTCCTATTTTTCATCATTCAGGAATTCCATGGCTTTGAAAACATTGAATGTAACTTCTTTGTCATGAACTTTTATGGTTAGTTCTCCTTTTTGTACATCAATAATAGTTCGACTTGTAGCTAAGAATGGTCTCCCGAGAATGATAGGTACATCTTTGTCTTCTTCCATGTCAAGGATAATGAAATCTGTAGGGAAAATGAATTTGTCGACTTTAACCAATACATCTTCCACTACACCTCTTGGAAATGTGAGCGATCTGTCAGCAAGCTGTAGAGTAACTAAGGTGGGGATTGCTTCTCCAATATGCGGTTTCTTGTAAATAGACAAAGGCATCAAGTTAATACTGGCACCTAAATCACACAAAGCCTTATCAAAGTAATATTCTCCTATGGTGCAAAGGATGGTGAAACTGCCAAGATCTTTCAACTTTGGGGGAAGCTTCCTCTGAATGATGGTGCTGTATTCTTCTGTCAATGTTACTGTCTCGTAATCTCCCAATCTTCTCTTTCGTGACAAAATTTCTTTCATGAATTTCACATAGCTGGACATTTGTTCCAACGCTTCTGCAAATGGAATATTGATATGCAGCTTTTTGAAAATCTCCAGGAATCGAGCAAACTGCTTGTCTAGTTTGTTTTTCGGGAGACACTGTGGAAAAGGTGGAGGAAGAGTAAATCTTTCTCGATCTTTTTCTTTTGCTTCTCTTTCCTCCATTTGTGGCTCTGTTTTGCTCTTTCTTTTGGAACTTCCTCAGTGATTGCTTTGATTTCAACATCCTTGTTGATTTCAGTGCCGCTTTTCAAAGTGATGGCTTGACATTGCTCATTTCCTCTGTTCATTGGATTAGGTTCTGTGTTGCTAATAAGGTTACCTTGCGGTCTGTAGCTCTGAGCATTGGCCAGTTGTCCCATTTGATTCTCCAGTGTTTTCAAAGATGCTGCTTCACTTTGAAATAATACTGCTTGGGATTGAAACATAGTATCATATTTGGCTGCTTGAGAGTCGTATTTTGCTTCTAGCTTTTTAATCATCTCTGAAAGGATATCTTCTATTTCTGGCTTCTTTTCATACTCTTGGCCCTTGTTTTGCTGTTGGAATCATGGTGGTGGATTGTTCATTTGCCCTGAATTGTTGCTCCATGTGAAATTGTGATTATTTCTCCACCCTGTATTGTAGGTATTGGAATATGGATTGTTTCTCTGTTTGTTGAAATTGTTGACATAATTCACCGTCTCATTATGTTGTTTGTATGATTCTTCCTCTGGTGCTCCTCTATAAGGTGAACTTGTGGTTACAACATTAACCGTCATGTTAATAGTATCCAGACTTTTACAAATCTGATCCAGCTTGGCACTCAATGCTATGTTAGCTCCAACTTCATAAATTCATGCAATTCGTTGAATCATGCTCCTTTCTGTTGGCCACAAAGAATTATTGTTGGCCATTTCTTCAATTAAATCCCAGGCCTGATCTTCTCCTTTTGCTATTAAAGCTCCTCCAGTCGCATCATCAATTGTAGTTCTCATCAGTCCAGAAAGTCCATTGTAGAAAGTTTGGACTTGTAGCCACTTTGCAATCTCATGGTGATGACATTTTCTAAGCAACTCCTTGTATCTTTCCCAAGCTTCGCAGAGGGATTCTGAATCATGTTACACAAAGGATGTGATGTCATTCCTCAGCTTTGTAGTTCTTGCTGGGGAAAATAATTTGCAAGGAATTTGGTGGCAAAAGTGTTCCAAGTTGTGATGGAACCTGTTGGTAGTGAATGTAGCCAAGCCTTAGCTTTGTCTTTCAAAGAATATAGGAAAACACATAGTCTCATTGCTTCTTCTACCCTCGATTGTAATTGAAAGTGCCACAAACTTCTAGAAAGTTGCTCATGTGGGCATTAGGATCTTCAGTTGCATTCCCTACAAACTGTACTGATTGTTGTATCATCTGAATGCATGTTTTGATGTCACATATATTTACTAGTAAGAGAGGAAGTACAATACATGAAATGAAGCTGTCAACCACCGGAATAGTTATGTCTCGAATGAGAATTGGTGGTGCAACCTCCAATTGTTCAGGTTTCATGTTGATCAGTGCTTCTTGACCTTCACGTTTTTCCCTTCTCAACTGTCTGATGCTTCTTTCAATTTATGGGTCAAGCGGATGAGTTTCAAAGCTTCTGATTCTTCTCATGTAGTGACTGTGAAACTGAAACACAATATAACAAAAATAAAAAGAAATTAGACACAAGTAAAGGTATATAAACCCAAAATTAATAGTGAAAATAAATAAGTCCCCGACAACGGCTCCAAAAACATGATCGGGTAAAATCACTCACATAACGTAAGCGCACGTATCACTCAAGTAATATAAAATATATCGATCCCATGAGTACTTAATACCTTAACTATTAATTTATGACTTTAAATGCCTACAGATATCTAATAGATCGATTGTTGTTTGGATGTTGATTTTTGTCTAAAAACAAGTAAATAAAATAGTGCGAAAGTAAATTAAAGGAAACTTCAATATTATAAAACTATCTAGGGTTGTGAATCCTTCCAATATCTTTTAAAGATGAAGTGATTATCTCATGTTTGTGTAATATATCAGTTTATTAACCTAGAACATGAAAATATGCAAAAGTCTCTGTCGATGGTCAGATGCAAACACCCAAATAACATAATTAATCATATGTCTATGCTAACCAAGTTACATGAATTCATTAAGATTAAGTTCCAATTGTGGCTGCCCCCGCCCGACATGTATATATCTATTCTGTAAAGAAATCTACCTAAGGATCACCATGTCCCAAGGTGAGATTGTGAGCTATTGAGTCTAAGGCTGAAACCTAAAATTCCTTCGTCAAGTTTATTTTAAGTTTACCAGATCAATCTTATTAGTGGCCAATTAACAAGAAGCATTAAGTTTAAGACTCAATAAATAAACCATTTATATTACCCAAGACATAAAATAACCACTTATAAAATGGTGATATTGGAATTCATCACAACCCTATATATGGTATTTAGTTAGAACAAATATCTAGGACTAGTAAAGACATTAATAAAGAAAATGACATAAATTAAAGCTTGGAAATGAAAAAGGTAAATAAAGCAATAAAGAAAATGCTGGGGTTATAGGATCCAATTTTATTACTTCTAATTTAGATATCTCCGTTATTATATAATATATAAATTTTGCGTGACATTACCAACCGACCATATAGGAAGTATCCTAATTAAGTCAGATTTAGAATTAATTCCAACCGACCAAAAAGGCGGTATCCAATTTAGTAAGGTTAAAATCAATTTAATTAAGTCTAATCGATCATAAAGGCGGTATCCCTTTAAGTCAGGTTTTAAAATAGTTTATATATTATAATTAAGGGAGATTAATCTAAATATTAGTAATAAATACTTTACCATTCACCCCAGCAGAGGGGAGTTACCTCCTCATACTGAAAAGTAAAATAAATAAAGAACTATTACGTAAAATAAAAATTAAATACAAAAAGCTGTAAATAAATAAATAAAAAAGATACAATCTTCTTAGTATTCTTAAGGAAATCCCCAGAAGAAGGTATGAATTGGAATTCTGATTTTGGCCTCAATTTATAGGCAAAATTTGGTGCCACGCGTCGCGACGCGCCGTTGATCTTCGACACGTGGCATGCGTTTTACTGAGATGATGAATTGTGGCACGCGGCTATCGGTAGCTGAATTATTGGCTCGGTATCATGATGTGTGAAGGCTTGTGCATCGCGACGCTGACATAAGCAATGGCGTGTAGTGTCGGCAGCATGTGATGATGACAAATGTCCGGAGCATGATAGCAGTATTGCTGTGATGTTGACACGTGTTTGACGCGTGTTAGCAAATGCGTATGATAGAAAGTTTCTCTGATGTTGACACGTGTTCGGCGCACATTAGCGGTCGCGACGTAGAAGTGTTGCGAGTCGCGATGCTCAAATGACAATTTTGCCCTTTTGCTCCGTTTTTCACTGTTTTGGCCCCGATTTGATTCCAGTGAGTCCTGAAACCTTATATATCTACAAAATGCACAAAACACATCAAAATATTCATAAAACTCAAGAAAATATACAAAATATTAAGTCAAAAAGATGGTAAATACTGATATATTTACCGCTTATCTCAGCCCCAAACTTAACATTTTGCTAGTCCTCGAGCAAAATAAAAAAATAAAATGTAATAAACAACTTTAAAATAAAATTAAACTAAGCCATTTTTGTTAGGATCACGGTTGCATTTAGCATATGTAATAAGCCTTTAAACCCCTAGGTGTCCCTAGTGGATGAGTTGTAGTCTCGTGAGGGCTTACAGTAACGATACCCACAAAGGTATTAATCAGTTCATTGTGCCCACAATATTCGTAACTGTAGTTGAAAAGAGAATAATATTTTTGTCCTAAATTTATATCAGAATTCACACCTTTTTTAGCAATAGATTTATTTATTTATTTACAACATCTTCAATCCATGTAATGAGCTTTGGGCCATGACTCCCAAGCCAGTTGGCTTTAGGGCATTAGGTGTTAAGACATCCTTAAGACTTAATTACTCGGATTTCAGATATCTTTTTCTTATAACATCTTCAATCCATGTAGCGAGCTTTGGGCCAGTGACTCCCAAACCAGTTGGCTTTAGGGCACTAGGTGTTAAAACACCCATACTGACTTAATTACTCGGATCTCAGATGTAGTTTTTATTTTTTATTTTTTATTATTCCATCACTTTTTATATGTTTCTTCCAATTAAATTAGAGCACTGAATATTAAAAACTTTTCACTTACAACTCATGGCTGTATGTTACAATGCATGTTGATAATACCTGTCAACTGAGCATATGAAGAACCAATTTAGTCAGTATTTATGGAGAATTCACAAATTAAATAATTCAAAAGGAAATAAACAAAATTTAACTTGTTATGAAATAGGTTGAGATACATCTCAGGAGTGGAAATTCCTTACACAGCTATCTCACACCAATTTCACCTGGTTAGTCAAATTAAAAACACAAAATATTTCTTTATTTTTTTTAAATTTTATAATTTTATAATTTTTTGACTAAAAACCAAGCAAAAACAACACAACTAAAAAATAAAGTAAAGATACTAATCAACTATTCCCCTCCCCAAAACTAATTGAGACATTGACCATAATGTCTAAAAAGTAGAAGAGAAGTTGAGAAAACAGTACCTGATTAACTGAAATTCTACATCTTAAGAGAAAATTAAAGGTTAAGATCCAGATTTATACGACGTTTCTTACCATGATCATTATCAGACCAGTTAATCTTGGAAAGGATAAGGTCAATTTGTGGTTCAAAGGCTAAAAAGTTGGTCAATTAAATCATAGGCAGTTCTGGCAGTGAAACAGTTATCTTTTACAGGTTTCGACACGAACCCATTTCTTTGGGCATCATCAAGAAACACACAAAGAAATTCATAAAATCCATCAACATTGTACAATCCAATTGGTTTCTGGTTATATTCAAGTTCGCCCAAGATACTACTGTATAAATTTCCTCCATCGTGCCCAAGCCACCTGGAAAAGCAATAAAAGCATCATCACCATTAATCATTTCAACCAGTCATTCAGACATACCTGGCATGATAAGTTCCTCTCCGTTTGATGGTCCTATAAGATTCGCCTCTGCCAAAGGTTTGGGATGATTCCAAAAACTTGACTACCTCCTTCCTGTACGGCACTTGAAACTTACCCCATTAGTCTAAGATTTCCACCGCCATATACTAAGGGCATATTCCTTTCAGCTATGACTCTACCCAATTCCTGTGCTGCCTCAACATACTCTGGTTTAGAACCAACATTAGAGCCGCACAACAAACAGATGTTAACAACTCATCTTCTTGAAGTTGCTTGCTTTTTTTTTATTTATTTTTTTCTATTTCTTTCTCAATGTGGATGTCTTCAATAGTGCAATAACAAGATGAATTTATAGAACCTGAAAAGGGGTGAGTAATATTAGCAATAGTACCTGCCAAATGACAATTATTAACTAAACAGTAAAATAATCATGAAAGTCAAATAGTATGGATCATGTCGGAGAAAATAAAAGAAAATAACAAAAAAAATCACAGTTATTAGTTAAAGACAAAGAGATAATAATATTTACAAGAAATAACCGCTTGAATGACGTCTATGCGTCAGGGACAAGCTTCCCATCCAATTTTCTTATAAATTGGCAAACATGGTATTTTAAAGTCAGATTCCCGAGACTTGATTATTGCCTTTCTTTTCGAAATTGTGCATGTAACATGTAAATTGCATGATGCACATATCCACTGGAATGCGTCTCAAGAGTCAATGATATGTCATCCGAAGACACATTACTCCTGCCATCCCTAATGAATTTAGTTTTATCTTCACAGCTATCAGACACCATTCCTAAAGAACGACAACGAGTATTACATGTCATGCGTGCACATTTATAGCAAACACCTAATCTTTTAGCTCTTATTTTCTTAGCATATGTGCTTCTTCCTAAACCAAACAGATATGAAATAAAAGAGTCAAAAGACTCACCTACCAATATACACAAATTACATGGGTTGCCTCCCTGCTAGCGCTAAGTTTAACGTCGTCAGCTAGACATGACTGCCCGAATGTTAGGTTGGATCTGATAGTGTGACACTTTCTTTTTGTCACTCAAATGATTCCCCCAGTAGTGCTTGACACGCTGGCTGTTTACCCTAAATGTATCATTAGTGTTGGGATCAAGTAACTCAACAGCTCCGTATGGTAAAACCTGAGTAATCACAAATAGACCGGACCACTGCGGGAACATAGAAACTGGACGACGCATGCTGTCCCGGGCTCGCGGCCCGGTTGGGAGTACGGAGTAGCCACAGGGGACTAAACCGGAGAATAATGGAGTCGCCACCCGGTGCGAACCGGGAAAATGAGATTTAAGGCCGCACTCACCCCTCGCAAGGGAAAACCTCAAACCGTTGGGTTCGGAATGGTCCCTTACTTATGTCACTTGTAATGAAAGGATTTGTGTAATAATTTAATCAAGCTTAAGTAACACTTATTTCCAAGAGTATCATGCTTCTAAGTTCACATGTACAAAAATAAAACTTACACCTAAATTTGCATATATTTCACTTATAAGATTGCATGCTTGAAAGTACATCAAAGTAGCAACGAACATACAGCTTCATTGGGATATTGAATTCATGGAAACACAAGCACACACGAACCACACAAGCACACATAAAGGCGAATCAAATGATGGCGAACATGTGATTTCATAGACATATCATAAACAAATAGCTATTACATGTCCATACACAAATAAAAGAGTCAACTAAGTATATAATGCAAAAAGACACTTAAGGATGCAATTAGGCATTAAAGTGAGAATGCTTTGACGTGGTGCAAAAGAAGATAACTAATATGGACATAAACACACATGTGAGCACTTTTCCAAGTGGTACGTGGAATTATATCCCAAGTACAGACCGCACTACCGTCCATTCGGAATCAGCTACGGAATTTATGTATGGGTTTCCATCCGATATACCATAAGAAATAATACTCAAATGCTATCACGACATGGATATATGAATTGTAATACGTTAAACACATTCTACTCATACATGTGAGGAATACAGATGAATGATACCTACACAATCTTGCGCAACACAGAGAAGCAATCAGATTCATCATACGAAGGGATAACTACTAGGAACAATTATGTATGAAATCTGATGAAAATGACTCAGTTCAGTGGGTGCGCGTTCGCGTAGCGTTCGAGAACGCGTTCGAACGGTAAATAGAAGGTTCGCGTTCGTATAGCGTTCAAGAACGCGTTCGAACAGAGCCAGACCTGATGCATGAAACACTAAAAAATGCGTGCGCATTCGCGTAGCGTTTGAGAACGTGTTCGAACGGTAAACAGAAGGTTAACATTCGTGTGGCGTTCGAGAACGCGTTCGAACGGAACTAGACCTGATGCATGATGAAACTAAGAAAATGAGTGCGCGTTCGCGTAGCGTTTGATAACGCTTTCGAACGGTAAACAGAAGGTTCACGTTCGTGTGGCGTTCGAGAACGCGTTCGAACGGAACCAGACCTGAAGCATGCAACACATTCATAGACAAACAAATCCATAATGTGGGACCTCACGTATCCGATTGAACTCATCTCACATCCAATCGAGTATACACCAATCGGCACGGCAAAGCATCGTGGTAAAGGGTTTTAACCCCTCCAAATAGGGGACCTTTCATCGCACTTACTAAGCCCATGCGCTCAATTGAATCATGCATACAAAGAATTAAAAAATAATAATATCAAACTTAGTATGCCCGATTAAACGTATCTTGCATTCAACCGAACACACATCAACCGGCGCGGCAAAGCATCGTGGTAAATGATTTTAACCCCTCCAAGTAGGGGACCTTTCATCGCACTTACTAAGCCAATGGGCTCGATTGAATCATGCATACAAAGAATAAAAAAACAATAATATCAAACTTAGTATGCCCGATTGAACGTATCTTGCATTCAACCGAACACACATCAACCGGCGCGGCAAAACATCGTGGTAAAGGATTTTAACCCCTCCAAGTAGGGGACCTTTCATCGCACCTACTAAGCCCATGCGTTCGATTGAATCACGCATACAAAAGTAACATGAAGAATTCAAATGACGAAAAATAAATAAATCAAAGCAATATAAGACAAAAGAAAGTGTCATTTACTCAAGCGGTACGTGGAGTTGTATCCCGAGTACATATCATACTACTGTCCATTCGGAATCGGCTATGAAATTTATGTCCGGGTTTCCATCCGATATACCGCGAGAGTTGACACATCTTTCATTTTATTCCAAAGCCACAACATACCATATCTCATAATCCATGCATATTTATCTACTCGAGGGCCACAACATGCATTTCAACATAACAATCATGCAAGCAATATTCAATAAATAATACAAATAAAACAGAAAATGAATGTGGAAGATACCCTCAGGTCTAACCTTTTATGTCAACTTTCGAACTCGCGTTTCACGGCTGTCGGAAGGGCTATCACACTGCTACTTCTCCGGTTCACTGGTTTAGCGTCTTGGCTCACTGTTTTGCCATTTTGCTTGCTGTTTGGCCTCCATTTTGCTGTTGTTTGGCCTCCACTTTGCTATTGTTTCCTCTGTATTTCTGCTTGCTGTTCAGGTCACTGTTTTGGTGTTTTAATGGACTGTTTTGGGTGTTTTTTGAAGGCTTTAAGTGAAGTTTTTTTGTTATTGTTTTAAGGATTAAAAGTACAGTTTTTTAGTTACTGGTTTAGGTGATTTAGGGGCTGTTTTGAGGTATTTTTGCTGCTATTTTAAGGTAATTTCGGGCTACTGTTTTAAGGTCGTTTTGCTGCTGTTTTGGGCGTGTATGGCTGCTGTATGGAAGTATGATTTTTGGTGATTAGGGGAAGGAGATGAAGAGAATTTTTGTGTTATTTCTTTGTAGTATGTGTGAACTTGAGAGAATGGAGAGTGGAAAGAATTTTTAGCTTCTTTTGCTTGTGAAAAACTTGAACTAGAGAGAATGGAGAGGCTTTGGGTGGTGGTTGTTTATATAGAGAATGACTAGGGCTTCACCTTGTCTCACAAGGAATAGGAACTTGGTTTCTAATTTAGGTTTCTCAATAATGGCATACACAAGATTGAGGGGGGACAAAATATTATAAATAGGAAGTTACAAGATTAGATAGGTGTTGATTAGGAAGTCAAATATTTTAGATTAGTAAATATATTATTTAGTTAGGATGATTATTTTGATTGGTTTATATTAGGCATATACTTATTTTATGTTTGGTAAATATTTTATTTATTTTGGTAGGTGACTATTTAGATTTTATTTGTTTTATTTAATTTGGTATATGACTTAATTAATTATTTTATTTAATTATTTCTATTTATTTCATTATTTTATTAATTTATCTTAATATTTTTTAATTTGGGTGTTTTGTTATTTATATTTAATTTAAGCCGCTTGGTCTAGGCTAGGGTGCATGTGGGCTAAATGGGCTCGGGTTATGAGGCTAACAGCAAAACCAGAAATACCGATACCGTTCGAACGCCAATTCGAACGTGACAACGAACCCCGCAATCTGCCTGACGTTCGAACGCGTTTAAGAACACAGCACGAATGAACAAGTGAACATGTGAAACGACTCTGATAGCATACTCATCCTGAATTTCCCTTCGATATCCGTTTCTCGCGACTTCCGTGACTTAAAAGGTAGTGCCTCCAACTAGACTCATCATCGGGTTTCACATTTAGACAGTAATGACCCATAGCGTCACTATTTTGTAAATGATATTGTATTATTGTACAAAATTAACTATGTAGTAATGAAATTGCCTTTTACCGTTTTGTAATTTATTTACTTTGATATATAAATGGTAAAAGTCCCTATGATTAGTTCCGGATTGTGATGATATGAGACGGTATCAATCCATAAAGGTTTAATCATTAAATATCCCTAGTCGTAGTATTATCGAGATTGGACATCGATAATGCGGAATAGACTAGTACTGCACTCGTGCATGTTGTGAGGGCACAACGGCATAGTTCTCATATATTTAAGTATATGATACTTATGCAAGTGCGGTAGGAGGTTGTGTTTTACCGATGGTACGGAAAACAGCTTCGCTCTGGATAGACCCCCGCGGAGTCCCATTGGTAGTATGTCTGCGTGTCTATGGGAGTCCGCTTCAGGGTAGGTGCATATGATCTTAACCTGAGATTTGCATCGCTAGTACTTACGACAATCGGTAAACTTTAGTTTTGGTGGTCCAGGGCTTTAACGGGTTCTGTGTACACCTCTTCTGGGTTTAATCGAGAATCGTAGTGTATTGGATGTGATGTCAAGATGGAAGTATCACTTCAGACATATGGAGATGATGATCGCGAGGGATACAGAACTAGTACTCTATAATGGTTGCAACCATCGGGATAATATGACTAGGTCAGGATTATCCGATTCAAAGAGACTGGTTGCTTGATGTCCGATATGTGTATCGTATGGGGCAGACACATCTCCAGCCCCAGGCCTTACATGTGATCATCAGATACTAGTTCGATATACACACTATACTACGGTATACTACGCCTGTTATAGATCTAATATTCCAGTAAGAATATTTCTAGAGAATGGGTAGGCATGGCGTTTTGCTAGAAGCTAACCTTGTCTTGTAAATCGGTAAAAATGTAGTACTTGGTACGTACGTGTTCGGATAGTTCGACAACCGGATTTACTGCCAACATATCTAGAGGTCACTTGGGTCGCTTCCCGAAGATTCACCAATGACGTATGATTCAAACTCGATTAATCTTGGATTAATTACAGAGAGACTTTATCTTGGATAAAGTACTATATAAAGAGAGAGAACGATTAATTTGGAATTAATCGTAAAATTATTATATTCGATATAATAATTGAAATTCGATTTCGACGCGAAATTAAAATTAGATTTTAATTCGGGCAAACGAGTTAATTTAGAATTAATTCGTTAGCGACGTAAATAATGATTTCGCTAGGCGCAATTATTTATTTAAATTCGATTTAATTAACGTCGCGACGTAAGTTCGGTATTTCGGAAATATCGGACCTGAACGTGTGAGTGCACGTGGGCCCACTTTCATTTGGAAACGTGTAGGGCCCACATGACACATGTCATTATATGCATTATTTAATTGTTGATGCATTGCATGGAGATAGTGTACAATGCACTCAAGGGTTTTGCATGGAAATTGAGTGTTTGACACTCTAAGCCATTGCATGATTTGTGTCATAAGTTTATTATTAATTAATAAGTATTATGGCATAAATATAAATTGATTTTTGTAACAAAAAATCAGATCTCTCCTCCCTCTCAAATTACCGAAACAGTAAGCAAGTTTTGGCTCTCCATTTCTTCATTTTTTTGTGGCAAGACTTGAAGAATTTGTGTTTGTTTGGAACATAAAAACACATCTTTGGCTAGCACCATCAAGGGATCATACAAAGGTGTTATGGGAAACTCATCTTAGAGCTTGGAAGGATCAAAAATTGCTTGGAGCTTCTCTTTTCTGTTGGGGGCCGAATCCATCACTGCACAAAGGAGAAAGTTTTGTTTCATCAAACGCATCCGCATTCTGATCTTTGTGAGTATGATTCCGCCATACTTCAATATTGTTCATTCTTTTATATATTTTGCATGAATCTTTTGATCTTGGGACATGGATTAGATTTCCAACAATGGTATCATTGAGCTTAAAGAGCATGCAAATATATTAGGATGTTATTTGGGGAAAATTGTATGAAGCATGATTTGATGAGTTTGCTTGATTAAATATGCTTAGATGTATGTTTTTTGGATTATACATCATCAATTTCATGGAAAATAAATTGGATTAATTTTTCCAACCCAAATGAGGCTTGGCCGAATACATGCAAGCATGTGGACTAGATGATTTTTTAATTTTAAGACATTAGATGACTTGAAATAATATGGAATGATGATTTGTAACTCGATTGGATTGAAAACGAAATCGGAACCATTTTAATCACCTTGGCCGAATGCTTGATGGAGTATTAGGGACTTGATTTTTTGATTAAATAATGTTGGACATATATTTAAGATAAAAATATGATTAATGGATTAATTTGATATTTTGGGAATATTGATTTAAAGGATTAATCATGAAAATACACTTTAATTAATTAAGTTATAAAATTTGGAATTTTAAAATTTGGTTAATTGGGCTTAATTTTGAATTGGGCCTAAAACTATTATATTTGGACATAAATGGGCTTGGTTGGGCCAAGTAGATTTGGACCATTTGGATTGGATCCAAAATGGGCCTAAATCACACCATTTAAGTCCAAATGTAATAAATGGGCTTTTATGTTTAATTGGGCCTTATGGGCTTGATATTGATTTTATGGCAAATGAGGGTGATTCCTTATTGGGCTTGGAAATTGGGTTTGACCCACATTGACCAAGGCCCAAGCCTAAAGAAATCAATAGAAAGCCCATCAGACTTTATTAACAGACATTAGATGTTAGTTGGGCTTTGAGACCCATAGTACTAGATTTGGAATCTAAGTTATAAAAGCACAATAAAAGTGTAAATATTTAATTTAGAATTAAATAAAAGGATTAGTATTGAATACGACTTAAATTGGATTTAACAAGTAGTTCGATATAATTCATGAATTCATACTATAAGTATTTATTCTCAAAACGAGTTGGACTCGCGCAAATGCAAACAATTGTTTGAACATTGTATTGTCACCTAATTAAAGACTAATTAATTGGATTTGATTGGTTGTATAACATGCCTTGAATGAATGAATGTGGATGTGTTGTATGAATAGTGTATATCGGATGGATATTAGAAGGGAATGGTAATTTTAGAAATTATTGTAAATTTGGAATTTATAAATTGGACCTGCGTGTCCAGCCTTATCTCTTTATCTCTTTGTATTCTCTTCTCACCTAATTCCCCTCAATGTAAATGAGGTTTCTCTTATTGTATTATGTAATTGGGTAGAAGTAGAATAGTGCTAGCGGGGAGAGGAAAGGGAGTGATTTGTTCTAGGAACAAGTTGTTTTATATATCCATCCGCATATCACTATTACTTTACTTTACGCGCTTTATGATGTTTTAGAAGCATGCTTAAGGGTGTATGATGATGAGACCTAACAAAGATAAATTAATTGGTTGCCATTACGCGAAAAATCCCTCAAACAATATTGAGCGATTTTCCTTCCGTTGAATGATTCTTTCTCAAGATCCGAAATTGGCATTGGTTTGTTGGCCAAAGTCAAGACCTTTGTCAATTGAGGATGTGTTTGAATCATGAGAGTTTTGTTCCACATCGGTGTCCTGTCCAAGTTGTGATTTGTTGGCCAAAGTCAAGATCACTTCTTGTCCATCGACATTGATTACGAAACTTTCCTTGTCAATGGGTCCCGCTTAACTGGAATCATTAGGTTTGTTGTGCAAAGCCAAGGCTTAGTTGATTCAGAGGAAATGGTTAGGAAAATGTATTGGATACATTGACGCATGTATTAGATATATATGTTTCGGACTTGGATGTCCACCTACCGGATCTAGGAATTGGATGAGATCCAATTGATCTTCGAGATCTACCTAGTTAAATATCATACAACTTGTTGGCCAAGGTTGTGTGTTATTTAACGGGATCATAGCCCACTAGGAAATTGGATTTCCCGAGTACTCAACAGAGGGTTAGAGACTTGTAGAAAATAGTGGGAGGCTAGTATTGAATTTGCAATTTCATTCAGATACTTAGCTTTAACGCGCTTACAAAATTTATTTCGTCAATATTTTAACATTAGTTGGACTAATAAAATGTTATTTTTCTTGTAACAGTTTGACTGTACCCATTTTATCGTTAACTAGATAGTTGGACTATCGTAGTTAAGATGGCAAGCAAGGTAAATGTCCGAGACATCATCATGGGTGACAATGTCTTTAAGGGGACAAACTTCGCTGATTGGGAAATGAACCTAAGGATAGTCCTTGGGGCGGAGAGGATACTGTATACGATACAAAGACCTCTCGGGCCTAAGCCCACTGAGCCACTTGAGCTGGAGTTATGGAAAACTCACAGTGATGATTGTGACACGGCTCAGTAGATCATGCTTGCTTCAATGACTCAACACTTTCGCCGCCAAAATAGGGACTTGGATCCTTATAATATGATGGCAAGATTGCGAGATCTTCACCGCACTAATAAGCGGATGGCGAGGTACGAGTTGGTGAAGAAAATATTTCGCTCCCGTATGACTGATGGTAGTTCTGTTGAGGTCCATGGGACTCAAATGATAGCCGATATTGATGAACTGGCTAATATGGGTATAGTCTTGGAGGCTGAGCTGGCTATAGATGTACTTCTACAGTCACTACCCGATACTTGGAAACAGATTGTCATCAACTACAAACTGATGAATTCGGATGACACTCTTGGAGAGTTATTGTCGATTCTCAAGGAGTCAGAGAAAGAGCTTCTGAAAGGCAACAAGCGCGAGGCGCACTTTGCAACAACATCTCAAACGCCGAAAGCTGGGCTCAAGGCAACTGGGGGTGTTAAGAAAAAAAGCATAGAACAAAGGCAAGGCCAAGTCAACAAGGCTTCTGGGAAGCCAGGGACAAGTCTCAAGATGTTTGCCTGAAATGCGGCAAGAAAGGTCACTGGAAGCGTGACTGCCGCATGAACAAGGGACACAAGGAGGACATACAGGCGGGCAAGGCACCGGCCTCAGGTATGTTTGTTATTGAGATAAATATGACTACTTCTAGTCTTAATAAAAATTGGATTTTTGATTCTGCTGTGGTTCTCATATTTGTACTGATGTGCAGGATCTGCATGATAGCAGGAGACTGGCTTCGGGGGAGGTAGATCTACGAGTTGGAAATGGAACTTCTGTTGCTGTTTTGGCCGTAGGCACTTTTGTTTTGGAACTGCCCTCGGGGCATGTACTTAAACTTTTGAACTGTTATTATGTTCCTAGTTTAACTAAGAATATTATTTCTGTATCTTTGTTAACCCAGTATGGGTACACTTTTGTATTTAAAAACACCAGGTGTTATTTATATAAAAATGATGCAGAAATTTGCAGTGCCGATGCAAATAATGGTCTTTATATTTTGAATATAAAAAAATCTCCAAAATGTAAAATAACAAACAAAAGGCTCAAAATGAGTAATTCAAAAGAAGAAACGTATTTGTGGCATTGTCGTCTGGGACACATCAACAAGACTCCATATCCACACTTTCGAAGAGTGGGTACTTGGACGGATTTGATCCAAATTCATATGACGTCTGCGAATCCTGTTTATTAGGCAAAATGCCTAAATCACCTTTTAATGGTAAAGGTGAACGCGCCACTGAACTGTTAGCCCTCGTTCATAGTGACGTTTGTGGGCCCATGTCTAGCCAGGCTAGGAGGTGGATATCGATACTTCGTAACCTTTACGGATGATGCATCACGTTATGGTTATGTGTATCTAATGATGCACAAGTCGGAAACTTTTGAGAAATTCAAAGAGTTTCGACACGAAGTTGAAAAACAAACAGGCAAGAGTATTAAAACATTACGGTCGGACCGTGGTGGCGAATACTTAAGTAATGAGTTTCAAGATTACTTGAAAGAATATGGTATTCTTTCACAATGGACTCCTCCTGGAACACCACAATTAAATGGTGTGTCTGAACGGAGAAACCGTACCTTGCTTGACATGGTAAGGTCGATGATGAGTCGCACTGAGCTGCCTATATCCTTCTGGGGACATGCATTAGAAAGTGCAATTCTTATTTTGAATAGGGTTCCGTCAAAGTCTGTTGAACAGACTCCGTATGAGATATGGACAGGAAAGAAACCAGGTTTCTCATTCCTGAAGATTTGGGGTTGCTGGGCATACGTCAAACGTTTGGAAGGTACCAAACTTGAACCCAAATCAGATAAATGCCTATTTGTTGGATATCCTAAGGAAACCAAAGGATATTGCTTCTATTACCCACAAGAGAACAAAGTATTTGTTGCTCTACATGCGGTTTTCCTTGAGAAGGAATTCCTAAATGCAGTGTTTAGTGGGAGGAAAGTAGAACTCGATGAAAGTCGTAGTGATACTGTTCCTGGCAATGAATCGAGAACGGAACATGAACAGTCCATCCAGGATGAGACTGAACCACAATCTTCAATTACACAAGGACTACGTAGGTCGGAGAGAGTCAGGGTAATACCTGAGAGGTATGGATTCCTGATCTCACCTCATGTAGATATTAATCTTATTGAGGATACTGAACCGGCTACGTATGAGGAAGCGATACAAGGTATCGAATCCACTTTATGGCAAGAGGCCATGAAGGCCGAAATGGATTCCATGTATACCAACCAAGTTTGGACACTGGTTGATGCACCAGAAGGCGTAAAGCCTATTGGATGCAAATGGGTCTTCAAAAAGAAGACAGACATGGATGGCAACGTACAAACGTACAAAGCTAGGCTCGTAGCGAAGGGGTATCGTCAACAACTTGGAGTTGATTATGACGAAACTTTCTCACCCGTTGCCATGATTAAATCCATTCGGATAATGCTTGCGATAGCTGCATATTACGATTACGAAATATGGCAGATGGACGTTAAAACTGCTTTCCTTAACGGAAACCTGTTGGAGGATGTTTATATGCAACAACCTGACGGTTTTATCGCACCAAGACTTGCAAACAAGGTTTGTAAGTTAAATCGGTCCATTTATGGACTGAAGCAAGCATCGAGGTCATGGAACCAACGTTTTGATGAGGTCATAAAAGAATATGATTTCATTCAAAACGTAGATGATCCTTGTGTATATAAGAAGGTTAGTGGGAGTGCACTGACTTTTATTGTCCTTTATGTCGACGATGTATTGCTTATAGGCAATGACATTCCCATGTTAACGTCGGTGAAAGTTTGGCTTTCATTGAAATTCTCCATGAAAGATCTGGGAGAAGCAGCTTTTATTCTAGGAATAAAGATCTACCGGGATAGATCTAGAAGGCTACTTGGACTCTCCCAGAGTACATATATTGATAAAGTGTTGAAGAGATTCAACATGGATCAGTCCAAGAGGGGACTGTTGCCAACATCACATGGCGTCTTTCTATCTAGGACATGTGTCCTAAAACACAAGATGAGAGAGACAACATGAGTCGGACTCCGTTCGCCTCGGCAGTCGGATCGATCATGTATGCCATGATATGTACACGACCTGATGTGTCCTATGCTTTGAGCATGTGCAGTCGATATCAGGCCGATCCAGGACAGGATCACTGGATGGCGGTTAAGATATCCTTAGGTATCTTAAAAGAACTAAGGATGTTTTCTTAATCTATGGAGATGGAGAACTTGAGGTATCTGGGTATACCGATGCAAGTTTCCAAACCGACAGAGACGACTTCAAGTCGCAAACCGGGTACATATTTTGCTTGAATAACGGAGCAGTGAGCTGGAAATCTTCCAAGCAAGATACTGTTGTCGATTCAACAACTGAAGCAGAGTACATTGCAGCAGCTGAAGCAGCAAAAGAGGCAGTTTGGATCCGTAAATTTCTAATTGGATTAGGAGTAATTCCGTTAGCAGCTGAGCCCGTCCATTGTATTGTGACAATAGCGGGGCTATAGCACAAGCTAAGGAACCAAGGTCTCATCAACGATCCAAACATGTTCTTCGACGATTCCATCTGCTTCGAGAGATCATACATCGTGGCGATGTGAAGATCGAAAAGATCGCATCAGAGGATAATATTGCAGATCCGCTGACGAAGGCTATTCCTCGGGAAAAGTTTGAGCGACATGTACATAGTTCAGGTATTAGATGCTTGAGTGGCTGGCTATAGGCCAAGTGGGAGATTGTTAGACAGTAATGACCCATAGCGTCACTATTTTGTAAATGATATTGTATTATTGTACAAAATTAACTATGTAGTAATGAAATTGCCTTTTACCGTTTTGTATGGTAAAAGTCCCTATGATTAGTTCCGGATTGTGATGATATGAGACGGTATCAATCCATAAAGGTTTAATCATTAAATATCCCTAGTCGTAGTATTATCGAGATTGGACATCGATAATGCGGAATAGACTGTAGTACTGCACTCGTGCATGTTGTGAGGGCACAACGGCATAGTTCTCATATATTTAAGTATAGGATACTTATGCAAGTGCGGTAGGAGGTTGTGTTTTACCGATGGTACGGAAAACAGCTTCGCTCTGGATAGACCCCCGCGGAGTCCCATTGGTAGTATGTCTGCGTGTCTATGGGAGTCCGCTTCAGGGTAGGTGCATATGATCTTAACCTGAGATTTGCATCGCTAGTACTTACGACAATCGGTAAACTTTAGTTTTGGTGGTCCAGGGCTTTAACGGGTTCTGTGTACACCTCTTCTGGGTTTATCGAGAATCGTAGTGTATTGATGTGATGTCAAGATGGAAGTATCACTTCAGACATATGGAGATGATGATCGCGAGGGATACAGAACTAGTACTCTATAATGGTTGCAACCATCGGGAATATATGACTAGGTCAGGATTATCCGATTCAAAGAGACTGGTTGCTTGATGTCCGATATGTGTATCGTACGGGGCAGACACATCTCCAGCCCCAGGCCTTACATGTGATCATCAGATACTGGTTCGATATACACTATCTACGGTATACTACGCCTATTATAGATCTAATATTCCAGTAAGAATATTTCTAGAGAATTGGGTAGGCATGGCGTTTTGCTAGAAGCTAACATTGTCTTGTAAATCGGTAAAAACGTAGTACTTGGTACGTACGTGTTCGGATAGTTCGACAACCGGATTTACTACTGCCAACATATCTAGAGGTCTCTTGGGTCGCTTCCCGAAGATTCACCAATGACGTATGATTCAAACTCGATTAATCTTGGATTAATTACGGAGAGACTTTATCTTGGATAAAGTACTATATAAAGAGAGAACGATTAATTTGGAATTAATCGTAAAATTATTATATTCGATATAATAATCGAAATTCGATTTCGACGCGAAATTAAAATTAGATTTTAATTCGGGCAAACGAGTTAATTTAGATTAATTCGTTAGTGACGTAAATAATGATTTCGCTATGCGTAATTATTTATTTAAATTCGATTTAATTAACGTCGCGACGTAAGTTCGGTATTTCGGAAATATCGCACCCGAACGCGTGAGTGCACGTGGGCCCACTTTCATTTGGGAACGTGTAGGGCCCACATGACACATGTCATTATATGCATTATTTAATTGTTGATGCATTGCATGGAGATAGTGTACAATGCACTGGGTTTTGCATGGAAATTGAGTGTTTGACACTCTAAGCCATTGCATGATTTGTGTCTTAAGTTTATTATTAATTAATAAATATTATGGCATAAATATAAATTGATTTTTCTAACAAAAAATCAGATCTCTCCTCCCTCTCAAATTACCGAAACAGTAAGCAGTTTTGGCTCTCCATTTCTTCATTTGTTTTATGGCAAGACTTGAAGAATTTGTGTTTGTTTGGAACATAAAAACACATCTTTGGCTAGCACCATCAAGGGATCATACAAAGGTGTTATGGGAAACTCATCTTAGAGCTTGGAAGGATCAAAAATTGATTGGAGCTTCTCTTTTCTGTTGGCCGAATCCAGCACTGCACAAAGGAGAAAGTTTTGTTTCATCAAACGCATCCGCATTCCGATCTTTGTGAGTATGATTCCGCCATACTTCAATATTGTCCATCGTCGACCTCAACTTCCATAACTCTTTCTATCTCATAAACAGGTCTGCTCGTTGTTGTCAGTATCAACGGTCTCATCACTAACTTTTCTGGATTTTCCCAAGTTGCTGCAAGTGTAGCCAATGCATCTGCCATCTGATTCTCTTCTCTCGGTAAGTGCTGAAACTTACACTCGAGGATAACCTGCGCCAACTTTCTGAGGTGAAAAAGGTAAGGTTTCAACCGTTCTTCTTTCAATTCCCATTCTCCTCGCATCTGCTGGACCACCAACATAGAATCTCTGTACACTTCCACATTCCCGGCCTTCAAGGATACCAATGCCGTCAAACCGAAAGCACATGCTTCGTACTCGGCCATGTTATTAGTCACTCTGAATGTCAACCTCTTGGCCAAAGGCAAAGTCTCTCCCTCGGGGGTCACTATCACGATCCCAATTCCGGCTCCCTTGTAATTCACTGCTCCATCAAAATACATCTTCTATCTCTGGACTGTTATTGCTTGGATCTCTTCATCTGGAAATTCAAACTTATACTGATCCCCCTCAACAGGTTGCATTGCTAGAAACTCTGCTACTGCTCGCCCTTTGATCACTTTGGAGGTGAGATACTTAATGTCAAACTCTGTCAGCAATACAAACCATCTGCCCAATTTTCCCACTAGTGAGGGCACCGAATGAAGATATTTCAGAGGATTTTCCTTGGCCACTATCTGTATCTTGTATGACTGGAAATAATGCCGCAATTTTCTGGAAGTCCATACCACTGCAAGACAGATCTTCTGAACTTCCTGATATCGAGCCTCATACGGGAGCATCTTCTTACTCAGATAATAGACTGCATGTTCTACCCCTGTCTCATCTTCCTGTACCATCATTGCCCCCATTGCTTCTGATTCTATAGCCAAATACAATATCAAAGGTCTGCCCGGTCTCGGAGGTTTCAATACAGAAGGCTTTACCAAGTACTCTCTGATCTTGTCGAAGGCTGTCTGACACTGTTCATTCCATCTCACTGGCTGATCTTTTCTCAACAGTTGGAAGATAGGCTCACATACTGATGTCAACTTGGCGATGAACCGACTGATGTACTGAATCTTCCCCAAGAATGCTCTGACTTCTTTTTCTATCTTTGGTGCAGGCATTTCTGTGATTGCCTTGATCTTTTCGGAGTCTACCTCTATTCCGCCCATTCCCACTGTATGACTAAGCAATTTCCCTGATGTTACCCCAAACACACATTTCTTGGGATTAAGCCGCAGGTTGTATCTGTCAACTCTCTGAAGGAACCTTTCCAGTGCTTCAATATGCCCAACTCTTGTCTCTGATTTCACCATCATGTCATCCACATACACCTCAATCTCTTTGTACATCAAGTCGTGGAAAAGTGTAGCGGCCATCCGCTGATAGGTAGTCCTCGCATTCTTAAGCCCAAACGGCATAACCTTGTAACAATAAGTACCCCACTCAGTAACAAATGCAGTCTTGTGTTTGTCTTCCTCGGCCATGAGAACCTGATTGTAACCTGAAAACCCATCTGCAAATGAATACATAGCAGATAAAGCCGCACTATCAACCAGAACATCTATATGCGGCAGAGGAAAATCATCCTTCGGACAAGCCTTGTTGAGATCTCTGTAGTCTACACACATTCTGACCTTCCCGTCTTTCTTTGGCACCGGTACTATATTAGCCAACCACTCAGGATACTTTACTACTTCTAGGAACCCCACATCTATCTGTTTCTTAACTTCCTCTCTGACTTTCTCAGCCCATTCTGGTCTCATCCGTCGGAGTTTCTGTTTTACTGGCCTCATATTCGGATAAGTTGGTATTGTGTGTTGGGCAATGTTTCTGTCTACCACAGGCATGTCCTCATAGGACCACGCAAACACTTTGGCATATCTGACCAACACTTCTTCTAGTTTCTCCCTCTCTTCAGAGGTAACTTCACTTGCAATCAGAATTTCTTTGGGGTTCTCAAGTGTACCCAACTTAAATGTAGTAGTTCTGGCCGAACTGATATCAAATATGCTTGATTCGTGCAGAGTAAGTGGAAATGACTCAGGCAAGTAAGCAAAAGAAATGTCTTTATTATTGGATAATGCGGAAGTACATTCAAACAAATCAGGAAGGTAAATGTCTTCATCATCTATAGACACTTCTTCCTCTGCAATCAGGTCTTCCTCAGACTTTTCATCCTCTCCCAGAGTTAGGCTCTCCAACTTCATTAGTTCCTCCTCCCAATTCTCTTCTTCTTTCTTCATAATTTCTTCAACTATCAGCTTCTTACCCAACATATCCTGGAAGATCTCAAACCCAGGTACCACAATTCCATTAACTTCCACAGGTTCATGCTCCCCTTGATATCCTGAAGCTTTCACAAAACATTCCATCAGTTTCAGGCCTTTTTTCTTTACCTTTGTCTTTTCTTCATCAGACTTGTACCCCAAACCCTTCCGAGTAGTCTGTCCTCTGAAATCTGGTAATTTTGAACCCTTACCCGGCTCAAACTTCATTTTATCCATAATCCTAGCCAGCCTAGGATCCACCCACTCCTCAAAAGTAGCTGACACCTGAAACCTCATGAAAGGTTGTATCTCCAAGGTAGCCACGATATTATCTAAATCAGCCCGGATAGTAACAACTTCTCCCACATACGGGAACTTGATCATCTGATGTAAAGTGGAAGGCACGCCCCCAAGTTTATGAAACCAAGGCCTTCCCAACAATAAGGCGAAAGTAGCCGGGATGTCCAGTACTGTGAACTCAACCTCATCTTCAATCGGTCCTACCTTGACCATAGCCACAAAGGTACCCTTAACTCCCCTTCTACTGTCATCATAAGCCTTAATAGTCATACTGGAGGGGTCCATGTCTGTTGCTTTCATACCCAATCTTGCCAGAATTTTCAGCGGGCACACATTGATGGATGAACCATCATCCACCATCACACATGAAGTTCTCTTGCCCCTCACCTCGGCCGTGATAAATAGAGGCCTGTTATGATTCCTCCCCTCGGCTAGGAGTTCATCCTCAGAAAAAGATATCTGCAAAGCTTCCTTCTGAACCGACCCCACAAATATTGCGGGGTTGGCGTCTTTCGGTACCACAATCTTGCTCAAGGCCTCAACCATGGCTTGCCTATGCTCCCGAGATGCACATAACAGTTCCCAGATACTACCTTGTGCTCTAGTCTTCCTCAATTGCCTCAGCACTAAATTCCCCTCAGTATTTTCTGCAGTCTCAACCACTTCTCTACCATCTGTCAAAACTTCTTTACCCTTATCTGCCATATCATTGTAAAAATGACCACTGCGCGTCATTCCCCTTACTTCTTCCTCGTCACTGCTAGAGAAATCAAGCCAAAAATTTTTCCCCTGCTCAGTCTCATCTTCACTAGTATTATCCTAGATTCCCAGGCAAAAGGCTTGAGGGTGAAAGGATTTTAAGACAAGGTCTTCTGGGAGGCCAGAATTGATCATATAGGCTGGTGGTGGTACGGCACGGTAATTGGGTAAAGGGTTTCTGTGTGTGTCAGGCTGTTCTGTTTCTGGGTCAGGTATTTTCTTGGAGTCTATCAGGTCTTGGATTTCATGGCGGAGTCGGGCGCAATTGTCAGTGTCATGGCCCTTTTGTTGGTGAAAGTGACAGTAAAGGCTTAGGTTATAATGTGATGGTAGGGGATTGGGTAATGGTTTGGCTTCCAAGGGTTTTAAGAGCCCTTGCCTCTTCAGTTTCTCCTGCACATTTGACAGGGGTCTTCCCAAGTTGGAAAATCTCCGGTTCCGGATAGCAGAAATCTCAGCAGAAACGAGCTTTGTTCCCGATGTTCCCCCAATGGGCCTCCTGTTCAGACCACATAATTTTCTATTCTCGGCCTCTTCTTCCTCAATATCCATGACAGTTTCTCTCAACTGCCGAAAGTCTGCAATCATGGAGGTCATCGTCATCAACTTGTTGTAAATGGAGGGCTTGGTGCCCTTGATAATCATCTTAATCTTATCCTTCTCCGAAGGCCTAGTCTGCATCTTCAACAACTGACCCCTCCACCGGTCCACATACTCCTTAAAACTCTCCTCCGATTTCTGCTTAACATTCTCTAGATCACGGAGTGACAGATCGATCTCTAGGTCAGTGACATACTACTTTAGGAAGGCATCAGCCAACTCCCTCCAATCTTCCTTCACTTTCTTCTCCAAACTGTGGTACCACACCACGGGAGCTCCCTCGAGCGACATTCCAAACATTTTATGCACTTAGCGCTGAGATAAGCCAACTGAACTCATGACTGATACAAACTGTCGGAGATGCACCCTTGGATCCCCATTCCCGTTAAACTTAGCAATATCAGGCATCTTGAACTGTGCCGGCAACTGTTCCTCGAAAGTCAGTGTGTTATAATCCAGCAAGTCCTCATTCTTACCCCTCATCTTGCGGGTAACTGACTCAACCTGATCCCGAAGTTTCTGTAACTCTACCTGAGACCCAGATACTCTGCTTGCTGCATACTCTGCCACATCATCATCAAAAGTGGGGATATCATCCCCCAATCTGTTCGGAGGTTCCTCTTGCCTCACATCCCTAGAATTAACCCCGGCACGAGACCCAGCTATACCAGCCATAGCAGTAGTCAAAGCTTGCAACTATTCAGTGACCTTGGCGAGACCGTTCTCTAACTGATCCATACGGGATACCTCATTACCAGATTCACTCATGACTGTTACTGTTCTTTTAATGAGCCTTGTTCCTTCTCTAACCCAAACGGTATCTATGATGTCCTTTTGAGACATAGAGGGTGTTAACATGATATATGTATGCATGAGGTGCATGAGATGCATGTAACATATATAACATACTACATCAACTAAAATTCTCAAACAAATCGGCCCGTTATCATTTCAGAAACTTTTGGGCTAACTGTCATAGGAGTGAACTCGTCCCAGTTTAAATGGCCCAACAAGTTCACATCTTTTGGCAAGGAGCTCAACTAAATCCAAATGGTAATGTTCTGAACACAAGCACAAAGGGGCCCACCAACACTTAGAAGCCTTTGGCCCGATCGTCATAAAATATGTTATTGTCCCAGTTTAAATGGCCCAACAAGCCCATATCCCATGACAAATGGTCCAAATGGATCCAAACGGCGATGTTCCCAAACACAAACATAAAAGAAAGATAATGCAAACACAAAACAATAATTTCTACAGAATGGCCCATCAACATTTCAGAAGCTTTGGGTCCAATGGATAAGGTACGAAATCGCCCCAGTTTAAATGGCCCAGCAAGTCCGCATTTCTGACAATGGTCCAACCGCATCCAAATGAGGATGGTCCACAAGCTCATACTCAAGGAAATAATTGTTACTTTAACCATACAATCCTGTTCTATGGGTGGGTTCGCAAGAGTGTAGACAAAGGCTCTCATCGACGAAGGATGGCCCACAACTAGGTCTCCCCAATCAAGGGTTCGAGCAACCAAGTGAGCGCATTCTTTTTTAATACACTAAGGTACGTGCCAATAAGCTATGGTGAGTGACTGACTATCAAATGGATTTCTCATTGTAGATTCCCCAGAGGGAAGGTGGAGCGAGGCTCACTTAAATACCCAAGCCTGTTAGGCTCTTATCGCTTGGTGTCAGGAATAAACAACGAGTCCTCCAAATTAGTCCATCACAATAGGCTACGAGTAGATGGCTATATAGGTGCCTTCACAGCTTTTCCTTCTAGAAAGGTAGTGAATGAAGGAAGACACCAAACCATTACCTAGCCTCAAAAATGCCTTTGATTAAACCCCCATTTCATCCACTATAGACACGGTCAATTAAAACATAAATCCAAACATTACAAAAGATAATATTTCGGGGCCGATTCTCTATCCCCAGTGGAGTCGCCAGACTGTGGGAACACACAAAAACTGGACGACGCATGATGTCCCGGGCACGCGGCCCTGTTGGGAGTACGGAGTAACCACGGGGGAATAAACCGGAGAATAATGGAGTCGCCACCCGGTGCGAACCGGGAAAATGAGATTTAAGGCCGCACTCACCCCTCGCAAGGGAAGACCTCAAACCGTTGGGTTCGGAATGGTCCCTTACTTATGTCATGTAATGAAAGGATTTGTGTAATAATTTAATCAAGCTTAAGTAACACTTATTTCCAGAGTATCATGCTTCTAAGTTCACATGCACAAAAATAAAACTTACACCTAAATTTGCATATATTTCACATCTAAGATTGCATGCTTGAAAGTACATCAAAGTAGCAACGAACATACAGCTTCATTGGCATATTGTATTCATGGAAACACAAGCACACACGAACCACACAAGCACACATAAAGGCGAATCAAATGATGGCGAACATGTGATTTCATAGACATATATAAAACAAATAGCTATTACATGTCCATACACAAATAAGAGTCAACTAAGTATATAATGCAAAAAGACACTTAAGGATGCAATTAGGCATTAAAGTGAGCATGCTATGACGTGGTGCAAAAGAAGATAACTAATATGGACATAAACACACATGTGAGGACTTTTCCAAGTGGTACGTGGAATTGTATCCCAAGTACAGACCGCACTACCGTCCATTCGGAATCGGCTACGAAATTTATGTCTGGGTTTCCATCCGATATACCACAAGAAATAATACTCAAATGCTATCACGACATGGATATATGAATTGTAATACGTTAAACACATTGTACTCATACATGTGAGGAATACAGATGAATGATACCTACATAATCTTGCGCAACACAGAGAAGCAATCAGATTCATCATACGAAGGGATAGCTACTAGGAACAATTATGTATGAAATCTGATGAAAAGGACTCAGTTCAGTGGGTACGCGTTCGTGTAGCGTTCGAGAACGCATTCGAACGGTAAATAGAAGGTTCGCGTTCGTATAGCGTTCGAGAACGCGTTCGAACAGAGCCAGACCTGATGCATGAAACACTAAAAAATACGTGCGCGTTCGCGTAGCGTTTGAGAACGTGTTCGAACGGTAAATAGAAGGTTCACGTTCGTGTGGCGTTCGAGAACGCGTTCGAACGGAACTAGACCTGATGCATGATGAAACTAAGAAAATGCGTGCACGTTCGCGTAGCATTTGATAACGCGTTCGAACGATAAACAGAAGGTTCATATTCGTGTGGCGTTCGAGAACGCGTTCGAACGGAACCAGACCTGATGCATGCAACACATTCATAGACAAACAAATCCACAATGTGGGACCTCTTGTATCCGATTGAACTCATCTCGCATCCAATCGAGTATACACCAATCGGCGCGGCAAAGCATCGTGGTAAGGGGTTTTAACCCCTCCAAATAGGGGACCTTTCATCGCACTAACTAAGCCCATGCGCTAAATTGAATCATGCATACAAAGAATTAAAAAACAATAATATCAAACTTAGTATGCCCGATTGAACGTATATTGCATTCAACCGAACACACATCAACCGGCGCGACAAAGCATCGTGGTAAAGGATTTTAACCCCTCCAAGTAGGGGACCTATCATCGCACTTACTAAGCCCATGCGCTCGATTGAATCATACATACAAAGAATAAAAAAACAATAATATCAAACTTAGTATGCCCGATTGAACGTATCTTACATTCAACCGAACACACATCAACCAGTGCGGCAAAACATCGTGGTAAATGATTTTAACCCCTCCAAGTAGGGGACCTTTCATCGCACTTAGTATGCCCGATTGAATCACGCATACAAAAGTAACATGCAGAATTCAAATGACGAAAAATAAATAAATCAAAGCAATATAAGACAAAAGAAAGTGTCATTTACTCAAGCGGTACGTGGAGTTGTATCCCGAGTACAGATCATACTACCGTCCATTCGGAATCGGCTATGAAATTTATGTCCGGGTTTCCATCCGATATACCGCGAGAGTTGACACAACTTTCGTTTTATTCCAAATCCACAACATACCATATCTCATAATCCATGCATATTTATCTACTCAAGGGCCACAACATGCATTTCAATATAACAATCATGCAAGCAATATTCAATAAATAATACAAATAAAACAGAAAATGAATGTGGAAGATACCCTCAGGTCTAACCTTTTATGTCAACTTTCAAACTCGCGTTTCACGGCCGTTGGAAGGACTATCACACCACTACTTCTCCGGTTCACTGGTTTAGCGTCTTGGCTCCCTGTTTCCTCTGTATTTCTGCTTGCTATTCAGGTCACTATTTTGGTGTTTTAATGGACTGTTTTGGGTGTTTTTTGAAGGCTTTAAGTGCAGTTTTTTAGTTACTGTTTTAAGGATTAAAAGTACAGTTTTTTAGTTACTGGTTTAGGTGATTTAGGGGCTGTTTTGGGGTATTTTTGCTGCTGTTTTAAGGTGATTTCGGGCTACTGTTTTAAGGTCGTTTTGCTGCTGTTTTGGGCGTGTATGGCTGCTGTATGGAAGTATGATTTTCGGTGATTAGGGTAAGGAGATGAAGAGAATTTTTGTGTTATTTCTTTGTAGTATGTGTGAACTTGAGAGAATGGAGAGTGGACAGAATTTTTGGCTTCTTTTGCTTGTGAAAAACGTGAACTAGAGAGAATTGAGAGGCTTTGGGTGGTGGTTGTTTATATAGAGAATGGCTAGGGCTTCACCTTGTCTCACAAGGAATAGGATCTTGGTTTCTAATTTAGGCTTCTCAAGAATGGCATACACAAGATTGAGGGGGGACAAAATATTATAAATTAGGAAGTTACAAGATTAGATTGGTGTTGATTAGGAAGTCAAATATTTTAGATTAGTAAATATATTATTTAGTTAGGAATGATTATATTTGATTAGTTTATATTAGGCATATACTTATTTTATGTTTGGTAAATATTTTATTTATTTTGGTAGGTGATTATTTAGATTTTATTTGTTTTATTTAATTTGATATATGACTTAATTAATTATTTTATTTAATTACATTATCTAATTAATATTTAACTTAATATTTCATTTAATTTGGGTGTGTTTTAAGTGGGCTTGGGCTAGGATAGGGTGCATGTGGGCTAAATGGGCTCGGGTCATGAGGCTAACAGCAAAACCAGAAATACCGATACCGTTCGAATGCTAATTCGAACGCGACACGAACGCCCGCAATCTGCCTGACGTTCGAACGCATTTAAGAACGCAGCACGAACGAAAACAGTGAACATGTGAAACGACTCTGATAGCATACTCATCCTGAATTTCCCCTTCCGATATCCGTTTCTCGCGACTTCCGTGACGTAAAAGGTAGTGCCTCCAACTGAGACTCATCATCGGGTTTCACATGCAAAAATGCAATGCCTACAACCACATTGATTTCAGCTTTCCAGGGAAAAGTTTCAACCGTGAATTGTATAACAACATCTGCTATTGTTTGTGTTGGGGTTTTGGGGAAAGGTCGTAACAGAAGCACGGTTCGGGCGAAATCGTAATTTTAAAACTTTTTTAAATTACTGAATAAATTATTCAATATCTAATATGAATAATTTATTCATATTTCACCTAAACCTATTTATTCGATATCAAGTAATGACATAAATATATATATGAAACGTCGTGAAACATTTACGAAAAATATTTTTCCGTAAAATGGCCTAAAATACGTTTTTGACCGAACCGACCAACCAACACTTATGGAGACTACCCAGGTCAGCCCCAATTGGGTTAGGACAGTTCATGGGCTGCCCGAACAGTGACGATCTCACTGTTTCGACAGCCATCACCCGGTTGGCTCAAAAATCACCCGGTAACACCGTTTGTGGCCGTTTTCGCTTATTTTAACTCCGAAATACTTTCCGAAAATTGTTCCAATTCCCAAAACACATCTAATACATTCATATGACATCAAATTCATCACAAAATTTTCAGTTTTATCAGATCTGATCCAGAACCGAAAATCATGATTTTTTCATGCTTTAAATCCAATTTTTCAAGACTAAATCAATTAATCTTAACACCAAATCAAGTCACCACATATGAATCACCCAAGAATAGTTCTAGGCATTACAAGAGTGTTTATAACACTCTAGAATGGAAACATGTCATCTAATGAACAAATTGGATACTAATTACAATGATTCCATCTAAAGTACTTCACACATGCTTCATTAGCTTCCAATCCATCAATCACAACCAAAAGCCCCAAAATTTATGGAAAATAATAAACCCAAGATATCACTATATCTTCAAGAAAAAAGAAACATAATTTTCCAAGCTTAGGGATTTTAGAATTACCTTTAATCCTATGATTCCTTAGCTTTATTTCTTGATTTTTCTTCTTTCTCCACTTTGATTCATCAAAAAAGTTTGAAACCCATTTCATGTTGTGAGCTCTCGGCAATGGATATCATTGAATGAAGAAGATAAAAATTTTTCAATAAAAAATACATAATGCCGACTTGAAAAGGTATTTTAGGCATTTATAAAATTTGATCCAATCAAATAAAATTAAACTTTATACTAACAAATCATATTTGGACAAATAAAGTCTAATTAAATCATGCCATGTGATCCAATAATAATTGGACAAATTTCATAACATTTATGAATAAAAGTTTATTAATTAATCATTTAAATATTTAACAATTAAATATCCAAATAATCAATTAATATAATTATTATTATATATGTATTTTTTTTTTAGAATAAATAACAAATACATATATTTATGGCTTGTGTCAAAATCTCATTTGACGATTAATTAATGTGTATCTAATCGTATTATGTATCAAATACAAATACACAATAATTACGATGGACCAAAATGTTGGACAATTATGACCTATAAAACATCACTATTTGTACAGAACATGGTGTTGTTGTACAAATTAACTATGTGACAAAGGAAATTGCTCTTTTATCATTTGTAATTAGATTACCAAGATATATAAATGATAAAAGGTCCTTATGATTAGTTCCAGATTGAGATGATATGAGATAGTATCAATCCACGAAGGTTTAATCATTAAAATATCCATAGTCGTAGTATTATCGAGATTGGACATCGATAATGCGGAATAGACTAGTATTACACTTGTGCGCATTGTGGGAGCATAACATCATAGTTCTCATATATTTGGGTATAGGATACTCATGCAAGTGTAATAGGAGGTTGTGTTTACCGATGGTACGGAAACAGCTTCGCTCTGGATAAACCCATCGGAATCCCATTGGTAGTATGATTGTGTGTCTATGGGAGTCCGAAACAGGGTAGGTGTATTTGGTCTTAACCTGAGACTTGCACCACTAATACTTGTGACAATCAATATACTTTGGTTTTGGTCGTCTTGGGCTTTAACCGGTTCTATGTACGCCTCTTCTGAGTATATTGAGAATCATAGTTTATTGGGTGTGATGTCGAGATGGAAGTATCACTCCAGTCATAGTGGAGATGATGATCACGTAGGATACGGAACTGGTGCTCTTATATGCTGCAGTTATCGGGATAATATGACTAGGTCATGTTTTTCCGATTATAGAGACTAGTTACCAGAGATCCGATATGTGCTTCATACGGGGCAGACACAATTCCAGCCCCAGGCCTAGCATGTGACATCAGATACTGGATCGCAATATGCAATACTACGTATACTACGCCGGATAAAGATTACATATTCCTTTAAGAATATTTCTAGAGAATTGGGTAGGCACGGTGCTTTGCTAGAAGCCAACTATGTCTTATAAATCGGTAAAAATGTAGTACTAGGTACGTACGTGTTCAGATAGTCCAATGACCGGATTTACTGCCAACATATCTGGGAATCTCATGGGTCGCTTCCCGAAGATTCACCGATGACGTATGACTCGCACTTAATTAATCTGGGATTAATATAAGGAGAGAAAATTAATCTACGATTAATTACGGAGATATTTTATCTGGGATAAAATATTATTTAAAGAGAGAGAACGATTAATTTGAATTAATCGAAAAATTAATATATTCGATATATTATACGAAATTGGATTTTGACACGGAATTAAAATTAGATTTTAATTCGGGCGAATGAGTTAATTTTGAATTAATTCGCTAGCGACACGAATAGTAATTTTGCTAGGCATAATTATTTAATTAAAGTTTATTTAATTACGTCGCAACGGAAAATTCGTTAATTTGGAATTAGCAAACCCGAGCCCGGGAGTGTTTGCGGGCCCACTCGTATTTCGAATTCAAGTGCGGCCCACAAGTCACATCAAGCGTCACATCATTAGTCATTCAAGTGATGGATGTCTTGTCACTTTGAGTGATGTGATGTTAGTCACTTGTGATTGATGGGGGTGGTTGGAAGGCTTAAATGCCATGTACCTTTTTTGGATTTGGAAATTCAAATTTTGGTATATCATTTAATTAATTTTAGAAATCAAACCAACCAACACAACTTCTCTTCCTCTCTCTCCCTCTCACGGCCAAGGGCCAAATTTCTCTCATTTTCTTCCAAAATGTCGAGAACAAGAAGAAGTAATAAGGAAGATTTATGCCAAATCTTTCCAATGCTAGCATATAAAGAGTCATCCAAAGGTGATAGGGAAACAAACCATTGAGCATGGAATCCATTCCCAAGCTTGGAGCTTGACCGAAAATCTTGGAGCACAAAGAGGAGCTATGGCCGAAAGTCACAAGGATGGAGCAAAGAGAATTTTTGTTGTTCCTCGCATCGCAAAAGCCGATCAAAGTGAGTATTCCACAACTTAACTTTGTTGTATTCACACATATTGTATGCTTAAATCGATCTTGGTTTGACCTTAGAAACCCAACAATGGTATCAGAGCCAAAGTTTAAGCATGAAATTGGAATTAGGGTAAAATTGGGTAAAATTGATATGAGCATGTTTTGATGAAATTGATTGTTTGAATATGCTTGAATGATGATAACATAGTGTTAAGCATGATCAATTTGATGAAAATTGAATTGGATCAAATTTTCCCCAATAATTCGGCTTGGCCGAAAGTTATGTGTTACCCTAAGTCATGGTGATTTTTTTTTTGATCATTGGATGAGTTGAAATCACTTGGGATATGTTGATTTAGGATTTAATTGGATTGAATTCGAAATCGGAAAACAAAACCCTACAATTGTCGTGACTAGTAGCATGGAAAATGATATGATTTTTTGATTCAATTGTGTTGGACATGTGTTGATGATAATTAGCATGATTAATTATGTAAATTGGTGTTTTGGAAATATTAATTTGGTTAATTAATTATGGCTATACACTTTAGATTAATTTAATTGTGAAATTTAGAATTTTGTAATTTAATTAATTGGGCCAAATTTGGAATTGGGCTTGTAAAGTTGTATTTGGGCTTAATGGGCTTGGTTGGGCCATGTTTGGTTTGGGTTAATTGGTTAGATCCAATTGGGCCCAAAACCATATCCATAAAGTCCAAATATAATTAAATGGACCTTTAATATTTTAATTGGGCCTAATGGGCCTAAATTGGTTTCTTAGCTAATAAGGGTGATTACTTAAATGGGCTTTGGTATTTGGGTTTGACCCATGTGGACCAAAGTCCAAGCCTTTAGAAATTAATTGAAAGCCCATTGGACTTTAATTAAATTGACATTGGATGTTAAATGGGTTTTGAGACCCGTAAAGATTAGATTTAGAATCTAAGTCGTAAAGACACATTAAAAAGTGTAATTATTTAATTTAGAATTAAATATAGAATTAGTATTAAATAAAAATTAAATTGGATTTAATATTGTAGTTTAATATAATTCAAGAATTTGTACTTTGAGTACTTATTCGCAAAACGAGTTTGACTCGCGCAAAATCAAATCGTTGTTTGAACATTGGATGGTCATTAATTTTAGATTAATTAATTGGATTAGATTGATTGATAACACGCTTTGTGTGAATACATGGATGCGATGTATGAATAATTCATATCGGATGGATATTAGATGGGTGAGGGCAATTTTAGAAATTGTTGTAATAAATTTAGAATTTATTAAATTGGACCTGCGTGTCCAGCCTATTACCTATTGACTCTTTGTATTTCTCTTCTCACCTATTCCCCTCAATGTAAATGAGGTTTCTTTAGAAGTGTTATGTAATTGGGTAGAAGTAATATTTGTGCTAGCGGGAGAGAGGAAAGAGAAAGATTTGTTCTAGGAACAAAATATGTTAAGTATCCATCCGCATATCATTATTATTTTATTTATACGCGCCTTATTATGTTTTTAGAATGCATGTTTAAGGGTGTATGATGATGAGACCTTAACAAAGATAATTAATTGGTTGCCAATTACGCGAAAAACCCTCAACATATATTAAGCGTTTTTCCTTCCATTGAATAATTCATTCTCAAGATCCAAGATTGGCACTGGTTTGTTGGCCAAAGTCAAGACCTTTGTCCATCGCGGATGTATTTGAATCATGAAGGCTTTGTTCCATATCGGTGTCTTGTCCAAGTTGTGATTTGTTGGCCAAATTCAAGATCACTTCTTGTCCATCGACATCGATTACGAAGCTTTCCAAAGTCAATGGGTCCCGCTTAACTGTAATCATTAAGTTTTTTGTGCCAAAGACAAGGCTTAATTGATTCAGAGGAAAAAGGTTAGGGAATATATTGGATATATTGGCATATATAAGATATATGTTTCGGACTTGGATGTCCACCTACTGGATCTAGGAATTGGATGAGATCTAATTGATCTTAGAGATCTACCTAGTTAAATATCATACAATTTGTTGGCCAAAGTCAAGATTGTGTGTTATTTAACGGGATCCTAGCCCACTAGGAAACAAGGTTTCCCGAGTACTCAACAGAGGGTTAGAGGCTCGCCGAAAAATAGTGGAAGATAAGTATTAAATTTGCAAATTCGTTTAGTTACCTGCCAATACGCGCTCATTTCAAATTTTTCCTCGTTATATTAATATATTAGTTGGACTAATATTTAATCGTTGTTTTAAATTAACAGTTGGACTGTATTCAAACTACTTCAATTATAGTTGATTATATAATTGGATTATAGTAATCAATATACATTTGAATTTAACCAATTTAAATTATAGTTGATTATATAGTTAGACTATAGTAATCATTATATTAAATAGTACCTGAAATCGTTGATTGGATAGTTGGACTATAGCAATCAAGGTAATTGAAAGATTAGCGTTTAGAACATAATCTTGGGAGAAATTGTCATTAAACGACTTTAATTTTCAAATTGGGAATGATACCTCAAGATAGTCCTGGGAACTGAGAAGTTACTCTATTTGATAGAGAAACCTCTTGGGCCTAAGCCCGGAGTTGAGCAAATAGTAGAACATGATCTTTGGAAGATTCATGTGATGATAACTTTAGTGCTCAATCTATTATGCTTACCGCAATGACACTTTAATTTCGTCATCAAAATTAAGGATTAGATCCTTGTACCATAATGATGAAATTAAAGATCTTCATAGATTTATTCTTAAATCTTAGAAGTACAAATTGCATTAGAAGCTCTTTCACCTATGTATGTCAGAGGGTACACCTGTCGAGCACTAGGTGTCGAAGATGATTGCTGACATCGATCAGCTAGGTTAGCTGGGCATTACCTACGTGGCTGAGACTGCCAAGGATTTGATCTTATAGTCTCTACCCGAAAGCTGTGACAGGTTCATTGTGAATCAAGAGTAAACTCTTGGAGAGTTGATTGCTATGCTCTAGGAGACACAACCAGAGCTTCTAAAAGGGGCAAAGGCAAAACCATCACAGTCTTCTAGGAAGACAAATGACATATCCCAAGATGTCTGCCTAAACTGTGGCAAACGGGGTCACTAGAAGCGTGACTGCCGTATGGACAAGGTAGACATGAAGGAAATGAAGATGGGCAAGGCTCCGACTTCAAGTATGTTTGTCAAAAACATGTTCACTATTAGTTTCAAAATTGGATTTTGATACTAGATGTGGTACATAGATATGTACTGATGTGCAGAATCTGCTGATAAGCAGGATGCTGACTTCAGTTGAGATTGATCTGCGAATCGAAAACAGGACGAGAGTCGTTGTTTTAACCGTAGAAACCTAAGTTTAGGAACTACCCTTCGTGTGTGTACTTAAATTAGGAAACTGTTACAATGTAACTAGTTTGACTAGAAACATTATCTCTATATCAAGGTTTAACCCGTTGCAGGTATGCCTTTATATTCTAGAACACTAAAGTGTTTTATTTTTTAAAGATGATATTGAGATAAACACATTAGATGTGAATAACAGTATTTATATTTTGAATATAAATAAATCTCAAACATATGACATGACAAACAAATAGCTCAAACTGAATTAATCAGTTGAAACTTAAAAGTGGCATTGATGTCTGGGACATATTAAACAAGGCTCGTATATCCACACTTTCGAAGAGTGGGTACTAGGACAAATTTGATTCCATTCAAATTATGTCTACGAATCTAGTTTATTAGGCAAAGTGCCTAAAACACATTTTACATGGTAAAAGTGTCAGTGCCACCGATCTGTTAGCCCTTGTTCATAGTGACATAAGTGGGCCCATATCTAGCTAGGCTAGAAGTTGATATGAATACTTCGTAACCTTTACGGATGTGGCATAGCGTTATGGTTATGTGTTTCTTGTGAAACATAAATCGGAAAGTTTTAGAGTTTCGACACGAAGTAGACAGACAGATCGGCAAGAGTATTAATACATCACGATTAGACTGTGATGGAAAATACTTAAACAATAAGTTTCTCAATTATATGAAAGAGTATAATATTCTTTCAAGATGGACTCTTCATGGAACACCTCAATTTGACGGTGTGTCCGAACAGAGAAACATAATTTTGTTGAACATGATAAGGTTAATCATGAGTCGCTCTGAGCTACCATTTTCCTTCAAGGGATACGCATTAAATAGTGCAAAACTTATTTTGAATAAGGTTCCATAAAATATGTTTGACAGAATTCATATTAGATATGAACAGGAAAGAAACCGAGTTTTCTCATTCCTATAGATTTGGGTATGTTGGGCATAAGTTTGGTTGATACCAAACTAAAACCCAAATCGGATAAGTGCCTAGTTTGTAGGTTATCCTAGGGAAACCTAAGTATAGTACTTATACAACTCACTAGAGAACAATGTAATTATTGCTCGCCATGTGATTTTCCTAAGAGGAATACCTATATGCAGTGGTAAGTGGGAGGAAAGTAAAACTCGATGAAAATCAGAGTAATACTATTCCAGGCACCGATTCCTTAATGGAACACAAATAGTTCATCAAGTATGAAACTATACCAATAATCTTGGAATACACAAGAACCACGTAAGTCGGAGAGAGTCAGAAAACAACCTGGGGTATAAGTTTCTGATCTCACCTCATAAAGATGTCAATCTTATTGAGGAAGAATAATTGACTACATATGAGGAAGTGATGCTAGGTATCAACTCCCTATTATGGCAAAGTGCCATGAAGTCCAAAATGGATTCCATGTATACCAACCAAGTTTAGACACTGGTTGTTGTACCGAAAGGCATTGTGCCTATTGGCACTATATAAGTCTTCAAGGAAGACATACATGGATGGCAACATACCAACGTACTAAGCTAGGCTTGTAGCGAAAAGGTATTGTTATTAACATTGTGTCGATTACGACAAAACCTTTTACTCGTTGCCATGGTTAAATCCATTTGGATAATGCTTGCTAAATGCTGCATGTTTCATTTATGAAATATGGCAGCTGAACGTCAAAACCGCTTTCCTTAAAAGGAAACCTCTTGGAGGATGTTTACAACATCCTGACGGTTTTTTCGTACCAAAATGAGCAAACAAGGTTTGCAAGTTAATTCTATCCATTTATGGATTGAAGCAAGCATATCGTTCATGGAACTATCGTTTTGATGTAATCATAATGGTATATGATTTAATTCAAAACGAAAAATGATTCTTGTATATATAAGGAGGTTAGTGGGAGTGCACTGACAATGATTGTCCTAAATAATGATGACATGTCATTTCTTGGAAATGATATTCTCATAATACAATCGGTGAAAGCTTGGCTTTCATGAAAATTCTTCGTAGAATACTTGGGAGAGACAACCTTTATTCTAGGAATAAAGATCTACTGGGATAGATCTAAAAGTTTTTGGCACTCTCCAAGAACCCGTACATTGAAATAAATGTACGCGACCTGATGTCTCATATGCTTTGAGCATATGGAGTCACAATCAGGCCAATCCAAGTGATAGTCACTGGATTGATGTTAAAAAAATCCTTACGTATCTTAGATGATCTAAAGATGCTTTCTTAAATTATGGAGAAGGAGAACTTGAAGTGACTGGGTTCACTGTTGCAAGTTTCCTAACTGATAAAAATGACTATAAGTCGTAATAACCGTACTAAATATAGTTTGAATAATGGAACAGTGAGCTGGAAATCTTCCAAGCAAGATACTGTTGCCGAATAAACAACAAAAGCGGAATATTGCTGCAGCTGAGGTAGCAATAAAAGCCATTTGGATCTTAATAATCCTAATTTGATTAGTAGTAGTTCTGTTAGCAGCTGAGCTAGGCTACATCATAGGCTAAAGAATTAATGGTCTCATCAACGATCCAAGTATATACTTCAACTATTCATTTGATTCGTTCGGATCATACATCGTGGTGATGTGATGATCGAATAAATCTCATCAAATGATAACTTTGCAAATCCATACATAGTTCAAATGTAAGACACTTGAGTGATTGGCTATAGGCCAAGTGGGACATTGTTGGACAATTATGACCTATAGCATCACTATTTGTACAGAACATGGTGTTGTTGTACAAATTAACTATGTGACAAAGGAAATTGCTTTTTTATCATTTGTAATTAGATTACCAAGATATATAAATGATAAAAGGTCCTTATGATTAGTTCCGGATTGAGATGATATGAGACAGTATCAATCCACGAAGGTTTAATAATTAAAATATCCCTAGTCGTAGTATTATCGAGATTGGACATCGATAATGCGGAATAGACTAGTATTACACTTGTGCGCATTGTGGGAGCATAACATCATAGTTCTCATATATTTGGGTATAGGATACTCATGCAAGTGTAATAGGAGGTTGTGTTTACCGACGGTACGGAAACAGCTTCGCTCTGGATAGACCCCTCAGAATCCCATTGGTAGAATGGCTGTGTGTCTATGGGAGTCCGAATCAGGGTAGGTGTATTTGGTCTTAACTTGAGACTTGCACCGCTAATACTTGCGACAATCAATATACTTTGGTTTTGGTCATCTTGGGCTTTAACCGGTTCTGTGTACGCCTCTTCTAGGTATATTGAGAATCGTAGTGTATTGGGTGTGATGTCGAGATGGAAGTATCACTCCAGTCATAGTGGAGATGATGATCACGTAGGATACAGAACTGGTGCTCTTATATGCTGCAGCTATCGGGATAATTTGACTTGGTCATGTTTATCCGATTATAGAGACTAGTTACTAGAGATCCAATATGTGCTTCGTACGGGGCACACACAATTCCAGCCCCAGGCCTAGAACGTGACATCAGATACTGGATCGCAATACGCAATACTACGTATACTACGCCTGATAAAGATTACATATTCCTTTAAGAATATTTTTGGAGAATTGGGTAGGCACGGTGCTTTGCTAGAAGCCAACCATGTCTTGTAAATCGGTAAAAACGTAGTACTAGGTACGTACGTGTTCGGATAGTCCGACGACCGGATTCACTGCCAACATATCTGGGGATCTCATGGGTCGCTTCCCGAAGATTCACCGATGACGTATGACTCGCACTTAATTAATCTGGGATTAATTATAAGAGAGAGATAATTAATCTAGGATTAATTACGGAGATATTTTATCTGGGATAAAATATTATTTAAAGAGAGAGAACGATTAATTTGGAATTAATCGAAAAATTAATATATTCGATATATTATACGAAATTGGATTTCGACGCGGAATTAAAATTAGATTTTAATTCGGGCGAATGAGTTAATTTAGAATTAATTCGCTAGCGCTATGAATAGTAATTTTGCTAGGCATAATTATTTAAATAAATTTGATTTAATTATGTCGCAACGGAAAATTCGTTAATTTGGAATTAGCGAACCCGAGCCCGAGAGTGTTTGCGGGCCCACTCGTATTTTGAATTCAAGTGCGGCCCACAAGTCACATCAAGTGTCACATCATTAGTCATTCAAGTGATGGATGTCTTGTCACTTTGAGTGATGTGTTGTTAGTCACTTGTGATTGATGGGGGTGGTTGGAAGGCTTAAATGCCATGTATCTTTTTTGGATTTGGAAATTCAAATTTTGGTATATCATTTAATTAATTTTTGAAATCAAACCAACCAACACAACTTCTCTTCCTCTCTCTCCCTCTCACGGCCAAGGGCCAAATTTCTCTCATTTTCTTCCAAAAAGTCGAGAACAAGAAGAAGTAATAAGGACAATTTGTGGCAAATCTTTCTAATGCTAGCACATAAAGAGTCATCCAAAGGTGATAGGGAAACAAACCCTTGAGCATGGAATCCATTCCCAAGCTTGGAGCTTGATCGAAAATCTTGGAGCACAAAGAGGAGCCATGGCCGAAAGTCACAATGATGGAGCAAGGAGAATTTTTGTTGTTCCTCGCATCGCAAAAGCCGATCAAAGTGAGTATTCCGCAACTTAACTTTGTTGTATTCACACATGTTTTACACTTAAATCAATCTTGGTTTGACCTGAGAAACCCAACAGAAAAATCCCCTTATGCATGTGTTATCGTTTAACCGATTAAATGATTCGAATTAACTCACTTAATCCGATGAAGTATTATGAATAATCCGTATTATTCATATTGCGTTGCCCAAGTGCTCAACAAGTACACTTCATATTGTGGGACTCTCTAAGTTTAGGTTTATCCGTCACAGAATCCAATTTCGTGACCATAATCCACCCGCTCATGGATTATGACGTCCACAGATAATCTTGCTAAACTATGCAAGTTGAGGTCATTGCATAAGTATAATCTATCCTTCATAAGCTATCCATATTATACATGGGGTCTAGATAAAAACGTCAAACACGTTCGATATAATTTAGTCGACTTTCAATTTACGATCTTTAAATAACACTCAGAACTAATTTTCGAAGTTTTACCACGACCATGGATTTACTAGATCGTAAACACGTGAGGATTTCTATTCCCTGTACACAGGACTGACGGATCTTATCTTGATACGCACTCGATAACATGAGCATCAGTCCACACCCAACGAATAGGCAGAGGTATGATCATGAATAGATCGGTGACGTGACTACCATCAAAGTGTGGAGGATAACTAATATATCCCACTGTGGTATCTCAAGTCAAATGACCACTATGCTCGCTCAACTCGAGAAGATTCCTATTGATATTGGTGTACCATCTATTAGGAAATCTTCAGTGAGTCATTCAGTGTTTATCAAATAAACACCTACATATCTATACGAGTCTCCCGAGACTCATGGTTCATTGGGATAAACCATCGGACCAAGTCATGATATATGACAAGTACTGGTCTCAACGGGTTTTACTAAACGACCCGTGTAAGTAAATATTGACCAGGAACTTTATTTAAGGATATACGTCTCATAGTGTGCTTCCTAATGTCAATTACAAACTACGTTGTAATTGCACACTATATTGTAAATCCTAGGGTCTTTGTCTAATATGCACATATCACTGAACCAGATTCAGTTTCGATCTAATCGTAATTGAATATCCAATCGTAATTAAATTGAATATGTGTGTAAAAGACAAGGGTGCTACCATTAAATTAGAAATATTATGGAAAAAAGAATTTCTCGTATTTATGAATCGAATATAAATACGATCCGGATTGGCACTCTGAGCACCAACCCTAACAGTCTGCGCACTATTTTTTTTATCATGCCATTTCTTTGTCTTTTCTTTGTACAGTTTGGCATTCTCATAAGCCTGTCGGTGAAATTCCTCCAATTCGTTGAGTTGGTGGAGCCTTTTCTCTCATGCTCCTTTTAGATCAAAATTTAACTTCTTCAGTGCCCAGTACGCTTTGTGTTCAAGCTCTATTGGCAGATGGCATGCTTTCCCAAACACCATTCGATATGGGGACATACCAATAAGTGTTTTGTAAGCTGTCTGGTAGGCCTATAAAGCGTCATCTAGTTTTATAGACCGATCTTTCCTTGTTGATCTAATGCTCCTCTCCAAGATTCTTTTGATCTCACTGTTTGAAACTTCAACCTGTCCATTTGACTAGGGATGGTAGGCAGTGGAAACTTTATGAGTAACTCCGTATTTAGATAGGAGTGCATCGAAGTATTTGGTGCAGAAGTGTGTGCCACCATCATTGATAATTGCTCGAGGTGTTCCGAAGCGAGTGAAAATATTCTTTTTAAGAAATTTATCACCACTTTTGAATAATTTGATGGCAATGCTGTTGCTTCAACCCATTTAGAGACGTAGTCTACATCAACCAGAATGTACAGGTTTCTGAATGATGGAACAAAGGGTCCCATAAAATCAATCCCCTATACATCAAATATCTCCACTTCCAGAATGTTTTGCAGAGGTCATTCATTTCTCCTTGAAATATTTCCCGTTCTTTGGCACCTGTCACATTGAAGTGCAAATAAGTAAACATCATTAAACAGAGTAGGCCAGAAAAAACCTGATTGTAGGACTTTTGCTACATTCTTATCTTCGCTAAAATATCCGCCTTATGATGATGAATGACAATGCTGAAGGACAATATTGACCTCCTCCTGTGGAACACAACATCTCAGTAATTGATCAGTACATCATTTGAATATGTACGACTCATTCTAGATATAGTGCTTGACTTCCTTGAAGAATTTCTTGCGTTGCTGATGTGTCCATTCCAACGGCCATTTTTCCGATACTATGTAGTTTACATATTCAGCATACCAAGGGACATTCTGATGTTTGATGGTAAAAAACTATTCATCTGGAAATGTTTTTTTGATTTTCATTTAATTGCCAGTTGTTTCTCTATTCTCGAGCCTCGATAAGTGATCCGCCACTTGATTTTATGTCCCTTTCCTATCTCGGATCTCCACGTCGAATTCTTACAGCAGAAGCACCCAACGGATCAATCTAGGTTTGGCATCTTTCTTCGCGATCATGTATTTGATTGATGAATGATCTGTGTAGACCACCACTTTAGGACCTAACAGATATGAGCAAAATTTATCAAAAGCAAACACAACTGCAAGCAGCTGCTTTTTAGTTGTTGTTTAGTTGAGTTGTGCGTCATTCAGAGTTCCGTTGGAATGGTAAATAGTGTGGAAAATTTTTACTTTGCGTTGTCCCAAAACTGCACATACAGTAAAATCACTAGCATCGCACATCACCTCAAATGGAAGTGTCTAGTCTGGTGATCGGCTTCTATTTCAAGATCTCAAAAGCTTCGTGGTATTCTTTGGTGAAGTTGAAAGGCACATCCTTCTCCAGCAGATTGCATAGAGGTTTAGCAATCTTGGAGAAGTCTTTGATAAATCTCCTATAAAAGCCTACATGTCTGAGAAAACTTCGAATCCCTTTGACAGATGATGGTGGAGGTAATTTCTCTATTGTTTCGATCTTTTCTTTGTCTACCTCAATTATCTTTTGTGAGATCCGATGTCCCAGGACAATGCATTCATGCACCATGAAGTGGCATTTCTCCCAGTTGAGTACCAGGTTGGTATCTTCGCATCTTTGTAACATTATTTCTAGATTTTGCAAGCAGTGGTCGAACAAGTTTCCAAACACAGAAAAATCATCCATGTCTGAGAAGATTTCCATCATGCAACATTGAAATGTGGCAGGAGCATTACATAATCCAAATGGCATCATGCGGAAAGCAAAAGTACCATACAGACATGTAAAATTGGTTTTCTCCTGATCTTCTGGGGCAATGGAAATTTGATTGTACCTCGAATATCAATCCAGAAAATAATAGAATTCATATCCCGCCAGCCTATCTAGCATTTGGTCAATGAATGGTAGCGGGAAATGGTCATTCCTTGTTGTTGTTGGGGTTTTGGGTGAAGAGCGCATCAGAAGCGCGGTTCGGGCAAAATTGTAATTTTAAAACCTTTTCAAATTACCAAATATATTATTCAATATCTAATATGAATAATTTATTCATATTTTACCTAAACACATTTATTCGATATCAAATAGCGACATAAACAATTAAGAAACGTCGCGAAACTTTTACGAAAAATATTTTTCCGCAAAATGACGCAAAATATATTTTTGACCGAACCAACCACCCGAAACTTATAGGGACTGCCCAGGTCAGCCCCAATAGCGTTAGGGCCGTTTAGGGGCTGCCTGGACAGTGAAAAATTCACTGTTTGGATAGTCATCACCCGGTTCGCTCAAAAGTCACCCGATAACGCCGTTTTTCGCCGTTTTCACTTATTTCAACTCCAAAATAATTTTTGGAAATTATTCCAACATCCAAAATACATCCAATACATTCAAAAGACATCATTTTCATCACAAAATTTACAGTTTTTCCAGATCTGATTTTGCAACAAAAATAATCAATTTTCATGCTTTAAATCCAACTTTTTCAACATTAATCAAATTAATCTCAACACCAACTAAAGTCACCACACATGAATCACCCAAGAACAATTCTAGGCATTAAAAGAGTGGTCATAACACTATAGAATGGAAACTCATCATCAAATGAACAAATTGGACAATAATTACAATAATTTCATCCAAATCACTTCACAAATGCTTCATCACCTCCAATTTCATCCACCAAAACCAAAGCCCCAATTTTCTACAAGTAAAGAAACCCTAGAACTATTATAGGAACTCAAGAACAAATAAAATAATTTTCTAAACTTAAGAATGACAAAGATTACCTTTAATCTCCAATACTCCTTAAGATATTCTTGTTTTTCCTTCACTTTCTTCATGGTATCTTCAAACCAATCCTAGGGCTAATTTTCCTCAAATATTTGGCCATGGTGGAGTCTTGGATAAAGAAGAAAATTGGTTTCCATTTTAAATTGGAGTGACCGACTTTAGGTAGGGTTATTTTGGTAATTTTTGCAAATAATAATTTGATTCAATACAAATTAATAAATCCTGCCACTTGGATCCAATTTAGGTGAGGGAATTCGGTCATGGTGTGTTATGGAAGAGATAAGAAAAATTTTTACTTAAAAATTATGGTGATGGCAGACTCTTAAGGGTAATTTGGTCATTTTAGAAAATTAAATCAATTAATTAAATTAAACTTTATCTTAACAAATTAAATTAGGACAAATAAAGTTTAATTAAATCATGCCATGTGTACAAATAATAATTAGCCATATTTCATAATATTTATGAAATATAGTTATTATTTAATCTTTTAAATATTTAACATTTAAATATCTAAATAATTAATTAATATAATAATTATTATATATATATTTTATTTACATTAAATAACAAATACATATATTAATGGCATGTGTCAAAGTCTCATTTGACACTTAATTAATATGTATCAAATCAAATTTTGTATCAAATACAAATACATATTAATTACGATTGACTAAAAATGCCATTATACATATGTTGTCGTTTAACCATTTAAACGATCTGAATTAACTCATTTAATCCGGTGAAGTATTATGAATAATCTGCATTATTCATATCGCGTTGCCAAAGTGCTCAACGAGTACACTTCATATTGTTGGACTCTTTAAGCTTAGGTTTATCCGTCATGAAATCCAATTTCGTGTCCATAATTCACCCACTCATGAATTATGATGATCACAGATAATCTCGCTAAACTATGCAAGCCGAGGTCATTGCATGCGTATAATCCCTCCATCACAGGCTATCCATATTATACCTGGGATACATATGAGAATGTCAAATCCGTTCGGTATAATATAGTCGAATTTCAATTTACGATCTCTAAATAACATTCGGAACTGATTTCCGAAGTTATACCACGGCCATGGATTTACTAGATCGTAAACATGTGTAGGATGCCTATGTCCTGTAGACATGACTGACGGATCCTCTCTTGATACGCACTGGATATCATGAGCATCAGTCCACACCCAACGAACAGGTGGAGGTTGATCATGAATAGATCGATGACGTGACTGCCATCAAAGTGTGGAGGATAACTCATATATTCCACTATGCTCGCTCAACTCGAGAAGATTCCTATTGACGTTGGTGTACCATCTATTAGGAAATCTTCATTGAGTCGTTCAGTGTTTATCAAATAAACACCTACATGTCTATATGAGTCTCCCGAGACTCATGGTTCCATTGGGATAAACCATCGGACCAAGTAACGATATACAACAAGTATTGGTCTCAGCGGATTTTACTAACCGACCTGTGTTAGTAAATCTTAACCAGAAACTTTATTTAAGGATATACGTCTTATAGTACGCTTCCCAATGTCAATTACAAACTATGTTGTAACTGCGCACTACATTGGAAATCCTAGGGTCTTTGTCTAATATACACGTATCACTAAATGTGATTTAGTTTCGATCTAATCGTAATTGAATATCCAATCGTAATTAGATCGAATATTTGTATAAAAGACAAGAGGTGCTACCATTAAATAAGTAATATTATGGAAAATGGAATTTCTCATATTTATGAATCGGACAAAAATACGATCCGAGTTGGCACTCTGAGCACCAACCCTAACAGTTACTTTGTTCATATTCCTGTAGTCCATGCATACTCTCCATCCAACCACTGTTCTTGTTGGAATCAACTCGTTTTTTCATTTATGACTACAGTTATTCCTCATTTCTTTGGCACACATTGCGTAGGACTCACCCAAGTGCTGTCAGAGATAAGGTAAATGATGCCGGCATCCAACCATTTGATAATTAGATTTAATCTATGTTGATGCTCCACTGTGGCTTTGTACTCGTCGTTAATTAGAATTTTATGCATGCAAAATGATGGACTAATGCCTCAAATATCTGCTATAGTCAAGCCAATGGCTTTTTTGTGTTCTCGTAACACTCTCAGCAACTTATCTTCATGCTCCAATGTTAACAACGAAGAAATAATCACAGGTAAATCAGAAAAGTTTCTAAGAATGCATACCTGAGATGGCTTAGAAGTGGCTTTAGTTCCAGTTGTTGTGGCTCTTCAATCGAAGGCTTGATTCGATCATTTTTTGGTAATTCCAAACATTCCACCGGTGGTGTCAATTTGAATTGAAAGGGTCTGTCAAGATAGTTGATACATTCCAGAATTTCATCATCTAGCTCACTGTTAGTCTTGTTGGTGATGCAACCTTCAAGTTTGTCCGTGGAAAGTTGCATTGCATAATTATCCTGGATGATACTATCTAAAACATCAATTCTGAAACATTCATTCTCATTTTCATCATTCTGGAATTTCATGGCTTTGAAGACATTGAATGTAACTTCTTGGTCCTGCACTTTCATGGTTAGTTCTCCTTTTTATATATCAATAACAGTTCGACCTGTAGCCAAGAATGGTCTCCCAAGGATGATAGGTACATCTTTATCTTTTTCCATGTCAATGATAATGAAATCTACAGGGAAAATGAATTTGTCGACTTTAACCAATACATCTTCCACTACACCTCTCGGAAATATGAGCGATATGTTAGCAAGCTACAGAGTAAATGAGGTGGGCATTGCTTCTGCAATCTGCAGTTTCCAGTAAATAGACAAAGGCATTAAGTTAATGCTGTCACCTAAATCACACAAAGCCTTATCAAAGTAATGTTCTCCTATGGTGCAATGGATGGAGAAAATGACAGGATCTTTCAACTTTGTGGGAAGCTTCCTCTGAATGATGGAGCTGCATTCTTTTGTCAATGCTACTATCTCGTAATCTCTAAATCTTCTTTTTCGTGATAAAATGTCTTTCATGAATTTCACATAGCTGGGCATTTGTTCCAATGCTTCTGCAAATGGAATATTGATATGTAGCCTTTTGAAAATCTTCAGGAATTGAGCAAACTGCTTGTCTAGTTTATTTTTCTGGAGACGCTGTGGAAAAGGTTGAGGAAGAGTTAATCTTTCCTGATATTTTTCTTTTGTTTCTCTTTCTTCTATTTGTGGCTATGTTTCCCTGCTATCTTTTTGAACTTCCTTAGTGGATGCTTGATTCCAACATCTTTGTTGATTTCAATATTGCTTTTAAAAGTGATGGCTTGACATTCCTCCTTTCATCTGTTCCTTGGATTAGGTTCTATGTTGCTAATATGGTTACCTTGCAGTCTGTAACTCTAAGCATTGGCCAGTTGTCCCATTTGATTCTCCAGTGTTTTCAAAGATGCTACCTGACCTTGAATTAATGCTTCTTGGGATTGAAACATAGTATCATATTTGGCTGCTTGAGAGTCGTATTTTGCTTCTAGCTTCTTAAACATCTCTACAAGCATATCTTCTATTTCTGGCTTCTTTTCATACTCATGGCCCTTGTTTTGCTGTTGGAATCCTGGTGGTGGATTGTTCCTTTGCCCTGAATTGTTGCTCTATGCGAAAATGAGATGATTCCTCCACCCTGGGTTGTAGGTATTAGAATATGGATTGTTCCCCTGTTTGTTGAAATTGTTGTCATAATTCACCGTCTCATCATGTTGGTTGTATGGTTCTGTGATTAGCGGAAAATATATCAATATTTACCGCCCCTTTTACCTAATATTTTGTTTAGTTTCTCGAGTTTTATGAACTTTTTGATGTGTTTTTATTTATTTTGTAGATAAAAATAATATTGGGACTTAATGGAATCAATTCGAGGCTAAAACGATGAAATCCAGAGGAAAAAAAGGTCAAAAACGAAAATTTACTGTACGCGTCACGAAGTGCAGGCCATAATGTTTGCATCCGATATCCGATTGAGCTTATTCAAAATGCAGATTAACGAATAATCCAATGTGTTTTGTGTAATTACTAAAGTCATTATCAAAAAATAAAAAAATGGAAAATGACAATTTACAATTGCCAAACTTCCACAAAACATGCTTGCATGTTTGGTGGAGTGTTTTGTGGAGTGTCTTGTGGCATGTTTAGTGGAGTGTTTGGTGGAGGATTTGGTTGAGTGTTTGGTGGAGCAATTGGTGGAGAAATTGGTGGAAGCCTTTGAATTTTCCTATAAATACCAAGCCATTTCATTTGTAAAACTCATGATTTCCTTAGGTTTTTGTAAGGAATTTAAGGATTGCATCTTGTTTGTTTATTTTTTGTAATTTAAATTATGTATTTTTATTTTCAGTAATAGTAATTTCTTTTCTTTTCTTTTCTTTTCTTTTATGTTTTGTAGTTAGATTTCTGCTGGGGAATGGTGAAGCTTTCATTATTTTAGCTTAGATTAATCTCTCTTAATTATAATATGGAAATTATAATTTAACATAAAGGGTTATATCGCCTTAATAGCTGGTTTTATTTATTTGACATAATGCGACACCGCCTATATGGCCTGTCTTTATGTGATAGATGATTACCGCCTATATGGCTGGTTTATGGATAAATAATGATACCGCATTTATGGTCGGTTGGACTTCATTAAAATCTGACTTAATGAGAATACCGCCTATATGGATGGTTAGTAATATCACTGATAAATTCTATATTATAGTAAGGGAGATTTCTAAATTAGAAATAGTAAAGGTGAAGTGATGAAACACAATATCCACACACTTAATAATTGATTTTCTGTTTTTTTTTTGATAATTCTTTAGTTTGTTTATTGAGTCTTAAGCTTAATGCTTCTTGTTAATTGGTCATTAATAAGATTGATTTGGTAAACTTAAAATGAACTTGATGAAGGGATTTTAGGTTTCAACCTTAAATTCAATAGCCCACGATCTTCCTTGAGGATAGACTACCCTTTAATAGATTTCCTTACAGGATAGACATATACCTGTCGGGCGGGGGTAGCTACTTTTGGAACTTGAACGTAATGAATTCAGGTAACTTGGTTAACATAGACATATGATTAATTGGGTTATTTGGGTATTTACGTCTGACCATCGACATAGGCTTTTGTATATCTTCGTGTTCCAGGTTAGCAAACTGACTTATTACATATATATAAGAGAATCAATTCATCCTTAGGATAATATTGTATGGAATCACAACCCTAGATCTTTGTGTCTTTTATTTATTTTTCTTAGTATTTTATTTTGTTTATTTTATTTAAGGAAATCCACATTCAACCAACCAAAAGCAATCATTCTCTTCTCCCTTAATTATAAACTTGTAAATAAATAGTATCAATAATTAATAACAACAGTAGGAATTAAGTCATCGTGAGATCGATATTTTTATACTACTTGAACGATACGTGCGCTTGCGTCATACACGTGTGATTACACACCGGTCAATTTCTTGGCGCCGTTGCCGGGGACTTATTTTTCTTGAGTTATTAATTTTGAAGCTACCTAATTTACTCGTATCTAATTTTCTTTATTTTTATCTGTAATTTTTTTTTGTGGTTGAAATTGAACACTATTGGGAGATTGAAAGATTACGAGCTTTACTAGAAGAAGATACAGCCCAAATATGGGAGCAACAGTCTGATTTTCTGAGGCATGTTGTCCAGCCCAACAATTATCACTGGATGTCAGAACCAAGCAATATTACATTTGCTCAACAAAACGCAATGTGGAGATGTGAGATATGTGATGGTAACCACCCTAGTGATCAATGCATTTACCTTTTAGGGTGGCAGAATTATCAGAATCAATCAAGGTATGAAGAACCAACATATTTCCCAGAACCATCATATTCTCCATCTTATCCACCATCCACCTACGATCTTCATCAAGAACCAGAATCATCAGAGGAAGATCAGTTGATTCACATGCTCAAAAATTGGTTCAAGGAACGAGAAACTCAAATTGATGCACAATTTCAGAGTCTAGCAGAATCCATACAGAGAATGATAGATTAAGCGAGACAATTAATAGAAAACCATAGCTACATACCTCAAGGAGCATTTTCAGATGACACTGATGAAGCCTTCGAGTACCAAGTATTTAACGATTACACTTTAGCAAAGAAAGAGGCTGACCAGTATCAAGAACCAGAGGTATCAGTTTAAGAGCCCGAACCAGCAAAGTCTCTATTTGATTTTTATTATTCGAACTCTAACGAGGATGAAGAAGCAGAGCTGTTCATGCCAATAAAAATTGAGGATGAAACTCTGTATTCTCAAAATGAAGATCTTGGAGCTTCCATTGCACAAATGTTTGAAGAAGATCTATCTGAACCAATCATTTCAGTCATATCAGAGGATGAAGACCTAAAATCAGACATTCTTTTACATCCTCAGGTTGACACTTATGGAGCATGCATTTCACAATGACAGATGAAGAGCCGAATGAGGAAATTTTAAAATACATTTGTGAAGAAAATATGGAGCAAGAAACAGAGCAAATGGAGGAACAAAAGTCTGACCAAGTTAAAGATCTCAGACATTCAAGAGAAACATCACTGTTTTGGGGAGAACAAATTAAATATATCGTCCAAAAGCTTGACAGAATGGAACTCCCATTCCAAGTCAAGCACTATACAAGACCTCCTGATTTTCTGACATGTGCTTCGTATGGGGCAGACACAGTTCCAGCCCCAGGCCTAGCACGTGACAATTCGATACTGGATCGCAATACGCAATACTACGTATACTACGCCTGACATAGATTATATATTCCAGTAAGAATATTTCTGGAGAATTGGGTAGGCACGACGCTTTGCTAGAAGCCAACCATGTCTTGTAAATTGGTAAGCACGTGGTATGAGGTACGCACGTATTCGGATAATCTGATGACCGTATTTACTGCCAACATATCCAGGGATCTCTTGGGTCGCTTTCCAAAGATTCACCGATGACAGTTGATTTAATTAGAATTAATCTGGGATTAATTAAGAGAGATAATTAATCTGGGATTAATTAAGAGAGAGAAAACTAATATGGGATTAATTGAGGTATTATTTAATCTGGGATTAAATATGTTCGGAAGAGAGAGAACATGATTAATTTGGAATTAATCGGTAAAATAAATTTAATAGTTAAATTTGATTTTTCTATTTAATTTATTCGTATGGGCTAAAATTAATATATTGGATATATTAATATGAATTGGATTTCATTACGGAATTAAAGTCGGACTTTAATACGAACAAACGAATTAATTTAGAATTAATTCATAAACGACATTCGTAATATATTTGCGAGGTATTGTTATTTAATTAAATTAGATTTAATTATTTAGCAACGAAAGTTCATTTAATCGGATTAAACGGAACCGAGCCGCGACAAATGTTCGTAGAGTCATTTGAATTTTGAATTCAAATGTGTGGCCCATTTCACATGTGGTAGTTGGGAGGGTAGTTGGCATTTATGCCAAGCCACCCACCATCCAACTACCTTAGAATGGTTTTGGTGAAACCATTTACCCAACTACCTTGTTTAGGTAAAAGGGTAAATTGGTTTTACCTAAAACTCTTATCTCTCTCTTCACTTGTGTATGCATCACACTTCTAACACACATGGAACAAAAGAAACCCTAAAATCCTCTCTCCATGGGCGTGAGCTTCTAGCCTTATTCTCTTTGATTTTGTTGCAAAATCAACAAAGCTAGCACTTGGAGAAATCAACTAAGGTGATAGAGAAACTACTTCAAGAGTTGGAATCATCACTTAAAGCTTGGATCTTGGAGATCTCCTCTCAAACTTTTAAAGCTCAAATCCATTCAATGTAAGTAATTCCGCAACTTATTTTGAATTTATGAACATGTTTTCATGCTTATTAGATCCTTGGCATGTTCTAGGAACACTAACAATGGTATCAGAGCCAATTTTAAGCATGAAAATTTTAGGGTTCATGAGACTAAAATTTGGGGCTTTTGTGTTTTGAGCATGATTTCTTCAAATTGATGCTTTGAGCATGCTTAGATTATGTTAACTTAGAGTTGTGCATGATTAGATTTGAGAAAAATTGATTGGATCAAAAAATTTATAATTCCTTAAGGTGGCCGAATGCTTCTGTCTTGGACTGTAGATTTTTTTTGATTTTTCTAGCATAAAATGATGTGTTTAAATGCATGTTTAAATGTTGATTGTTGGTTTGATTAGATTAGAATCAAAGTCAATAATGTTTATGTTAAATCAAAGAGCATGTTGAGCATGAAATGATGAATTTAGGATTCAATTTGTGTTGAGCATGAAATGATGTGTTTTGGCTTCAATTTGTGTTAAGCATGAATTGATGGATTAAGCATGATTAATTAAGTTAATTGGTATTTTGGAAATAATGAGTTTAATTAATTAATCATGGCTAATACATTTTAATTAAAATAATTGTGATATTTAGAATATTATAATTATGTTAATAAGCCTTTAATTATGTAATGGGCTAAAAGTGTGTATTTGGGCTTAATGGGCTTGTTTTGACTAAGTTGGTTTTGGACTTTTGGATTGGATCCAATTGGGCCCAAAACCAATTCCATAAAGTCCAAATACATCACTTGGCCCTTTAAAGAATTTAATTGGGCCTAATGGGCCTAAATTAATTTGTAGGCAATAGGGTGATTCCTATTGGGCCTTGGCATTTTGGGTTTGACCCATTATGGCCAAAGCCCATGCCTTAAGAATTAATTAAAAGCCTATTGGACTTTAATTGAAATGACATTGGATGTTATTGGGCCTTTGAGACCCATTGAGATTGGATTTGGAATCCAAGTCTTTGAGGCTTGTAAATAAGTGTAATATTTAATTTGGAATTAAATTGGAATTAGTATTGAATACAAATAAATTGGATTTAAAGTTGTAGTTCAATATAATTCAAGAATAGTTACTTTGAGTATTTATTCTTAAACGAGTTTGACTCACGCAAATCAAATCGTTGTATGAACATTATATGGTCATTAATTCAAAGATTAATTAATTGGATTAGATTGATTGAATAACATGATTTGTATGAATACATGAATGTGTTGTATGAATAATGTATATCGGATGGATATTAGAAGGGCAAGGGCAATTTTGGAAATTTTAATAAATTTAGAATTTATTTAAATTGGACCTGCGTGTCCAGCCTTTTATCTCCTTATTCTTTGTATTTCTCTTCTCACCAATTCCCCTCAATGTAAATGAGGTTTCTTTATTGTATTTTGTAATTGGGTAGAAGTTAGAATAGTTCTAGCCGGGGAGAGGAAATGGAGTGATTTGTTCTATGAACAATTTGTGACATATCCATCCGTATATCATTATTAATTCATTTATTTATACGCGTTTTATTATGTATTTAGAATGCATATTTAAGGGTGTATGATGATGAGACCTTAACAAAGATAATAAATTGGTTGCCAATTTGCTCGCGAAAAACCCTCAAAACATATTAAGCGTTTTTCCTTCCGTTGAGTGATTCTTACTCAAGATCCAAAGTTGGCATTGGTTTGTTGGCCAAAGTCAAGACCTTTGTCAATTGCGGATGTGTTTGAATCATGAGAGTTTTCTTCCATATCGGTGTCTTGTCCAAGTCGTGATTTGTTGGCCAAAGTCAAGATCACTTCTTGTCCATCGACATTGATTACGAAGCTTTCCATGTCAATGGGTTTCGTTTAACTGAGATCATTAAGTTTATTGTGCCAAAGCCAAGGCTTAGTTGATTCAGAGGAAAAATGTTAGGTAATATATTTGATATATTGGCATATATAAGATATATGTTTCGGACTTGGATGTTCACCTACTGGATCTAGGAATTGGATGAGATCCAATTGATCTTAGAGATCTACCTAGTTAAGTATCATACAATTTGTTGGCCAAAGTCAAGATTGTGTGTTATTTAACGGGATCCTAGCCCACTAGGAAACTAGGTTTCCCGAGTACTCCACAGAGGGTTAGAGGCTCGCCGAAAAATAGTGGGAGGCAAGAATTAAATTAGCAATATTCGTTTAGATACTTTCCATACGCGTTCAATCAAATATCATTCGTCAAATAAATTAAATGTTAGTTGGACTAATATTTAATGGTTGTTTTAATTTAACAGTTAGACTGTATTCAAACTACTTCATTTATAGTTGATTATATAATTGGATTATAGTAATCAATATATATTTGAATTTTACCCTTCAATTATAGTTGATTATATAATTGGATTATAGTAATCAATATATTTGGATTTTACCAATCATTTATAATGATTATATAATTGGATTATAGTAATCATATATATTTGATTTTAACCAATAAAATTGTAATAAGTTATATAGTTTGACTATAGTAATCATTACATTAGATTGTACCTGAAATCGTTGATTAAATAGTTGGACTATTAGAATCAAGATTAAATTGAAAGATCAGTGTTTAAAATATTATCCTAGGGAAAATGTGTTTAGACGACTTTAATTTTCAAATTGGGAATAAATTTCAGGATAGTCCTGAAACAAAAAAGTTACTTTATTTGATAAAATAACATCTTAGGCCTAAGCCCGGAGTTAAGAAAATAGTAGAGCATGATCTTTAGAAGATTCATGTGATGATAACTTTAATGTTTAATCCATTATGCTTTCCATAAAAACTCCTTAATTTCCTAATTAGAACTAAGGATTAGATCCTTAAAGTATGATGAAGAAATTGAAGGATATTCATATATCTATTCTTAGATCTTAAAAGTACTAAAATTGCAATAGTAAACTCTTGGAGAGTTAATGGCCATTCTCAAGGAGACAAAGCCAAAGTTTGCAATAAGGCAAGTAGCGTAAGGCGCATCTTACTTCAATATTCTAGAAGGCCAAGGCTTGGCCAAAGGCTTCTAGAATGTTGAAATGGGCAAAGAAAAAAATCATTATAATCTTCTAGGAAGATAAAGGACATATCCCAAAATGTCTGTCTAAATTGTGGCAAACGGAGTCATTGAAGCGTGACTGCCGTATGGACAAAGCAGACATGAAGGAATCGAAGACGAACAAGGCTCTGACTTCAAATATGTTTGTCATAAATATGTTCACTACTAGTATTAAAATTGGATTTTAGATACTTACTGTGATACATAAATATGCATTGATGTGCAGAATCTGCTGTGAGCAGGATACTGACTTCAGATGAGATTAATCTGCAAATTGGAAACGAGACGAAAGTCGCTGTTTCAGCCGTAGATGCCTAAGTTTAGGAACTACCCTTTGGTTGTGTACTTAAATTAGGAAACTATTATAATGTAACTAGTTTGACTAGAAACATTATCTCTATATCGAGTATAACTCGTTGCGAGTGTGCCTTTATATTCTATAACACTAAAGTGTTTTATTATATAAAGATAATGTTGAGATAAACACATTAGATGCGAATAACAATATTTATATTTTGAATATAAATAAATCTCAAACATATAACATGACAAACAAGTAGCTCAAACTGATTTGATCAGATGAGATTTATTTGTGGCAGTGTTGTCTAGGACACAATTAAACAAGACTCGTATATCCACACTTTTGAAGAGTGGATACTAGGACGGATTTGATTCCATTCAAATGAAGTCTACGAATCTAGTTTATTGGGCAAAGTGCCTAAAACACCTTTACTTGGTAAAAGTATAAGTGACACCGATCTATTAGCCCTCGTTCATAGTGACGTGAGTCGGCCCATATCTACTTAGGCTAGAGTTGGATATGAGTATTTCGTGACCTTTACGGATGTAGCATCGCGTTATGGTTATGTGTTTCTTATGAAACACAAATCGGAAACTTTTAGAGTTTCGACACGAAGTAGACAAACAGATCGGCTAAAGTATTAAAACCATCACAGTAAGACCGAGATGGAAAATATATTTAAGCAGTAAGTTTCTCAAATACTTGAAAGAGTATAGTATTCTTTCAATAAGGACTCCTCCCGGAACACGTCAGTTTGACGGTGTGTCCGAACGGAGAAACCAAATTTTGTTGGACATGATAAGGTTTATCATGAGTCGCTCTGAGCTACCATTTTCCTTCAAAAGGATAATCATTAACAGTGCAATACTTATTTTGAATAAGGTTCGATAAAAATCTGTTTGACAGATTTCATATTAGATATGAACAGGAAAGAAACTGGGCTTTCTCACTCCTGATGATTTGGGAATGCTAGGCATACGTTTGGATGATACCAAACTAGAACCCAAATTGGATAAGTGCCTAATGTAATTGGTTATCCTATGGAAACCAAAGTATAGTACTTATACAACTCACTAGAGAACAATATAATTGTTGCTCACCATGTGGTTTTCCTAAGAGGAATACCGATATGCAGTGGTAAGTGGGAGGATAGTAAAACTCGATGAAAAATCGGAGTTATACTATTCAAGGCACCAAGTCTTTAGTGGAACACAAACAGTTCATCAAGGATGAAGCTATACCAATAATCTTCGAATACACAAGAACAACGTAGGTCGGAGAGAGTCAGAAAACAACCTGGGGTATGAGTTTCTGATCTTACCTCATAAAGATGTCAATCTTATTGAGGAATACGAACTGACTACGCATGAGGAAGTGATACAAGGTATCGACTCCCTATTATGGCAAAGTGCCATGAGTCCGAAATGGATTCCATGTATAACAACTATGTTTGGACACTAGTTGTTGTATCGCAAGGCATTGTGCCTATTGGTACTATATAAGTCTTTAAGGAAGACATACATGGATGGCAACATACCAACGTACTAAGCTAGGCTTGTAGCGAAAAGGCATCGTTATCAATATTATATCGATAACAACGAAACCTTTTACCTGTTGCCATGGATAAATCCATTTGGAAAATGCTTGCTGATGCTTCATGTTTCATTTATGAAATATGGCAGTTGAACGAAAAATCGCTTTCCTGAAAAGGAAACCTTTTGGAGGATGTTTATAACATCCTGACGGTTTTTTCGTACCAAAACTAGCAAACAAGGTTTGCAGGTTATTCGATCCATGTTTGGATTGAAGCAAGCATTAGGTTCTTGGAACTATCGTTTTGATGTAATCATAATGGTGTATGATTTGATTCAAAACGCATATGATTCTTGTGTATATAAGGAGGTTAGTGGGAGCGCACTGACAATGATGTCCTAAATAATGATGATATGTCATTTCTTGGAAATGATATTCCATATTATAATCGGTGAAAGCTTGGCTTTCATGAAAACTCTCCGTAGAATTCTTGGGAGAAACAACCTTTATTCTAGGAATAAAGATCTACTGGGATAGATTTAAAGTTGTTAACACTCTATGAGAACTCGTACATTGAAAAATGTACGTGACCTGGTGTCTCATACGCTTTGAGCATATGGAGTCACAAACAGGTCAATCCAAGTGATAGTCACTGGATTGATAATAAGAACATCCGTTAGTATCTTAGAGAACTAAGGATGATGTCTTAAACTATGGAGATGGAGAACTTGAAGTGACTGGGATCACTGTTGCAAGTTTCCTAACCGATGAAGCGACTAAAAGTCGTAACAACGGTACTATACAGTTTGAATAACGGTACAGTGAGCTGGAAATCTTCCAAGCAAGATGTTGTTGCCGAATTAACAACAAATGCGGGTTATTGCTGCGGCTGAGGCAGCAATAGAAGCCATCTCGGTCATTAACAAATCTAATTAGATTAGATATAGTTCTGTTAGCAGCCGAGCTAGGCTACAGCGCAGAATAAAGAATTAATGGTCTCATCAACGATCCAGATATATACTTCGACTATTCATCTGATTCGTTCGGATCATACATCGTGGCGATGTGATGATCAAATAAATTACATCAGACGATAATCATATAAATCCACTGACGAAAGCCTTTCCTCAACAGTTTGAGCGAACCGTACATAGTTCAGGTGTAAGACACTCGAGTGACTGGCTATAGGCCAAGTGGGAGATTGTTGGATAGTTATGACCCATAACGTCACTATTTGTACAGATCATGGTGTTGTTGTACAAATTAACTATGTGACAAGGAGATTGCGCTCTTATCATTTGTGATTAGATCACCTAGATGTATAAATGATAGGAGGTCCCTATGATTAGTTCCTGGATTGAGATGATATGAGACAATATCAGTCCTCGAAGGATTAATCATTAAATATCCCTAGTCGTAGTATTATCGAGACCGAACATCAATAATGTGGAATAGACTAGTATTGTACTTGTGCGCGTTGTGGGAGCACAACGGCATAATTCTCATATATTTAAGTATTGGATACTTATGCAAGTGTGATATGAGGTTGTGTTTACCGATGGTGCGGAAACAGCTTCGCTCTGGATAGACCCCTCGGAATTCCATTGGTAGTATGACTATGTGTCTATGGAAGTCCGATATCAGGGTAGGTGTATTTGGTCTTAACTTGAGACTTGCATTCGCTAATACTTATGATAATCGGTATGCTTTAGTTTTGGTCGTCCAGGGCTTTAACCGGTTCTGTGTATGCCTCTGCTGGGTATATTGAGAATCGTAGTGTATTGGGTGTGATGTCAATACGGAAGTATCACTCCAGTCAAAGTGGAGATGATGTCACGTGGGATATGGTACTAGTGCTATTAAGTACTGCAGTCATCGGGATATTATGACTAGGTCATGTATATCCGATAATAGAGACTAGTTACCAGACATCTGACATGTGCTTCGTACGGGGCAGACACAGTTCCAGCCCCAGGCCTAGCACGTGACAATTCGATACTGGATCGCAATACGCAATACTACGTATACTACGCCTGACATAGATTATATATTCCAGTAAGAATATTACTAGAGAATTGGGTAGGCACGGTGCTTTGCTAGAAGCCAACCATGTCTTGTGAATCGGTAAACACGTGGTACGAGGTACGCACGTATTCGGATAATCCGATGACCGTATTTACTGCCAACATATCCAGGGATCTCTTGGGTCGCTTCCTAAAGATTCACCGATGACAGTTGATTTAATTAGAATTAATCTGGGATTAATTAAGAGAGATAATTAATCTGGGATTAATTAAGAGAGAGAAAATTAATCTGGGATTAATTGAGGTATTATTTAATCTTGGATTAAATGTGTTCGGAAGAGAGAGAACAAGATTAATTTGGAATTAATCGGTAAAATAAATTTAATAGTTAAATTTGATTTTTCTATTTAATTTATTCGTATGGGATAAAATTAATATATTGGATATATTAATATGAATTGGATTTCATTACGGAATTAAAGTCAGACTTTAATACGAACGAACGAATTAATTTAGAATTAATTCATAAACGCATTCGTAATATATTTGCGAGGTATCGTTATTTAATTAAATTAGATTTAATTATTTAGCAACGAAAGTTCATTTAATCGGATTAAACGGAACCAAGCCGCGGAAAATGTTCGTAGAGACATTTGAATTTCGAATTCAAATGTGGGGCCCATTTCACATGTGGTAGTTGGGAGGGTAGTTGGCATTTATGCCAAGCCACCCACCATCCAACTACCTTGGAATGGTTTTGGTGAAACCATTTACCCAACTACCTTGTTTAGGTAAAAGGGTAAATTGCTTTTACCTAAAACTCTTCTCTCTCTCTTCACTTGTGTATGCATCACACTTCTAACACACATGGAACAAAAGAAACCCTAAAATCCTCTCTCCATGGGCGTGAGCTTCTAGCCTTATTCTCTTTGATTTTGTTGCAAAATCGACAAAGCTAGCACTTGGAGAAATCAACTAAGGTGATAGGGAAACTACTTCAAGAGTTGGAATCATCACTTAAAGCTTGGATCTTGGAGATCTCCTCTCAAAATTTTAAAGCTCAAATCCATTCAATGTAAGTAATTCTGCAACTTATTTTGAATTTATGAACATGTTTTCATGCTTATTAGATCCTTGGCATGTTCTAGGAACACTAACACCTTGGAAGTCGTGAAGTCATCATTACCCTCATAAATTCTCATTATGTCATTCTAAGGTTTCTTTTATTCCACTTCATCGATATGCAATGTGTCGGGCATCCGTAGCTTGCGTGCCAGAACCAAATGCAATCGGATAGTCATGATACAACTGAAAAGTCACCTCAATCTCGCCCGTCTATTTGAAACTCAACTATTTAAATCCCTATTATCTGTGGCACTAGTCTTAGCCATCTGCCTTAATCCAACAATCCGAACCAACCCGAGCTACCTTTAAAAATGACCACTATGCACCCCTGCTCTCTTTTACAAAATATTCTTCCCAGAAACAAACCAAATGTTTCCTCTCACGCTCTACAACTCTAGACCTTCAACACCCCGTAAAGTTTATCACTATCTTCTTCATCAAATGAGTAAGTACTTCACCAAACTCCATTCTGTTTGGTTCATAATTTTCTGTATATCTGGGCTGCTTTGGTTGTTCATTTATGTGCTCTGTTTTTTGAGGGTTTTACTTGTTGATAATGGATAGGTTTGTTCAGATGGATGCATGTTTGCGTGGGCACATTCTGGTTTTTTGTGTTTAAGTGGCATGTGTTTTTAGGTTTTTTTTTGTGTGTATCTCTTTTGATGATTCGGAAAAACTTGAAGTTCTATCATTGTTAGGGAATTTAGAGCTTTTATAGAGCTTGACACACGGTAGTGATGAACATAATAGCCCTACTTTTAGCATGCTATACTAACTGAGATTGCGAACTATCCTTCCATCTCGGGTCCTACCATGACAGGAATATCTGACACCGAGTCCACCTCTCTCACTCCTCTTGAAATCCGATCTTCTACCCGCCTCCATAAATATTGCCCCCAGCTCAGGATACGAAAGCCTTGAGGACCTCGACACGACCCCGACCCATTCTGAAGAAGAAAACCAATCTTACTACCATCGGGTAACCCGACCCGAGCCCGAGCGTAATCCATTTGATTATTCACACCTCGACATGGACTAGGCCTCCACACTCACCGAGGCTGATCTGGAAAACTTGAGGGAGAGATTCTCCATCCCCGATGACATTATACTAGAAGTTCCAGGCCCATTTGAACAAGCGAGCCGTCCTGAAGAGGATGCCATTGCACTGTGCTAAGTTTTCTTTGTGATGGGACTATGGTTGCCAATATAGAGGTACTTTGTAAGGATATTGTCTTCCATGGAGATAGATTCGTGCCAGCAGAATCTGAATAGTTGGAGGATATTAGCCAGCATGTATGTGATATGGAACCAAGTTGGAATTAGGAAGATGACCTTTGGCGAATTAAAGAGGCTATAGTGAATAAATTCCAACCAAAGGAATACAAGGGTTGGTATTATCTCTCTTCTCATGACGGGACTCCTTCCTTCATCACCAATCTCCCAACCACCAATAAAAAATTCAATGACAAATGGTTATATGTTGTGGGCCCATGAGGGCAAAAACAAATAATCAATGGTGAGCTCATCACTGTTCCCAATGTCTTCTCGGATGGAGGTAAAGACCCGACCTCCAAACTCACCGCTGCTGACTTCAACAAAACCACTAACTTATGAACCTTTTCATAACTTTTTGTGGTGATCGCCCCAATATTAGTCACAGAGTCTGGGTCATGATAAGAAAGTCCACTGAATTTGTAGGCCACTACTAGAATATCGTCAACCTTTATACTTTTTCTGAATCAGGCCTTATCCCGAGCACTCCATCATGCTCGCCGAAGCGGTTTGGTAGATTCTACCCAACCCACTAACTTTTTGTTTGTTGCCTTAGGTTTTCCTTCTTGCTTTTGCCTTTTCCGTATTCTAACTCTTTTTCTTTCTTTATTTCTTGCAGGAATGTCGAGCTCGAGTTTGCCTCTACAAGCAGCTACATCACTGATGTAGAAAGCACGAAGTCTAGCAGTGTCTGATCCCATGTGACCACCATAGTCCCGCATGAAGCTAAACGGAAACCACACAATCAACCACAACACCTTTGGGTCCTCAAGGTCCGCGATAGCTGTTACTGCCATGATTCCTTCAACCTAAGCTTCCAGCAATTCCCCTCGATTGTACACAAAGCGTCGCCACTTGATCGGGGGTGACAAACCCCAGGAACTTTAGGTGGCCTCGACCAAAAAGATCGCAGCTCAGAAGGGCAAGGCTGTTGTCGCCCCTTCTCATCCCATGGAAAACACACCGTTGCTCGGGCTAGATAGCTTTGCCGAATGGGTCAGGGATGAAATGGCCCATCTTATCCCAGTAATCAACTATTTGTTAAAGGTTATGACCTTGGATCGGGCACAAGCTTGTGAGAAGTTCTCACCAGATGGCATAGTTGATAGGGCTTCTGAGCTCTAATTAGATGTAATCGAACTCTCTTTCTACAATATCCACTCTTTACTTAGCGAAATTAATCCACATCTTTCATTACTGCAGCTGGGCTATGTCTTAGCCACAAATCGAGACATGTTGGTGAACATCTGGTCTGAGGGGGGGTCAGGTACAAAGGCTCCAGAGCCACCTGACTTAGCAGGATAAAGAGCTGATGCAACAGTTGGAGGCTACCCAATCTGAGATGCAGAATTTGAAATAATTTGAGGCTGATGCTAAGTCCTTAGCTGATTCCTTCCGCATGGCCTCAGGAAAAATGAAAAAATGATAGGGAGATGCAAAAGAGGAGATCAAGTCCCTGAAATGGCGGGCTTCCACGGCCAAGGCTAAACTAGGAGAAGTGACAAGGCAACAGGATAAAACCTTAAATGATCTAAAGGGGGGTCAGGTACAAAGGCATCCATGAAACTGAGCAGTTTGTGACAGGTCATAGAGTCCACTAGCTCATCTACCCGTGGGGAGTGGAAAGCTGTCATTCAGACAAGATTTTTTCAAATCAGAGAAATCCACGCACATTTTCCACTTCCTATTGGCCTTTTCACCAAGATCACATTGGATACCCATTCAGAGTACTTGACTTTTCTGATGAACACAACCTTCAGTAAATTTTCGACCTTTGCACGAATTGCCCCATATCACTCCTGATTGAAAATCCTCCTCTTTTACTTTATCGGCTTATGAGCTTGATCTATTGCCAAATGGTGACTGACGAACTTGGGGTCGATTCTGGCATATCTCTAAGTCCCCATACAAAGACATATGCATATTCCCTTAGGAAGGCCAACAATCGCTTCCTCAAATTAGGCTCCAATCCCACCCCGACCTTTATTGCCTGCTAAGGGCCAAAGTGCTCCACCAGGTCCACCTCTTTCTCTGCCCCTATCTCTACGGGATCCTGTTGATTTCTAATATAGGTCCCAAGATTAACAAAATCAAGCACAAAAACGCATGAACACATCAAATGAGTAAGGCGGAAACATAACTCACATTGAACGGTTTTGGATGCGAAGAACAAAACCCATTTTCCTCCTTGTTGAAGCTCGGTTTTGTGCTCCTTGAGCTGCTGGACTGCACGTTTTTGCTCTGTTTTGGCTCCTCCAAAATCGGCCATTGAAGACCTCCATTGAAGCTCCAAGCTTCAAGCTCCAAAAATGATTCCAAGCTCATAAATTCGTTTCCCTATCACCATAGTATAACCCAAGGTGTGTGCTAGCACTTCTTCATCTTCTTTGCTTCTCACAAATTCGGTCTAAACAGAAAAATTAGAGAAGAAATCGGCAGTGAGCCGTGAGAGGGAGAAGAGAGAAAGAGAGGGAAAATGGTTTCTCTAAGAAACCGTAAATGAGAGAGAGAGTGTGTTAAATTGAAAAAGAAAAAATGTATTTAGGTTTTTATATTTTCCAAAAATAAATCAAAACCATTTACCACTTTCATTTTTCAATAAAAGCAAAAGTCAAAAGCAAAAAGCAAAAAGTGCTTTTCAACCTTTCACCCATCACTTCTCTTTTTTACATCAAGTCATTTCATAAAGTGACAACTTGTCATGTCACATCACTCAAAGTGACAAGTGATTTGACAATTGATGCGACTTGCGATTTGACGCTCGATTTGACTTGCGTGCCGTACTCGCATTCGAAATGCGAATGCGCTCGCAAACAATCTTGGGCTCGGGTTCGCTAATTCCAAATTAAGGAAATTTTCCGTTGCGTCGTAATTAAATGATTACGCCCAGCGAAATCACTATTCACATCGCTAACGAATTAATTCTAAATTAATTCGTTCGCCCGAATTAAAATCTAATTTTAATTCCGCGTCGAAATCCAATTTCTAATAATATATCAAATATATTATTTTATCGATTAATTCCAAATTAATCGTTCTCTCTCTTTAATTAATATTTTATCCCAGATAAAATATCTCCGTGATTAATCCCAGATTAATTTTCTCTCTCTTCTAATTAATCCCAGATTAATTAAGTGCGAGTTATACGTCATCGGTGAATCTTCGGGAAGCGACCCATGAGATCTCCGGATATGTTGGCAGTAAATACGGTCGTCGGACTATCCGAACACGTAAGTACCTCGTACTACGTTTATACCGATTTACAAGACAAGGTTGGCTTCTAGCAAAGCGCCATGCCTACCCAATTCTCCAGAAATATTCTTACAAGAATATATAGATCTGTATCAAGCGTAGTATACCGTAGTATTGTGTATATCAGCCCAGTATCGGATAGTCACGTGCTAGGGCTGGGGCTGGATAAGTGTCTGCCCCGTCCGAAGCACATGTCGGATGTCTAGTAACTAGTCTCTATAATCGGATATACATGACCTTGTCATAATATCCCGATGGCCGGCCAGCACTTAAGAGCACTAATACCGTATCCTGTGTGACATCATCTCCACTATGACTGGAGTGATACTTCCGTCTTGACATCACACCTAATACACTATGACTCTCTGATAAACCCAGAAGTGGTGTACGCAAAACCGGTTAAAGCCCTGTACCACCAAGACCAAAGTCTATCGATTATCGTAAGTATTAGCGATGTAAGTCTCAGGTCTAGACTATACACACCTACCTTGATTTCGGCCTCCCATAGACACATAGTCATAATACCAATGGGATTCCGAGGGGTCTATCCAGAGCGAAGCTGTTTCCCGTACCATCGGTGAAACACGACCTCCTATCGCACTTGCATAAGTATCCAATACTTATATATATGAGAACTATGCCGTTGTGTCCTCACAATGCGCACAAGTGCAATACTAGCCTATTCCGCATTATCGATGTCCAGTCTCGATAATACTCCGGCTAGGGATATTTAATGATTAAACCTTTGGGGACTGATACTGTCTCATATCATTCTCAGTCCAGGAACTAATCATAGGGACCTCTCTTCATTTATATATCTAAGGTGATCTAATCACAAATGATGAGAGTACAATCTCCTTTGTCACATAGTTAATTTGTACAACAACACCGTGATCTGTATAAATAGTGACGCTATGGGTCATTTTGTCCAACAGATCCTCGGGTCGGGGATCAGTCAATTCCATTTTCACCGCTTCTTTTTCTCTTTCTTTCCTCTTCATGGATACCTCTTCAACATAATGAGTTTCCTTAGAAACTGTGGCAAAACAACTTTTTGTTGTCTTCTGACTTCCACACACTATCCCTATCCATTCCCGAGTCAGGAATTTCAGCTTCAAGTAATAGCATGACATGGCCGCCCTGGATTTCATCATGAAGGGCCTTCCCATGATCACATGGTAAATACGCAAGCAATCAACTACTGTGAAATCCATCATCATGGTACGGGTATGGGGAACTATTCTGATAGTCATTGTCAGTTGGATCCGACCTAATGGGACAATAGTTGCTCTCCTGAATCTGTACAATAGTGTCACATTTTGGACCAAATTCTTGTACTCCATGCCCAAATCATCTTAGGATCCATTGGAAATAATATCAACTGCACTCCCATGATCCACTAGTATCCTATGTACCATAGCCCGACCAATAACAACTTTGATTATCAATGCATCATCATGGGATAGCTCACACCTCTTGCATCCTCTTCGGTGAACATGATGGGAACAAGTCGCACTTTCTGGATCATCAGGTCTCTCCCTGTCGTCAGCACCTCCGGGCCCCTCATTCGACAGTAGTTCTTCCTGACCCGGTTTGAATCCATAGCCAATGTCTTTCCCATAACTATTATGAACATTGGCCTCTGCTCCTTGTTCTTCTTGGCCATCACAGCTTCTTAGTCTGTGCATTCATTCAGATACCCGTTCCTTACCAAGTTTTCCACATGTTCCTATAAATATCTACATTGTTTCGTGGTGTGTCCTTTTGCACTATGGTGTGTACAATAAGCAATGTTGCTTCTCTTTTCATTTGGGAACTTCCTTGGGTTGGACTTAGTTAATAGACCTTTCTCTTGGACTTCCTGAACTATCTGGGCCAAAGGTCTGTTCTGTTGGACAATTATGACCCATATCATCACTATTTGTAGAGAACATTATGTTTTTATACAAATTAACTATGTGACAAAAGGAAATTGTTATTTTATCATCATTAAAATTAGATTACTTGGATATATATTAATGATAAAAGTACATATGGTTAAATCGGATTAATAAGATATGTGACAGTATTAATCCACGAACGGTTTAATCATTAAATATCCATAGTCGAAGTATTATTGAGACTAGACATTAATAATGCGGAATAGACTAGTATTACACTTGTGCGCGTTATAAAAGCTTAATGACATGGTTCTCACATATTTAGGTATTGGATACTTATGCAAGTGTAAAAAGAGGTTCTGTTAGCTGTTGGACCGGAAATAGTTCGCTCTAGATAGACCCATTCGAAATCCCATTGGTAGTATGACTATGTGTCTATGGGAATCCGAATCAGGGTAGGTGTATGCGATCTTTAACCTGAGACTTACGTCGGTATTACTTGCGACAATCAGTTTACATTAGTATTGGTCGTCTGGACCTTTAACAAGTTCTGTGTACGCCTGTATTGGGTTTACTGATAATCGTAGTGTATTGGATGTGATGTCAAGATGGGAGTATCACTTCAGTCATATAGAGATGATGGTCACACATGATACGTAAATAGTACTCTTAAAGCTACAGCTACCGGGATAGTATTACTAGGTCATGACTTCCCGATTACAGAGATTAGTTACTGAGGATCCGATATATGCTTCGTACGGGGCAGACATAGAGCCAACCTTAGGCCTAACATGTGACATCCGATACTGGATCGTATTATGTATTACATAATAATAGTATTACTATGCCTGATACATATGATATTCCTCGGTGAATATTTCTGGAGAATTGGGTAGGCACAGTGCTTTACCAGAAGCCAACCATGTCTTGTAAATCCGTGAGAACATGGTACGGGGTACACACGTGTTCGGATAGTCCGATAACCGTATTTACTGCCAACATAGCCAGAAATCTCTTGGGTCGCTTCCCAAAGATTCACCAATGACATTTGACTCAGATATAATTAATCTGGGATTAATTATGAGAGAGAAAATTAATCTGGGATTAATTGCGGCAAGAATTATTTTGGGATTAACTTCGTATAGAAAAGAGAACACGATTAATTTAGAATTAATCGATAAAATAAATTTAATAGTTAAATTGGATTTTTCTGTTTAATTTATTTATTTGTGGCTAAAATAATATATCGGATATATTAATTGAAATCATATTTCAATACGAAATTAAAATTGGATTTTAATTCGGGCAAACGAATTAATTTAGAATTAATTCGAAAGTGACTATCGTAATAATTTTGTGAGGCATAATTATTTAATTAAATTAGATTTAATTATGGCGCGACGGCAAATTCGTTTAATTGGAATTAAACGAACCCGATGAAATTACCCGTGACTTTCCGTGTGTCTTTTTGTGTTTTAGGAACACAAAATATCTTTGACTTTGGTGGGCCCAAGTCAAGTTGTGTGTTGAGGAAGCCAACTCAAATTTTGAATTTAAAAAGTGGTGGGACCACATGACTTACATCAAAGGTCAAAACTTGATGGAAGTAGTTGGCTTAATTAATTTTTTGCATTAAACACACAACCACCAAGTTTTGGAAAAGATCACACACTCTCTTATTGTTCTCTCCATGGCCGAAACCTTCTCTCCCTTGTAATGAAATTTTTCTTCAAAATTTCAACAAAGCTAGCAATTGGAGGAGTCAAATTAGGTGATATGGAAACTCACCCAAGGCATAACAACAAGCTTTGAGCTTCACCCAAATAATAAATTTTGAAATTTCTCTAAATTATAATATAAGTGATTCCGCCACTTTTCTTGTAATTTTCACACATATTATCATGTTTTGGATCTTGTGGCATGTCTTAGAGACTAACAATGGTATCAGAGCCTTGATAAATATGATTTTGAAACTAGGGTTTATAAACATTAATTAGGAATTTTTGCTTGGAGCATGAAAATTCAAAATTGAGTTGTTGGTTGATGTTAGATGATGATAATTTGGAGTTGTGGTTTGTTGGATTGTTGAAAAAAATTAAATTGGATCAAATTTCCATAATTTCCCTATGTTGGTCGAATATTACCCTAGTTTAACTCATGGTGATTTTTAAAATTTTGACACTTGGATGTGTTAATGGCATGATATATATGTTGAATGTTGATTTAATTGGATTGGAATCAAATTGGATGTTAATTTCTTGTCATTGTCGTGAGTTAGCATGCTTGTTGGAGACTTGATTTTGCTTTAATTTGTGTTGGACATGAATTGGAATGATAAGCATGATTAATTAGATTAATTAATATTTTTTAAATATTAGATTAATTAATTATTTATGTTAATTACACTTAAATTGGATTATTGTAATATTTGGAATATTGTATTAGTGTAAATTAGTCCCTAAAATATTAAATGGGCTAATTTGGTTATATTTGGATTAATGGGCTTAGTTGGGCTAAGTTTGGTTGTGGACAATTGGGTTGGATCCAATTGGGCCTAAACTATTTCCATAAAACTCAAAAATATGACTATTGTGCCTTTAATAATCTAATTGGGCTTAATGTGCCAAAATTAATTTATTGCATATGGTGATTCCTAAATAGCCCAAGGCATTATGGATTTGATCCATAATGGCCAAAAGTCCTTGCCTAAAGAATTAATTAAAGCCCATTAGACCTAATAGAATTGGCATTGGATGATAAATGAGCCTTTGAGACCATTTGGATTGGATTTGGAATCCAAGTCTAAAAATGCATTATTATAATAGAATAAGTGTAATTGTTTAATTTGGAATTAAACTTGAATTAGTATTGAAGATAATTTAAATTTGATTTAAAATTGTAGTTCGATATAATTCAAGAATACTTACTTTGAGTATTTATTCTTAAACGAGTGTGGGACACAGGAACTGGGCGACGCATGCTGTTCCGGGCTCGCGGCCTGGTTGGGAGTACGGAGTAGCCCACGGGGGACTAAACCGGAGAATAATGAAGTCGCCACCCGGTGTGAACCAGGACAAAGATTTAAGGACGCACTCACCCCTCGCAAGGGAAGACCTCAAACCGTTGGGTTGAGAATGGTCCCTTACTTATGCCACTTGTAATAAAATGATTTGTGCAATAATCTTACCAAGCCTAAGCAACATATTTCCAAAGATAATTTACTCATAAGTTCGCATGCATCGGTACAAAGCTCATATCTAAGTTTACATAGAACACATTTTTCATGTTTGCATACAACCTATTTATATATAATCTATGTCCGAATTCATGTATAAAGATATATTGACATACGGAAGACATACAATCTCACATTGGTAGGCACAGAAGCGCAAACACATGGCATTCATACAAGCATGCATATTAGGGAAATACACTGAAGCACATAATAGAAATAGATAACTAAAGAGGTAATACAAATGCATAGGTAAAAAAGAGATAACTATATGCTAAGATAGACATGTCGTGATGTGATGCAGGAGGACCTGTTTACCGTGGGCATTCGTGCGGCATTCGTATACGCGTTCGAACGGTAAACAGAAGGTTCGCGTTCATATAGCGTTTGATAACGCGTTCGAACGGGACCAGACAGAAAACATGCGTTCGTGTGGCGTTCTGAAACGCGTTCAAACGGGGTTACAACAACGACCTAAAAAATGCAGTAAACAACATGACACATACATGAACGGGTGAATAGATGACATCTAATAAATAATAATGGGCTAAAAACGCGGCAAAGCATAGTGGTAAATGATTTTAACCTCTGAAAATAGAGGACCTTTAATCGCAGTTACTAAGCCCATGCGCAATCAACATAATACATATATAAAAAGTAAAGACAATGATATCGGACTTCGTATACCCGATTGAACATATCTTACATTCAACCGAATATACATCAATCAGCGCGGCGAAGCATCATGGTAAAGGGTTTTAATCCCTCAAAATAGGGGACCTTTAATCCAACTTACTAAGTCCATGCGCTCGATCACATCATGCATATAAAAAATAAAATAAATAATAACGGACTTCGTATACCCGATTGAACACATCCTCCATTCAACCAAATATACATCAACCGGCGCGGAAAAGCATCGTGGTAAAGGATTTTAACCCCTCAAAATAAGGGACCTTCAATCCAACTTACTAAGCCCATGCGCTCGATCACATCATGCTTATAAAAATAAAGACAATAATATTGGCTTCGTATATCCGATTGAACACATCTTACATTCAACCGAATATACGTCAATCGGCGCGGCAAAGCATCGTGGTAAAGGATTTTAACCCCTCAAAATAGCGGACCTTTAATCCAACTTACTAAGCCCATGCGCTCGATCACATCATTACATAAACAAATAACATGCGGAAATCAAGTAGCGAATAATGAACAAATCAAAACAACATAAAATGAAATATGCGCCGTTTACTCCAGTGGTACGTGGAGTTGTATCCCGAGTACAGATCATACTACCGTCCATTCGGAATCGGCTATGAAATTTATGTCCGGGTTTCCATCCTATATACCACAAGAGGCGACACACTTTTTATTTTATTAAAGGGCCACAACATACATCAATTTATAATACATGCATTTTTATCTATTCAAAGGCCACAACATGCATCACTCCATAATAATCATGCAAACGAAACTCAATAAATAGTAAAAATAGAACTGAAAACGGATGTGAAAAATACCCTCAGGTCTAAACTTTCGCACTTGCATTTCACGGAGATCGGAAGGGTTAAATCTCCTCAACTTTTCTGGTTCACTGGTTTACATTTTACCTCGCCGTTTCGCTGCTCAAGCTACTGTTTTGACTCCGTTTTGCTGCTATTTTACTGCAGTTTCGCTGCCGTATTGTTGCCGTATTTTGGTCACTATTTTTGGTGTTTTAGGCTACTATTTTGGAGAGTTTCGGGGACTGTTTGTGGGGCGTTTCTCGGCAGTAAATGGGCTATCTGTGGGTTGTTTAGCTTATTATTTTTGGTTGTGTTCTGCGTGGATTTGAGGGCTGTTTGGAGGTGAAGTTTAGTGCAGTGGATGGGGCTATGTGTGGCAGTTATGTGGGCTGTGTGTGAGAATAATGGGCGTGTTGTGGCTTTGAGAACGTGAAGGTTCGTGAAAGAGGGTAATGCATTGATGAATAGAGGCTGGTTTGTTGGTGATTTAGCGTGAGGGCTAGGTGGCTAGTGGACAGGGGGCATGTGCACTGATAATGGGCTGGTGCGCTGATGATGGGATGGAAGTGCTACGTGTTTGTTTATGGCTAGGCGTGGATGATGGCAAGGTGCGTGCTGGTATGTGTTTATGGCTAGGCGTGGATGGCTTTGAATGATGATGGAAAGGTACGTTCAGGTATGTGTTTATGGCTTGTGATTTTTGATAGTGCGCATGGTGAAGGGTGAAGAGAGAGGGAAGGCTTGGGCGAGAGAGAAATGAGAGGATGGACGAGAGAGAGTGTGTGATTAGGGTTTGTATTTTTTATTTTGTTGCCGTGTGAGAGAGAGGGAGTTTAGGGTTGAGAAAAGTGTTTCTTTTATAGACAAAGAGGATGGGTGAATCCTTGCTTGACAAGGAAGGGATTTGGCTAATTAAAAAGGGATATGATTTAGTGTCATATAAGGAAAACCTAAGATTGATTGGAGACAAGATTGGTTCAAATTAGGAAGCTAATATATTTAATTTGTGTTGTTTAGGCATAATATTTGTTAAGTTAGGGATACAATATTTTTAATTAGGAATAATATTTTGTTGATTGATTTTAATTAGGCAGGATTTGATTTAATGTTTTATATAATTTGGTATATGATTTAATATTTTATTTTATTTTATTTGGTATATTATTTAATTAATATTTTATTTAATTGGGTTGTATTTTGAGGGCCTTGGGCGTGTGGGCCAATTGTGGTGGGCTAGGTGTTGTGTTGGTTTGGTGAGTGGGTTTGGGCCAAGGTTAAATGGTTCTGGGTTTTTTTAGGCTAAATGTGCTTTAAAACGGAGGTCCAACCAGTAAGCCTGGAGCTAAACAAGCGAATAAACTATAATGAAATACCGATTCCCTTCCGACAACCGTTTCCCGTAACTTCTCGACTAAAAAGGTATTGTCTCCAAATGAGACTCATCATAGGGACTCACATGCAAAAATACAGTGCCTACAGTCGTCCCCACTTTGATGTGACTTGTGTAATGTGTAACCGTGACAATCCTATCAAAGTTATGCAATGCATTTTCACTTACCTGGCTCGCCAGCTGCCACCTGACTTGCCTGCTGCTTCGAACTGAGTTGATCTGGTGGTCCATTTTAGAACTGTGCTCCATTTTTGGAGCGCCATTTTCGGCATCTGATGTATGTGCCCCATTTTGGAGTGCCATTTTTGGCATCTGTTGTGTGTGCTCCATTTTGGAGCGCCATTTTCGGCGTCTGCTGCGTGTGCTCCATTTTGGAACACCATTTTCGGCATGTGTTATGTGTTCTCCATTTTGGAGCGCCATTTTCGGCATTTGATGTGTGTGCTCCATTTTGGAACGTCATTTTTGGCATCTGTTATGTGTGCTCCATTTTGGAATGCCATTTTCGGCATCTGTTATGTGTGCTCCATTTTGGAGCGCCATTTTCAGCATCTGTTGTCTGTGCTCCATTTTGGAGCGCCATTTTCGACCTCTGTTGTGGTAGTGGTCCATTTCTGAACCGTGTTGTCCGAGAATGTGGCTCATTTTTGAACCGTTACTTGATGAGGTGGTCTTTGCTGCTACAATCCTGCGAATACAAAACAAAAATTGTATGTATGTGATTTTTATGGATGTATATATGGATGCATGATGCTGATGTGGGCCTCACCCCCAAACCGATACCGATGTGGGCCTCGCCCCTAAATTGACACTGATGTGGGTCTCTACCCCAACTGATACTGATATGGGCATCGCCCCAAAACTGATGCGGATATGGGCCTCGCCCCCAGCTAATACTGATGTAGGCCTCGACCCTCGGGACTCATCCCCAAACTGATACTGATGTGGGCCTCGGCCCTGGGAATCATCCCCAAACTGATACTAATGTAGGCCTCGACCCTGGGACTCATCCCCAAACTGATGCTGATGCGGGCCTCGGCCCTAACTGATACTGACATGGGCCTCGCCCCAAGACTGATACTGATATAGGCCTCGACCCTCAGGACTCATCCCCAAACTGATACTGATGTGAGCCTCGGCCCTGGGACTCATCCCCAAACTGATACTAATTTAGGCCTCGGCCATAAGACTCATCCCCAAACTGATGCTGATGTGGGCCTCGGCCCTAACTGATACTGACATGGGCCTCGCCCCCGTACTGATACTGATATAGGCCTTGCCCCAAGCTGATACTGGTGTGGGCCTCACCCCTAACTGATACTGATATGGGCCTCGCCCCCAGACTGTTACTGATATGGGCCTCGCCCCAACTGTTACTGATATAGGCCTCCCCCAAACTGATACTGATGTGGGTCTTGCCCCCGACTGATACTGATATGGGCCTCGCCCCAAGCTGATACTGATGTGGGCCTCACCCCTAACTGATACTGATATGGGCCTCGCCCCCAGACTGATACTGATATGGGCCTCGCCCTAACTGATACTGATATGGTCCTCACCCCAAACTGATACTGATGTGGGCCTCGCCTCCGACTGATACTGATATGGGCCTCGCCCCTAGATGATACTGATGTAGGCCTCACCCCCAACTGATACTGATATGGGCCTCGCCCCTGTGATTCATTCCTGAAGACTGCAGACATTGTACTGTTGCTGCTTCTAGTTAGCTTGCATTTGACACTTTCTCTTTTTCTCCTTTGAAACCTATTATTACAAAACAGAACAAACATAAAAAGGATGCAAATATGTTACGTGTATGCATGCATGCATGATTGAGTTTCCTATCCCGTTGGGCTAGGTCTTCTGCCGGTACTCTTGGTGGCTACTCGGTCTTTTGACAAGTCTGCCCTCTTCCCTAACCAACGGGTATCTATGATGGCTTTCAAGACAAAATGGGGTTAACATGGTGCATGTATGCATGAGGTGCATGTGATAAATGAGATGCATGCGATACAAGAAATATAGCAACTCATTAAAATTTTCACACAAATCGGCCCATCATCATTTTAGAAGCTTTTGAGCTAACTGTCATAGGAGTGAACTCGTCCCAGTTTAAATGGCCCAACAAGTTCGCATTTCTGACAAGAAGTCCAACTGCATCCAAATGAGGATGGCCCACAAACACAAGGAAATAGTTGCTATAGGTCATACAACCCCGGTCTACGTGTGGGTTCGCAAGTGTGTAGACAAAGGCTCTCACCGGTGAAGGATGGCCCACAACTAGGTCTCCCCACTCAAGGGTTCGAGCGACCGAGTGAGCGCACCCTTTTTTATACACTAAGGTACGTGCCAACGAGCTATGGTGTGTGACTGACTGTCAAATGGACTTCCCGTTGTAGATTCCACAGAGGGAGGGTAGAGCGAGGCTCTCTTAAGTACCCAAGCCTCTTAGGCTCTTATCGCTTGATGTCAGGAATAAACAACGAGTCCTCCAAATTAGTCCATCACCGTAGGCTACGAGTAGATGATTATCTAGGTGCCTTCACAGCTTTTCCTTCTAGAAAGGTAGTGAGTGAAGGAAGACACCAAACCATTCCCTAGCCTCAACAATATGCCTTTGATTAAACCCCTTTTAACTCACAGTAGACACACTTAATTAAAGCACAAATCATAATATTACAAGACATTATTTCGGGGCCGATTCTCTATCCCATTGGAGTCGCCAGACTGTGGGACACAGGAACTGGGTGACGCATACTGTTCCGAGCTCGCGGCCCGGTTGGGAGTACGGAGTAGCCCACGGGGGACTAAACCGGAGAATAATGGCGTCGCCACCTGGTGTGAACCAGGACAAAGATTTAAGGCCGCACTCACCCCTCGCAAGGGAAGACCTCAAACCGTTGGGTTCAGAATGGTCCCTTACTTATGCCACTTGTAATAAATGATTTGTGCAATAATCTTACCAAGCCTAAGCAACATATTTCCAAAGATAATTTACTCATAAGTTCGCATGCATCGGTACAAAGCTCATATCTAAGTTTACATAGAACACATTTTTTCATGTTTGCATACAACCTATTTATATATAATCTATGTCCGAATTCATGTATAAAGATATATTGACATACGGAAGACATACAATCTCACATTGGTAGGCACAGAAGCGCAAACACATGGCATTCATACAAGCATGCATATTAGGGAAATACACTGAAGCACATAATAGAAATAGATAACTAAAGAGGTAATACAAATGCATAAGGTAAAAAAGAGATAACTATATGCTAAGATAGACATGTCGTGATGTGATGCAGGAGGACCTGTTTACCGTGGGCGTTCGTGCGGCATTCGTATACGCGTTCGAACGGTAAACAGAAGGTTCGCGTTCATATAGCGTTTGATAACGCGTTCGAACGGGACCAGACAGAAAACATGCGTTCGTGTGGCGTTCTGAAACGCGTTCAAACGGGGTTACAACAACGACCTAAAAATGCAGTAAACAACATGACACATACATGAACGGGTGAATAGATGACATCTAATAAATAATAATGGGCTAAAAACGCGGCAAAGCATAGTGGTAAAGGATTTTAACCTCTGAAAATAGAGGACCTTTAATCGCAGTTACTAAGCCCATGCGCAATCAACATAATACATATATAAAAAGTAAAGACAATGATATCGGACTTCGTATACCCGATTGAACACATCTTACATTCAACCGAATATACATCAATCAGCGCGGCGAAGCATCATGGTAAAGGGTTTTAATCCCTCAAAATAGGGGACCTTTAATCCAACTTACTAAGTCCATGCGCTCGATCACATCATGCATATAAAAATAAAATAAATAATAACGGACTTCGTATACCCGATTGAACACATCCTCCATTCAACCAATATACATCAACCGGCGCGGAAAAGCATCGTGGTAAAGGATTTTAACCCCTCAAAATAAGGGACCTTCAATCCAACTTACTAAGCCCATGCGCTCGATCACATCATGCTTATAAAAATAAAGACAATAATATTGGCTTCGTATATCCGATTGAACACATCTTACATTCAACCGAATATACATCAATCGGCGCGGCGAAGCATCGTGGTAAAGGGTTTTAATCCCTCAAAATAGGGGACCTTTAATCCAACTTACTAAGCCCATGCGCTCGATCACATCATGCATATAAAAATAACATAAATAATATCGGACTTCGTATACATGATTGAACACATCTTACATTCAACCGAATATACATCAACTGGCGCGGCAAAGCATCGTGGTAAAGGATTTTAACCCCTCAAAATAGGGACCTTTAATCCAACTTACTAAGCCCATGCGCTCGATCACATCATGCATATAAAAATAAAGACAATAATATTGGCTTCGTATATCCGATTGAACACGTCTTACATTCAACCAAATATACGTCAATCGACGTGACAAAGCATCGTGGTAAAGGATTTTAACCCCTCAAAATAGGGGACCTTTAATCCAACTTACTAAGCCTATGTGCTCGATCACATCATTACATAAACAAATAACATGCAGAAATCAAGTAGCGAATAATGAAAAAATCAAAACAACATAAAATGAAATATGCGCCGTTTACTCAAGTGGTACGTGGAGTTGTATCCCGAGTACAGATCATACTACCGTCCATTCGGAATAGACTATGAAATTTATGTTCGGGTTTTCATCCTATATACCACAAGAGGCGACACACTTTTTATTTTATTCAAGGGCCACAACATACATCATTTTATAATACATGCATTTTTATCTATTCAAAGGCCACAACATGCATCACTCCATAATAATCATGCAAACGAAACTCAATAAATAGTAAAAATAGAACTGAAAATGGATGTGAAAAATACCCTCAGGTCTAACCTTTTTTGTCGACTTTCGGACTTGCTTTTTCACGGAGATCGGAAGGGTTAAAGCTCCTCAACTTTTCTGGTTCACTGGTTTGCATTTTACCTTGCTGTTTCGTTGCTCAAGCTACTATTTTGACTCCGTTTTGCTGTTGTTTTGCTGCCTTTTCACTGTCGTATTGTTTCCGTATTTTGGTCACTATTTTTGGTGTTTTAGGCTACTGTTTTGGGGTGTTTCGGGGACTATTTAGGGGGCTTTTCTCGGCAGTAAATGGGCTATCTGTGGGTTGTTTAGCTTTCTATTTTTGGGTGTATTTTACGTGGATGTGAGGGCTATTTGGAGATGAATTTCGGTGCAGTGGATGGGGCCATGTGTGACAGTTATGTTGGCTGTGTGTGGGAATAATGGGCGTGTTGTGGCTTCGAGAACGCGAAGGTTCGTGAAAGAGGGTTATGCGTTGATGAATGGTGGCTGGTTTGTTGGTGATTTAGCGTGAGGGCTAGGTGGCTAGTGGACAGGGGGCAGGTGCGCTGATGATGGACTGGAAGTGCTACGTGTTTATTTATGGCTAGGCGTGGATGATGGCAAGGTGCGTGCTGGTATGTGTTTATGGCTAGGCGTGGATGGCTTTGAATGATGATGGCAAGGTTCGTGCATGTATGTGTTTATGGCTTGTGATTTTTGATAGTGTGCAGGGTGAATGGTGAAGAGAGAGGGAAGGCTTGGGCGAGAGAGAAATGAAAGGATGGACGAGAGAGAGTGTGATTAGGGTTTCTATTTTTTATTGTGTTGCCGTGTGAGAGAGATGGTGTTTAGGGTTGAGAAAAGTGTTTCTTTTATGGACAAAGGGGATGGGTGAATCCTTGCTTGACAAGGAAGAGATTTGGCTAATTAAAAAGGGATATGATTTAGTGTCATGTAAGGAAAACCTAAGATTGATTTGGGACAAGATTGGTTCAAATTAGGAAGCTAATATATTTAATTTGTGTTGTTTAGGCATAATATTTGTTAAGTTAGGGATACAATATTTTTAATTAGGAATAATATTTTGTTGATTGATTTTAATTAGGCAGGATTTGATTTAATGTTTTATTTAATTTGGTATATGATTTAATATTTTATTTTATTTTATTTGGTATATTATTTAATTAATATTTTATTTAATTGGGTTGTATTTTGAGGGCCTTGGGCGTGTGGGCCAATTGTGGTGGGCTAGGTGCTGTGTTGGTTTGGTGAGTGGGTTTGGGCCAAGGTTAAATGGTTCTGGGTTTTTTAGGCTAAAGGTGCTTTAAAACGGAGGTCCAAGGAGTGAGCCTGGAGCTAAACAAGCGAATAAACTTTAACGAAATACCGATTCCCTTCCGACAACCGTTTCCCGCAACTTCATCAACTAAAAAGGTAGTGTCTCTAAATGAGACTCATCATATGGACTCACATGTAAAAATGCAGTGCCTACAACGAGTTGGACTCGCGCAAATCAAAGCGTTGTATGAACATTAGATGGTCATTAATTGAAGAATTAATTAATTGGATACATTGATTAACAACATGCTATGTGTGAACGCTTGGAGGTATTTGTTTGAATAATGTATATCAGATGGATATTAGATGGGTGGGGGAAATTTTTGAAATTATTGTAAATATTGTATTGATTTGAAATTAGACCTGCGCGTCCAGCCTATCACCTCTTATTCTCATTGTATTTCTCTTCTCACTAATTCCCCTCATTGTAAATGAGGTTTCTTATAGTGTTATGTAATTGGGTAAAGTGCTAGCGGGAGAGAGATTTGTTCTAGGATCAAAATGTATATGAATATCCATCCGCATATCATTATTATATTTATTGCGCCTTATTGTTCTTTTAGAATGCATGTTTAAGGGTGTATGATGAGACCTAATCAAAGATAATAAATTGGTTTCCAATTTATGAAAATGCCCTCGTATTTAATATTAAGCGTTTCCTTCCATTGAATGGTTCTCTCTCAAGATCCAAGATTGGCTTTAATTTGTTGGCCAAAGTCAAGATCATTGTCTATCGCGGATGTGTTTGAACCATGAAAGCTTTATTAATATCGCATGTCTTGGGCAGTTGTGACTTGTTGGCCAAAGTAAAGGTCACTCTTGTTCATCGACGTGGATTACGAAGCTTTCCCACTGTCAATGGGTCGCGCTTAACTGGAATCATTAAGCTTGTTGAGCCAAAGCCAAGGCTTAGTTGATTCAGAGGAAACATGTTAGGAAATATATTAGATATTTGTTTCAGACTTGGATTTCCACCTACCGGATCTCAGAATTGGATGGGATCCAATTGATCTTAGAGATCTACCTAGTTAAATTTTATACAGCTTTTTGGCCAAAGTCAAGGTTGTGTATTATTTAACGAGATCCTAGCCCACTAGGAAATTAGGTTTCCCGAGTACTCAACGGAGGGTTAGAGGCTCGCCAAAAATTAGTGGGAGGCTTGTATTAAATTTACAAATTCGTTTAATACTCGCTAATATGCGCATTATATTATTATTATTTCTCGTTATCATATATATTAGTTGGACTAATATTATTCATTTATTGTTTTTTTGAACAGTTAGACTGTACTCAACACTACTCCATTTGTAGTTGGTTATATAGTTGGACTATAGTAACCATTGCATTTGAGTGTACCCAAAATATTTGATTGGATAGTTGGACTATAACAATCAAAATGGCAGGAAATATAAGCGGTAGGGACATAATCATGTGTGAGAATGTCTTTAACGACGTAAATTTTCCAGACTGGGAAATGAACCTCAGGATATCCTGGGAGCTGAGAAGTTGCTCTATGTTATAGAGAGACCTCTCGGGCCTGAGCTTGGACTTGAGTAGCCAGTAGAGCATAAGCTTTGGAAGATTCACCATGATGATAACTTTACTGCTCAATCTAATATGCTTGCTGCAATGAATCCTCAGTTTCGTTGTCAGAATAAGGTATTGGATCCTTATGCGATGATGTTGAAGTTGAAGGATATTCATAGATCTAATCTTAGATCTTAGAAGTATGATTTGCAGAAGAAGTTCTTTCGCTCTCGTATTTCAGAGGGTATATTTGTCGACCACTATGTGTCGCAGATGATTACTAATATCGAACAGTTAGGTCAACTGGGCATTAACTTCGAGGCCGAGATTTCCATAGATTTGATCTTATAGTCTCTGTCCGACTGCTGGGGCAGGTTCATCATGAACTATAATATGAATAACCAAGAGAAAACTCTTGGAGAGTTAATGGCGATGCTGAAAGTGGCAGAGCCATAGCTTCTAAAAGGCAAGAAGCACGAGACGCATCTTACTTCGACATCCAAGAAGGCCAAGGCTTGGCTGAAGACTTCTGTGGGTGTGAAGAAGAAGAAGAAGAAGAAGGACAAGGCTCAATCATCACAGTCTTCTAGGAAGACAAATGACAAATCCTAAGACGTCTGCCTACACTGTGGCAAATGAGGTCACTGAAAGCGTGACTGCCGTAAGTTCAAGGCGGATTTGAAGGAAGCGAAGACGGGCAAGGCTCCGGTTTCAGGTATATTTGTTATTGAAATAAACATGTCTCCTACTAGTTTTAAAAATTGGATTTTTGATACTGGAAGTGGTGCTCACATATGTACTGATGTGCAGGATCTACAGATTAGCAGGAGACTGCTTCAGGAGAGATTGACCTGCGAGTCGGAAATGGGATGAGAGTCGCTATTTTGGCCGTTGGCATCTATGTTTTGAATCTGCCCTCAGGGCATGTACTTACATTAGGCAAGTGTTATTTTATACCTAGTTTGACTAGGAATATTATCTCGGTATCTAGTTTAACCCGATGCAGGTATACCTTTGTATTCAGGAACACTGGGTGTTTTGTTTATAAAGATGATATTGAGATATGTACAACATATATGAATAATGGTCTTTATATTTTGAATATAAACGAATCTCAAACATATAACATAACAAACAAAAACCTCAAATTGAGTAAAACGAATGAGACTTATTTGTGGCATTTTCGTCTGGGACACATTAACAAAATTCGTATATCCACACTTTTGAAGAATTGATACTTAGACGGATTTGATCCTAATTCATATGATGTCTGCGAATCTTGTTTGTTAGGCAAAATGCCTAAAACTCCTTTTAGTGGAAAGGTATACGTGCCACCGAGCTGTTAGCCCTCGTTCATAGTGATGTATGCGGGCCTATGTCTAGTCAGGCTAGATGTGGATATGAATACTTCGTAACTTTTACGGATGATGCATCGCGTTATGGTTAAGTGTATGTCATGAAACACAAGTCGGAAACTTTTGAGAAACTCAAAGAGTTTCGACACGAAGTAGAAAAATAGACTGGCAAAAGTATTAAAACATTATGGTCGGACTGTGGTGGAGAATACTTAAGCAATGAGTTTCAAGATTACTTGAAAGAATATGGTATTCTTTCACACTGTACTCCTCCTGTAACACCTCAATTGAATGGTGTGTTCGAAAGGAGAAACCGAACTTTGTTGGACATGGTAAGGTCAATGACGAGTCGGACAGAGCAACTGATTTCCTTCTGGGGATACACATTAAACAGTGCAATACTTATTTTGAATAAGGTTCCGTCAAAGTCTGTTGAATAAACTCCATATGACATATGGACAGGAAAGAAACCGGGTTTCTTATTCCTGAAGATTTGGGGATGCTGTGCATATGTTAAACGTTTGGATAATACCAAACTAGAACCCAAATCGGATAAGTGCCTATTTGTAGGTTATCCTAAGGAAATGAAAGGATATTATTTCTACAACCCACAAGAGAACAAAATATTTGTTGCTCTTCATACGGTTTTCCTAGAAAAGGAATTCATGAATGTAGTGGTAAGTGGGAGGAAAGTAGAACTCGATGAAAATCATAGTGGTACTGTTCCAGACAGCGACCTCCTCACGGAACACGAACAGTCCATCAGGGATGAGACTGTTCCATAATCTTCTGATACATAAGAACCACGTAAGTCGGAGAGAATCAGAAAACAACCTGAGAGGTATGGGTTTCTGATCTCACCTCATGTAGACATTAATCTTATTGAGGAAGATGAACCGGCTACGTATGAGAAAGCGATACAAGGTATCGACTCCGCTTTATGGCAAAAAGCCATGAAGTCCAAAATGGATTCCATGTACACCAACCAAGTTTGGACACTAGTTGATGTACCAGAAGACATTAAACCTATTGGTTGTAAATGGATCTTTAAAAGGAAGAAAGACATAGAAGACAATATACAAATGTACAAAGCTAGGCTTGTAGCTAAATGATATCATCAACGACATGGTGTCGATTACGACGAGACCTTTTCACCCATTGCCATGATTAAATCCATTCAGATAATCCTTGCTATTGCTGCATATTTCAATTATGAAATATGGGAGATGAATTTCAAAACAGTTTTCCTTAACGGAAACCTTTTAGAGGATGTTTATATGCAACAACCTGATGGTTTTTTCTTACCAAGACATGCAAACAAGGTTTGCAAGTTAAACCGATCCATTTATGGATTAAAGCAAGCATTGCGTTCTTGGAACCATCGTTTTGATGAGATCATAAAAGAATATGGTTTCATTAAAAAAGAAGATGATTCTTGTGTATCTAAGAAGGTTAGTGGAAGCACACTGACATTCATTGTCCTATACGTTGATGATGTATTGCTTCTTGGAAATGACATTCCCATGCTACAATCAGTGAAAGCTTGGCTTTCATTAAAATTATCCATGAATGGCCTGGGAGAGACATCCTTTATTATAGGAATAAATATCTACCAGGATAGATCTAGAAAGCTGCTGGCACCCTCCCAGAGCTCGTACATTGACAAAATGTTGAAGAGATTCAACATAGATCAGTCTAAGAGGGGGCTACTTTCGATGACACATGGCGTCTCTCTATCGAAGGATATGTGTCCTAAAACTCAAGGTGTGAGTGTTGGATAATATGACCCATAGCGTCACTATTTGTACAGATCACGGTGTTGTTGTACAAATTAACTATGTGACAAGGAAATTGCACTCTCATCATTTGTAATTAGATCACCATAGATATATAAATGAAGAGAGGTCACTGTGATTAGTTCCTGGACTGAGAATGATATGAGACAGTATCAGTCCCCGAAGGATTAATCATTAAATATCCCTAACCGGAGTATTATCGAGACTGGACATCGATAATGCGGAATAGGCTAGTATTGCACTTGTGCGCGTTGTGAGGGCACAACGTCATAGTTCTCATTTATATAAGTATTGGATACTTATGCAAGTGCGATAGGAGGTTGTGTTTCACCGATGGTACGGGAACCAGCTTCGCTCTGAATAGACCCCTCGGAATCCCATTGGTATTATGACTATGTGTCTATGGGAGGCCGAAATCAAGGTAGGTGTGTATAGTCTTAACCTGAGACTTACATCGCTAATACTTACGATAATCGATAGACTTTGGTCTTGGTGGTACATGGCTTTAACCGGTTCTACGTACACCACTTCTGGGTTTATCAGAGAGTCGTAGTGTATTGGGTGTGATGTCAAGACGGAAGTATCACTTCAGTCATAGTGGAGATGATGTCACGCAGGATACGGTAGTAGTGCTCTTAAGTGTTGCGCAACCATCGGGATGTTATGACTAGGTCATGCATATCCGATTATAGAGACTAGTTACCAGACATCCGACATGTGCTTCGGACGGGGCAGACACTTATCCAGCCCCAGCCCTAGCACGTGACTATCCGATACTGGGCCGATATACACAATACTTGGTATACTACGCTTGATACAGATCTATATATTCCTGTAAGAATATTTCTAGAGAATTGGGTAGGCATGGCGCTTTGCTAGAAGCCAACCTTGTCTTGTAAATCGGTATAAAACGTAGTACGCGATACTTACGTGTTCGGATAGTCCGACGACCATATTTACTGCCAACATATCCGGAGATCTCATGGGTCGGTTCCTGAAGATTCACCGATGACGTATGACTCGCACTTTAATTAATCTGGGATTAATTCGATGAGAGAGAAAATTAATCTGGGGCTAATTACGGAGATATTTTATCTCGGATAAAATATCGTTAAAGAGAGAGAACGATTAATTTGGAATTAATCGATAAATTAATATATTCGATATATTATAACGAAATTAGATTTCGACGCGGAATTGAAATTAGATTTTAATTCGGGCGAACGAATTAATTTAGAATTAATTCGTTAGCGACGTGAATAGTGAATTCGCTAGGCGTAATATTTAATTACGACGCAACGGAAAATTCGTTAATTTGGAATTAGCGAACCCGAGCCCGGGATTGTTTGCGAGCGCATTCGCATTTCGAATTCGAGTGCGACACGCAAGTCAAATCAAGCGTCAAATCGCAAGTCACATCAAGCGTCAAATCACATGTCACTTTGAGTGATGTGACATTTGAGTGATTGATGTGAGTTGATGTGAGATGAAAGGAAGCATTAAATGCTTTGCTTTTTGAAATTGAAAATGGTAAATGACTTATTTAATTTTTTGGAAAATATAAATAAACCTTTTACATTTTTTCTTTTTATTATTCATTCTCTCTCTCTCTTTTTACGGTTTCTTGTGAAAACCCTTTTCCCTCTCTTTTCTTCTTCTTCTCCTTCACGGTTTGGAACCGTTTCATCTTCTCAAAATTTCTGGTTTGACCGAATAAAAGGGAAGCAAGAAAGAAGACTTAGTGCTAGCACACCATGAGTGATACAAAGGTGATAGGGAAGTGAGTTCGTGAGCTTGGAAGCTTGAAGCTTGGAGCTTCAATGGTGTCTCCCATGGCCGATTCTTGGAGGAGGAAGCAGCCCCCACGCCGAGCAGTCCACCATGTTCGCAGCTCACTGCCGAGCAAGGGAGAGCAGTGCGTTCGTGGTCTTTGTTGCATCTCTACCGATCAATGTGAGTTATTCCGCACCTCCTTTGATATGTATTCAACTCGTTTATGCATGATTTATGATCCTTGGGACTTGATTGAAACTCAACAGTGAGAGATGCAATGATTCGGATCCCGTATGCTTCAACAGTCGGATCGATCATGTACGCCATGATATGTACGCGACCTGATGTCTCATATGCTTTGAGCATGTGCAGTCGCTATCAGGCCGATCCAGGTAATAGTCACTAGATTACTGTAGAGAACATCCTTAATTATTTTAGACGAACTAAAGATGCTTTCTTAGTCTATGGGGAGGGAGAACTTGAGGTGACTGGGTTCACCGATTCAAGTTTCCAAATCGACAAAGACGGTTGTAAGTCGTAATCAGGGTACATATTTTGTTTAAACAACAGAGCAGTGAGCTGGAAATCTTCCAAGCAAGAGACTGTTGCCGATTCAACAACAGAAGCGGAATATATTGTTGTAGCTGAGGCAGTAAAAGAAACAGTTTGGATCCATAAATTCCTAATTGGATTAGGAGTAGTTCCGTTAGCAGCTGAGCCCGTACCTTTGTATTGTGACAGTAATGGGGCTATCACACAGGCTAAGGAACCACGGTCTCATCAACGATCCAAGCATGTACTTCGGCGATTTCATCTGATTCGTGAGATCATACATCGTGGTGATGTGAAGATCGAGAAGATCGCATCCGATGAAAACATTACAGATCCGCTGACGAAGGTTATATCTTAGAAAAAGTTTGAGCGACATGTACACAGTTCAGGTGTTAGATACTTGAGTGATTGGCTATAGGCCATGTGAGAGATTGTTGGACAATTATGACGCATAGCATCACTATTTGTAAAGAACATTGTGTTTTTGTGCAAATTAACTATGTGACAAAAGGAAATTGTTATTTTATCATTATTGTAATTTGATTACTTGGATATATATTAATGATAAAAATCCATATGGTTAAATCTGATTAATAAGATATGAGACATTATTAATCCACGAACGGTTTAATAATGAGGTCAAAGAAAACACCTTGCAGATGGTCTCTCCAGCCATCCCTTTTATTTCCATCAACAAAACAAACTTCTCAACATGAGATTTGGGGTCCGTGTTACCTTTGTATACATCCGTGGAAGGCATGGTGAACCTCATTGGAAACTCCATTTTCATGACCTCCTTCATGAAATAGAACGTTGTCTCCATGTTTTGGTCACGACAGATCCCCACTTTCATATATTTTTTCCATGTCCTATTCTCCTTTTGAATCAACTCTTCATATGGTTCTCGGAACTATCGTGCTCTTGCCCACGGGCTTCCCCGCGACTTTCACTCTGGGCACGATACCTTCCATAATTGGGAACTTCATGTACTTCACCCGAATATCGTCACAGGTCGCTCTCCGTGAAACATGGACTGTTGCTAGAAGACTCCAATGTATGTCTACCTTTCTCTTCTTCCCATAGCTCCCATACCGGTAGGGCTTCAACAACGACTACAGATCTCACTCTATGAGCACTTCTCTTCCCATTTTCACCATCCTTATCTACTATGGCGACCATCTTTCCCCTTGCTATTTTGTATTTTCTTCGACTTGGTCCTGCTTCTCATCTTTCTCCATTTTTCTTTTCCAACATTTCCAAATTTCCATCATGGCCTTCATTATGGCCTGTGTTGACTCTCTCTCCTTCCGTGCTTCCTCCATTTTCCATTCGTATGGTTGCTTCCATCTTCTCCATCCATTCCGTCGTCAAATCCTTTAAAGATCTATGGTTTTCATCTCCCGCTATCGTCTTACTGTGTTTTCTACTTTTTGTACTGACTCCCCACAGACGGTGTCAATTGTTGAGGACTAATTTTCATTCCAGGGGCAAATTGATAAACTTACTCCTCGAACAATTGAGGTGTGGAAAATATATCACTATTTACCGGCCTTTTGGCCTAATATTTTGTATGATTTCTCGAGTTTTATGAACATTTTGATGTGTTTTTATTTTTTTTGCAGATAAATAAATTTTTGGGACTCAATAGAATCAACTTGGGGCTAAAACATTGAAAATGGACTAAAATGGAAAAAATGGAAAATCACTGCTCACGCGTCGCGACACGCACACTTCTCTGTGTCGCAATGCTCCTCAATTATACAGCCTACCGACATGCGTCATCACTGACGTCATCCCTGCATCATCATTACTTATGCATCGCGATGTACATGGCTTTCTATGTCACGACGCACCGACGAAACATATACACGTGTCACCTGTTGGACAATATGACCCATAGCATCACTATTTGTACATATCATGGTGTTGTTGTACAAATTAACTATGTGACAAAGGAGATTGCTCTCTTATCATTTGTGATTAAATCACGAAGATATATAAATGATATGAGGTCCTTATGATTTGTTCATGGATTGAGAATGATATGAGACAGTATCAGTCCATGAAGGATAAATCATTAAATATCCCTAGTCAGAGCATTGTCGAGATTGGACATCGATAAATGTGTAAAAGACTAGTATTACACTTGTGCGTGTTGTGAAGGCATAACGACATAGTTCTCATATATTTGGGTATATGATACTCATGCAAGTGTAATAGGAGTTTGTGTTTTACCGATGGTACGGGAAACAGTTTCTCTCTGGATAGATCCCCTCGGAATTCCATTGGTAGTATGACTATGTGTCTATGGAAGTCCGAAATCAGGGTAGGTGTATTTGGTCTTAACCTGAGACTTGCACCGCTAATACTTGTGACAATCAATATGCTTTGGTTTTGGTCGTCCAGGGCTTTAATCGGTTTATGTGTACGCCTCTTCTGGGTTATCGAGAATCGTAGTTTGTTGGGTGTGATGTCAAGACGGAAGTATCACTCCAGTCATAGTGGAGATGATGGTCACGTAGGATATGAGACTGGTTCTTTTAAATGCTGCAGCTATCGGGATATTATGACAAGGTCATGTATATCCGATTATAGAGACTAGTTACCAGACATTCGACATGTGCTTCGTACGAGGCAGACACAATTCCAGCCCCAGGCCTAGCACGTGATCATCTGATACTGGATCGACATACACAATACTAAGTATACTACGCCTGATATAGATCGTTTATTCCTGTAAGCATATTTCTGGAGAATTGGGTAGGCATGGCGTTTTTCTAGATGCCAACCTTGTCTTGTAAATTGGTATAAATGTAGTACTAGATACTTACGTGTTCGGATAGTCCGACGATCGAATTTACTGCCAACATATCAGGGGATCTCATGGGTCGCTTCCCGAAGATTCACCGATGACGTATGACTCGCACTTTATTAATCTGGGATTAATTTGATGAGAGAGAAAATTAATCTGGGATTAATTATGGAGATATGTTATCGTTAAATTAATATATTCGATATATTAAACGAAATTGGATTTCGACGCGGAATTGAAATTAGATTTTAATTCGGGCAAACGAGTTAATTTAGAATTAATTCCTTAGTGACGTGAATAGTGATTTTGCTAGGCATAATCATTTAATTGCGTCGCAATGAAAAATTCGTTAATTTGGAATTAGCGAACCCGAGCCCGGGATTATTTACGAGCGCATTCGCATTTCGAATTCAAGTGCGGCACGCAAGTCAAATCAAGCATCAAATCGCTAGTCGCATCAAGCGTCAAATCACATGTCACTTTGAGTGATGTGACTAGTTGTCACTTGTGATTGATGTGAGTTGGTGGATAGCATTTAATGCCATTTTTGGAGCCAAATTTATGTTGACTTTTTGAAAGTGGTATTAGATATATGTTTACTTGTTTTTGGAAAACAATTGATGATATGCACATTTTATCTCTCTCTCTTTTTCCCTCCTCTCTCTCTCACGGTCTTGGACCGAATTCTCTTCTTCTGCTTTCTGTTTTCACCGTGAAACACAAGGAGGAAATGAGTGGATTTTGTTGCAAAATCAAGGTGCTAGCACACACTTTTGGAGATATACAAAGGTGATAGGGAACTCACTTCATGAGCAAGGAATCAACACAAGCTTGGAGCTTGCATGGAGGACCACCAATGGCCAATTCTTGGAGAAGAAAAATCTACCACTGCCGAGCTCCATGGAGGAGGGCATAACGTTTTTTATCTTCACCGCATCGTCTCAACCGCTCGATGTAAGTATTCTGCAACTTCTCGATTGTATTCACATGTATTTTCTTGCTTGATAATTGATCCTTGGACCTTAGAGAATTCCAACATCACCATCACAGTGAGCCGCATACACATGTCAAGCATCGACGAGTGTCGTGATGCGAAAGGCAGAATTTTGCCTATAAATTGAAGCTGATTTCATTTAGAATTTTCATAATTTCCTTAACTTTCCTAATAAGGAATTGATGATTGTATCTTGTGTGTATATATTTATAGTAATATATTTTTATTTTTTTAGTAGTAGTAATAATACTATCCTTAAGATTCTGAATAAGGATCTAAGGATTGTATCTTGTTTGTAATTATTTTTAGTCTTTTAATTATGTACTTTAATTTTTTGCAGTAGTAATAATAGTTTAATTAGTTTATCCTTCTTATATGTTTTGTAATTAATTTACGTTGAAGGAATGGTGAAACTTTTATTATGATAATTTATATCAATCTCCCTTAAATTATAATATATAAATTATCTTAAAACCTGACTTAATTGGATACCACCTTTATAGTTGGTTGGACTTAATTAAATTAATTTTAACCTGACTTAATTGGATACTGCTTTTATGGTTGGTTGGAATTAATTATCACATGACTTAATTAGGATACCGCCTATATGGTCGGTTAGTAATATAATGCAAATTTATATATTATAATAAGAGAGATTTCTAGATTTGAAATAGTAAAGGTGGATCCCAAAACCCCAACATTTTATTTTTAATCTAGGAAAGTGATGAAGCACAATATTCACGAGTTTAATAATTAATTTAACTATATTATGTGTGACGTTTTAGGCTTGTTTATTGAATCTTAAGCTTAATGATTCTTGTTGACTGATCACCAATAAGATTGGTGTGGTAAACTTAAAATGAACTTGGAAAATGGATTTTAGGTTTCAGCCTTAGATTCACTATCTCACCTTAAGGTAGATTTCTCTTAGGGAGATTTCCTTCCAGGATAGACATATACCTGTCGGGCATGGGTAGTCATAATTGGAACTTGAACTTAATGAATTCAGAGTTTCTTGGTTAACATAGACATATAGTTAATTGGGTTACTTTGGGTGTTTGCATCTGAAGACCGACAAAGGCTTTTTCAAATCTTCGTGTTCTAGGTTAACAAACTAATTTATTATACATAAATAAGAGAATCAATTCATCATTAGAATAATATTGTGTGGAATCACAACCTTAGATTGTTTATTTTCTTTATTATTAATTTCCTTTGTTTTATATTTTTGTTTATTTAGAAAATCCATATTCAACAAACCAATCAAGTAATCATTCCCTTCTCAGCTCAATTAGATACTCGTAAATATTTAGCATCAATAATTAATAACAACAGTAGAAATTAAGTTCTCCTGTGATCGATATTTTTATCCTATTTGAGCGATACGTGCGCTTGTGTTACATGTGTGTTTACCACCGATCAACAATCCTCCCTAAATTGTGAATTTTTTTGGTTTGGGGAACAAATACAAACTATGCAAAAGATGAAAAAACACATAGACAAAGCAGAGGGTTTAACATGGTTCGGCGGAATGGATCCAACATGCGTCCACAGGCACAAGGGAAAAAGAAGTATTTACAACATGGTCGGGTATGACCGACCTACCCATCTCTTGCTTACAAAAGGCTTTTTTGTTATATTTTACTAGTGCGAAATAAAAAATTAGCTCCCCCTTACAATGAATTCTATACTCCTTTACATACTAGATCCAGTTACACCTTTACACCAATCTCATGACGTCAGCTACGTGAATCTGCCTACGTCGCGTGGGCTCTTTGCCCCAACAACTCTACAAACCATGGCTTTGCTGCTTGACACCTCCACTATCTGCCATCTAAACTTCATTAAATGACCTATTCTTGAAAATTGTTACACGTTTTGCTTAACGTCAGCCTATGATATGTCAACTCCCATGCGATAGTGTATGCCAGAAGATAAGCTGATGACCTGCTCATTTCACATAAGATCTTTTAGGAAGTGCAAGTCTCCATATAGGCTTTATGTCTCTTGAATTTGATCACACCGCTAACACCCAGACCCGACCAAGTGGGTCGGGCAATCGAAACAATTATCAGTCAGTCATGTTGTATTACTAGATCGGGTCAGCTCTGAGGCTTTTGCTCTGCTTTATTTCTCTGAACATCTTTCCAACTCGGGTCATATTCTTTCCTAGGTACCACCTCAGGTCGGATATCAAGAGCAACCCATTCCAGGCCTCCTCGTTGGGCTGGGTGCCCATGTATCCGGGGAAATACCCATGAATCTTGGAAATGGAAGTCTCTTCTATACCATTCTAAACACTTTAGTGATCCTTAAGCCCGAAAATCACCATCAACAATGTGTGAAAAGTAACTTTTCTATAATAAAATCTCATTCAAACGAGTGAACAGTAAATTACTATAATAACTTACTACAACATGTGTAAATAGTAACTTGCTATAATAATTTTTCTTTAGAGGCCTAAATTAGCTTTTAGAATACCCTAACGTATATAAACCTTTGGGCCACTTTTTGTCTCTCGAGGGAAAATACTTTTGCTTTCTTCATTTGAAAGATCACCATTGAAGACCCAATTCCTTTAACCATGACATCTTCCTTAAGAGTGGAATTTTCTTAATTTCAAATCTTACCAAACCCTAACTTTCAAATTTTTAATTTGGAGATTCGTCGTCAAAGTTCTCAAAAGAGCGAGTTCGCTTATTGGTTCACTATATGAGACTTAGGAGGAGGTTGCTTGGTGTGGGCTTAAGAAGTAGATTGGATTATTACATTCAGGGTAGTTGAGTTGATAAATATTTTATTGGGATATATACCCTAAAACGTGATATAATACATAAAAGAAATTTTATTTTAAATAATAAATGATGCATTTATTCATTTATTAAAATGTTAATTTTAAAGTCTCATATTATAAATTATCATGTATGTGATCAGTGAAATCAAACACATAACACAAGCGCACGTATCGTTCAAGTAGTATAAAATGTATCGATCCCACGAGGACTCAATACCTTAGCTATCAATTTATGAAGTTAAATGTTTACAAGTACCTAATAGATTAGTTTGTTGGTTGGATGTTGATTTTTGCTAAAACAAGTAAATAAAATAGTGCAAAAATAAATTAAAGGAAAATTCAATATTATAAAACTATATATGGTTGTGAATCATTCCAATATCTTTAAGAGATGAAGTGGTTATCATATGTTTGTGCAATATATCAGTTTATTAACCTGAAATACGAAAATATGTAAAAGCCTCTGTCGATGGTCAGATGCAAACACCCAAATAACCTAATTAATCATATGTCTATGTTAACCAAGTTACCTGAATTCATTAAGAATAAATTCCAATTATAGCTACCCCGCCCGATAGGTATATGTCTATCCTGTAAGGAAATCTACCTAAGAGTCACCATGCCCCGAGGTGAGATCGTGAGCTATTAGGTCTAAGGCTGAAACCTAAAATTCCTTCGTTAAGTTAATTTTAAGTTTACCAGATCAATCTTAGTAATGGCCAGTTAACAAGAAGCATTAAGCTTAAGACTCAATAAATAAACCTTTATATTACCCAAGACATAAAATAACCAACTTATAAACCAATGATATTGGAATTTATCACACCCCTGGATTATGTATTTAGATACGACACATACCAAGGATTACTAAAAACTTAATTAAACAAAACATAATAAAAAAATAACTTGAAAATAAATAAAAGTAAAATTACAATAATGAAAGAAAATGCTGGGGTTAAATGATCCACTTTTAATATTTCAAAATTAGAAATCTCCCTTATTGTCAATGTTTACCGATTAATTAATTACATTTAACCATACCATAAAGGCGGAAATTCCATTTATCTCAATAAAGTCCAACCGACCATATAGGCGGTAACAAGGTTATTACCTAAACCGACCATATAGGCGGAAACTACGTCTGGAATGTAAAACTGACCATATAGGTGGTAAATAAGGTTGTCAATTAGGTTATAATTAAAATTAGGGAGATTAATCTAATTTGTTATATTAAAAGTATTACCTTCTCACCCAAGCAGAATGAGATTACCTGCTCATGCTGTAAATGAAAACACACAAAATTTTATTATTAAATAAAAAGAAAATACAAGAAAACTTAAATAAATATACAAGACACTTTCCTTTAGATTTTCATGGAGAAATTCCTCCAAAGAAAGCATGAAAAATTTACAAAGTTTAGCTTGGTATTTATAGGCAAATCAAAAGACTTCCACCAATTTCTCCACCAATTGCTCCACCAAACATGGCACCAAGCATGGCACCAAACATGACAGAAAACATGGCACCAAATCCTCCACCAAACATGCAAGCATGTTTGGTGGAAGTTTGACAATTTTAATTTTAATTTTATTTTATTATTATTATTTGGTTTTGAAAATGACTTTAATAATTACACATAACACACTTACGGATATTTTATCAATTTTGGTCATGGAAACTTCATAATTTAAAATTATTATGACTTCGAAGTTGTAAATCTTTGAGTCTTCTTTAATCTGGAAATTGAATCACCTCAATCCGATATCGGAGTAAAAAGTTATGGCCAAAATACGACAATTGCGTAAAGTTGGAATTTCCGAATTTGTACTTCGTTAGAATGCCATTTCATGTTTCCAATCTCCAAAATCAAAATGTCAAGTCCACTTTTTGCCCTTATTTGTTCCACATTTTGTCCTGATTGATTCCATTAAGGTTCGACTTTATTTTATCTGTAAAATAAACTATAACACATCAAAACGTTCATAAAACTCGAGAAACTATAAAAATGGGCGGTAAATATTGATATATTTTTCGCTCATCACACCCCCAAACCTAACATTTTGTTAGTCCTTGAGAAGAACAATAAAATAAAATATAATAAAAAATTAAAATTAAACTAAGTCATTTTCGTAGGGATCACGATTGCATTTAGCGTATGCAACAAGCCTTTAAACCCATAGGTGTCCCTAGTGGACGAGTTGTAGTCTCGTGAGGGCTTACAGTGACGATACCCATAAACATTAATCTAATGCACAAGAAAGCAAAAGACAAGAGAAAAGAGAATAAACAAGTTAGTGACTAAACAAGTGAAACTTCTTATCCAAGTTAATATATGTTTTCTTTCTTTCTAAATTACTAAATAAGTAAATTCTCCGATTATTTTTACCATTCTCTATATACACAACCAACAAAGTATTAATCAGCTAATTGTGCCCACAATATTCATAAGTGTAGTTGAAAAGAGAGTAGTATTTTTGTCCTAAAGTTATATCAGAATTCACACCTTTTTTAGGAATGGAATTTTTTTATGAATTTATTTTTTTTACAATATCTTCAATCCATGTAGCGAGATTTAGGTCAGTGACTCCCAAGCCAGTTGGCATTAGGGCACTAGGTGTTAAGACACCCTTACACACTTTATTACTCGGATTTCAGATATCTTTTTTTTTTTTTTTTTTATAAACATCTTCAATCCATGAAGCAAGCTTTGGGCCAGTGACTCCCAAACTAGTTGGCTTTAGGGCACTAGGTCTTAAAACACCCATACGGACTTAATTATTCGGATCTCAGATGTTTTTTTTCCTTTTTTTATTCCATCGCTTTTTTTATTCTTCCTCCAATTAAACTAGAGCACTGAATATTACAAACTTTTCAATTACAAATCATGGTCGTATGTTAGTATGTATATTGATAATACATGTCAACTGAGGATACGAAGATCCAATTTAATCAGTATTATGGAGAATTCACAAATTAAATAATTCAAAAGGAAATAAACAAAAATTAACTTGTTACGAAATAGGTTGAGATACGTCTCAGGAATGTAAAATTCCTTACTTAGCTATCTCACACCAATTTCACCTGATTAGTCAAATTATAAACACAAAATATTTTTTATATTTTTAACTTTTTAAAATTTTTTGAATTTGTTTTGAAAATTTTTGACTAAAAACCAAGAAAAAACAACACAATGGAAAAAAAAATAAAAACAAGATACTAATCAACTATTCCCCTCCCCAAAACCTAATTGAGACATTCTCCCCAATGTCTAAAAAAAATAGAAGAAGAGTTTAGAGGATTGTACATGGTTAGCTGGTATTCTACGTCTAAAAAGAAAATTATTGGTTAAGATCCAGATTTATCCGACGCTTCTTACCACGATCATTATCGGACTAGTTTATCTTGTAAAAGATAGGGTCAATTTGTGGTTCAAAGACTAAAAATTGGTAAATTAAATTATGGGTAGTTCCGACAGTGAAGAGGATATCTTTTACAGGTTTGACACGAACCTATTTTTCCAGTCATCATCAAGAAACACACAAATAAAATCATAAAATCCATCAACGTTAAACAGTCCAATTGGTTTCTGGTGTATGTTCAAGTTCACCCAAGATAACAGTGTAAAAATTTCCTCGCACGATAAGTTCCTCTCCATTTGATGGTCCTATCAGATTTGCCTCTGCCAAGGGTTTTGGGATGATTCCCAGAACTTGACTACCTCATTCATGTACAGCCCTTGAAACGTACCCCATTAGTCCAAGATTGCCACCACCATATACTAGGTGCATATTCTTTTCAGCTATGACTCGACCAAATTCCTGTGCGGCTGATACGAATTCTGGTTTAGAACCAGCACTAGTACCGTAAAACACACAAATGTTTACAACTCGTCTTCTTGAAGTTGCTTTTTTTTATGTATTTTTTTCTCAAGTCTGGATGCCTTCAAAAGTGCAATGATGAGTTGAATTTATAGAACCTGAAAAAAGGTGAGTAATAATAGCACCAGTACCTGTCAAATGATAATTATTAGCTAAACAATAAAATATATTGTGAAATTCAAAAAATCTGGATCTGTGGGAGCAAATAAAAGAAAATAACAAAACAAATCACAATTATTAGATAATTACAAAGAGATAATAATATTTACAGGAAGTAACGGCTTGAATGACGTCTATGCGTTAGTGACAAGCTTCCCATCCAATTTTCTTATAAATTGGCAAACAAGGTCTTTTAAAGTCAGATTCCCGAGACTTAAATGATGTCTTTCTTTTCGAAATTGTGTATATGACATGTGAATTGCGTGATACATATATCCACTGGGATACATCTCAAGAGTCAATGATATATCATCCAAATACTCCTTACTCAAGCCATCCCTAATGAATTTAATTTTATCTTCACGGTTATTAGACATCATTCCTAAAGAACGACAATGAGTATTACATGTGATGCGTGCACATTTATAGCAAACACTTAGTCTTTTAGCTCTTATCTTTTTAGCATAGGTGCTTCTTCCTAAACCGGGCATATATGACACAGAAGAGTCAGATGACTAACCTGCCAATCAGACCGTGCTTAAATAATCCAACGAATGTCATTAGGAATACCTTTGATCATCAGAAGTCTTATTCATTCCATGCGAGCTTTGTAGACTTTCATCAGAGAGTTTTGAGGGAGATAAGGAAATTGCTTGTGAAGATTTGCGAGAACTTCTTCCATCTTGTCTGTGACTTAACCTATAAAATTAAACACACAAAAATAAAACACACCAAATCTGAATATATACAAAAATTGCATGGGTTACCTCCCTGCTAGCGCTAAGTTTGACGTCGTCAGCTAGACATGACTGCCCGAACTTTAGGCTGGATCTGAAATTGTGATACTTTCTTTTTATCGCTCCAATGATTCTCCCCAATAGTGTTTGACACGCTTACTTTTAACCTTGAATGCTTCATTAGAATTGGGATCATGTAAGTCAACGGTTCTATCTGGTAAAACTTGAGAGATTAAGAATGGACCTGACCACAGTGATTTTAATCTACCACGGAAAAATTTCAACCTTGATTTGCTGAATAATACCTGCTGCCCCCGTTCCAGTTGTATACGTACTAATTTCTCATCATGTCTCTTCTTGGCCTTTTCTTTTTATAATTTGGCATTCTTAAAAGGCTATATGTGAAATTCCTCCAATTTATTGAGTTGGTGGAGTCTTTTCTCTTCAGTTGCTTGTAGTTCAAGATTTAACTTATTCACTGTGCAGTACGCTTTATCTTCAGGCAGCTAACATACTTTAAGTTTGTCGGTTGAACTTTGCTTTTCATTTGGGTTCTGGATGGTACTATCTCTCACATCAAGTCTGAAACATTCCTCATTCTTTTCATCATTTGGGAATTCTGTGGCTTTGAAAACATTGAATTTTACTTCTTTGTCATGTACCATCATGGTTAGTTCACCTTTTTGTACATCAATAATGGTTCGACCGGTAGCCAAGAATGGTATCCCAATGATGATGAACACATCTTCGTCTTTCTCCATATAAAGGATAATAAAGTTTGCTTGGAGAATTAGTTTGTCGACTTTGACCAACACATCTTCAACTACACCTCTCGGAAATATGAGCGATCTATCAGCAAGTTGTAGAGAGACTGAGGTAGGCATTGCTTCTCCAATTTACAGTTTCCTATAAATGGAAAAGGCATCAAGCTAACTCTAGCACCTAAATCACATAAAGCCTTACCGAGGTTATGTTCTCCTATGATGCGAAAGATGGTGAAACTGCCAGAATCTTTCAACTTTGGGGGAAGCTTCCTCTAAATGATGGCGCTGCATTCTTCTGTCAATGCTACTGTCTCGTAGTCTCCCAATCTTCTATTTCGTGACAGAATGTCTTTCATGAATTTGACATAGTTGGGCATTTGTTCCAAAGCTTCTGTAAATGGAATGTTGATATACAACTTTTTGAAGATCTCCAGGAATCGAACAAACTGCTTGTCTAGTTTGTTTTTTTGGAGATGTTGTGGAAAAGGTGGAGGTGGAGTGAATCTTTCTCGATCATTTTATTTTGCCTCTTTTTCCTCCATCTGTTGATATGCTTCTCTGCTTTCTTTTGGAACTTCCTCAATAGTTGCCTTGACTCCAAAATTTTTGTTGATTTCAATACCACTTTTCAAAGTTATGGCATGACATTGCACCTTCCCCATGTTCCTTTGATTTGGTTTTGTGTTGCTAGGAAGGGTACCTTACGGTCTGTAACTCTAAGCATTGGCCAATTGTCCAATTTGATTCTCCAGTGTTTTCAAAGATGCTGCTTGACTTTGAATTAATGCTGTTTGGGATTGAAACATGGCATCATATGATGCTGCTTGAGAATCATATTTTACTTATAGCTTTTTCAAGTAAGCCATCACTTATGTTATTCCTAGTTCTTTTTCATACTCTTGTCCATTGTTTTGCTGTTGGAATCCTGGTGGTGGATTGTTCATCTGCCCTGAATTGTTGCTCCATGCGAAATTGGGATAATTCTCCCAACCTAGGTTGTAGGTGTTGGAATATGGATTGTTACCTTGTCTGTTGAAATTGTTGACATAATTCACCATCTCATCATGTTGGTTTGCCTTTGGTGCTCCTCCATATGGAGAACTTATGGCACCAGCGATGTTTACAACTTGCGTGAGAAGTGTTTCCAAGCATTTGCACATATGCTCCAACTTGGCATTCATTGCTGTGTTGGCTCCGACTTCTTGAATTCCTGCTATTCGTTGAATCATGCTTCTTTCTGTTGGCGACAAAGAATTTTTTATGGTCATTTCTTCAATTAAGTCTCAGGCTTGATCTTCTCATTTTTCCATTATAGCTCCTCCAGCAGCAGCATCAATTGTCATTCTCATTAATCCATTAAGTCCATTATAAAAGGTTTAGACTTGTAGCCACTTTGCAATCTCAATGTGCGGACATTTTCTGAGCAAATCCTTGTATCTTTCCCAAGCTTCACAGAGGGATTCTGAGTCATGTTGCACAAAGGATGTAATGTCATTCCTCAGCTTTGCAGTTCTGGCTGGTGGAAAGTACTTTGCAAGGAATTTGGTGGTGAGAGTTTTCCAAGTTGTGATGGAACATGCTGGTAGTGAATGTAACCAATCCTTAGCTCTGTCTTTCAAGGAATATGGGAAAGCACGGAGTCTCATTGCTTCTTCTGTCGCTCGGTTGTAATTGAATGTGCCGCAAATATCTAGGAAGTTGCTGATGTGGGCATTAGGATCTTTAGTTGAATTTCCCACAAACTGAACTGACTGCTGTATCATCTGAATGTATATTTTGATGTCACACACATTTGCTGGTAAGTGAGGAAGTACAATACATGAAATAAAGCTGTCAACCACCGGAATAGTTCTGTCTCGAATAGGAATTGGTGGTGCAACTTGCAATGGTTCAGGTTTCATACTGATCAGTACTTCTTGACCTTCACGCCTTTTCCATCTCAATTTTCTGATGGTTCTTTCAATTTTTGTGTCAAGCGGTCGGATTTCAAAGCTTTTGGTTCTTCTCATATAGTTACTGAGAACATAAAACACAAGAAAATAAAAATAATAAGTAAAAACAAATTATACACAAGTAAATGTATCTAACCCAAAATTAATCGTAAAAGATAAATAAGTCCCTTGCAATGGCGCCAAAAACATGATCGGTGAAATCACACATGTAACGCAAGTGCATGTATCATTCAAGTAGTTAAAATGTATCGATCCCACGAGTACTTAATACCTTAGCTATCAATTTATGAAGTTAAATGTTTACAAGTACCTAATAGATTGGTTTGTTGATTGGATGTTGATTTTTGCTAAAACAAGTAAATAAAACAGTGCGAAAGTAAATTAAAGTAAAATTCAATATTATAAAACTATCTATGGTTTTGAATCCTTCCAATATCTTTTAAAGATGAAGTGGCTATCTCATGTTTGTGTAATATATTGGTTTATTAACCTAGAATATGAAAATATGCAAAAGCCTTTGTCGATGGTCAGATGCAACACCTAAATAACCTAATTAATCATATGTCTATGTTAACCAAGTTACTTGAATTCATTAAGAATAAATTCCAATTGTGGCTACCCCCGCCCTGCAAGTATATGTTTATCGTATAAGGAAATCTACCTAAGGGTCACCATGCCCCGAGGTGAGATCATGAGCTATTGAGTCTAAGGCTGAAACCTAAAATTCCTTTATGAAGTTAATTTTAAGTTTACCAGATCAATCTTATTAATGCCCAGTTAACAAGAAGCATTAAGCTTAAGACTCAATAAATAAACCTTTATATTACCCAAGACATAAAATAACCAACTTTATAAACCGATGATATTGGAATTCATCACACCCCGAGATTATGTATTTAGCTACGACACATACCTAGGATTACTAAAAACTTAATTAAACAAAACATCATAAAAAAATAACTTGAAAATAAATAAAAGTAAAATTACAATAATGAAAGAAAATGATGGGGTTTAAGGATCCACTTTTAATTTTTCAAAATTAGAAATCTCCCTTATTGTTAATGTTTACTGATTAATTAATTATATTTGACCAGACCATAAAGGTGGAAATTCCATTTGTCTCAATTAAGTCCAACCGACCATATAAGCGGTAACAAGGTTATTACCTAAACCGACCATATAGGTGGAAACTACGTCTGGAATGTAAGACCGACCATATAGGCGGTAAATAAGGTTGTCACCTAAACCGGCCGTATATGAGGTAACTAATTAATCCAAATTTTAGTTAAAATAAGGGAGATTAATCTAAGTTATTATATTAAAAATATTACATTCTCACCCTAGTAGAATGAGATTACCTGCTCATGCTGTAAATGAAAACACATAAAATATTATTAATTAAATAAAAAGAAAATACAAGAAAATTTAAATAAATATACAAGACACTTTCCTTTAGGTTTTCATGGAGAAATTCCTCCAAAGAAAGCATGAAAAATTTACAAAGTTCAGCTTGGTATTTATAGGCAAATCTAAGGGCTTCCACCAATTTCTCCACCGATTTCTCCACCAAACATGGCACCAAGCATGGCACCAAACATGGCACCAAATCCTCCACCAAACATACAAGCATGTTTGGTGGAAGTTTGATAATTTTTATTTTTTTATTTTATTATTATTATTTTGTTTTGAAAATGACTTTAATAATTACACATAACACACTTACGGATGTTTTATAAATTTCTGTCATGGAAAATTTAGAATTTGAAATTATTATGATCTTCATAGTTGTATATCTTTGAGTCTTCTTTAATCTGGAACTTGAATCACCTCAATCCGATATCGGAGTAAAAAGTTATGACCAAAATACGACAATTACGCAAAGTTGGAATTTTCGAAATTGTACTTCGTTAGAACGCCATTTCAAGTTTCCAATCTACAAAATCAAAATGTCAAGTCCAAATTTTACCCTTATTTGTTCCACATTTCATCTTGATTGATTCCATTAAGTCCCGATTTTATTTTATTTACAAAATAAACAAAAACACATCAAAACGTTCATAAAACTCTAGAAAATATACAAAATGTTAAGTAAAATGGGTGGTAAATATTGATATATTTTTCGCTCATCAGTATGCCCTTGGATACTAAATGTACTTTGAGACTTAGTATATAAGTGTTATACACAATAGGATTTAAGTCTGAAATCAGTAATCATAAAAGCCCGTAGAGAGAAAACAGAAACATATACTTTATTTGTGGTTTATCTATAGCTACGATCCATTCCATATAGTATGATGACTTTGATCCGAGTTCGTTCATGTGGTGACATGAGAATGAAGGCATCTTATATGATGCGATAATATAGGACTGGACCAAGATTGAATTGAATTTCTTTCAATATCCATTAAATAAAGAAATTCATATCAGTTTAACAGATGATCATATATGGGTTGATCTGAATTCTAAATGTGCTACTGTGGATGTTGGTTTTCGTCTGAGGTACACAATCGAGAATTTATAGTATGAGGCACTAACGATCCTGCAAAACAAAGGTAGAATGAGTGGGGAGAGTACTGCCCACCTGTGTGGTGGGTGCCGTAGGCACTCCGACGCTCAAGTCAGTAGTGAAAAATGAGTTGTAATAAAGTAAAAATGGAGACCAAGGTTGGATGTTACCTTGAACTCTTTGGACTGCCGTGAGGGTGGAGGTTTGGTGTTTAGAATATGTGAAGTTTTGAGAGCTCAAGTTTTGGAATTGAGACTTGAATGAGAATTCTTTAAGTTATGGTGCTATTTATGTTGGTTTCTATTATAGTCCCAAGATCATTCAAGCATAGAAAAACAAGTGAATACATTAAAGAAGTATGACGGAATCATACTTACAATGAGCGGTTTATGAAAGTGTTGAGTTCAAAAAATTTCCTCTAAGAATTCGGCCAAGCTCCAAGTTTGATGAAGATGAAGAAGCTCCAAGCTTTGAGAGGATTCCAAGCTCTTGGGATGGTTTCCCTTTCACCTTGTGATGATTCCTTTTGAGTGCTAGCTCTTGGTATTTTTTGCAACAAAATCACATTTCTTCTTCCTTGAACTTTCGGCCAAGTGAAAAGAAAATGGAGAGAGCTATTTTTGTGAGATTTACGTGAATGAGAGAGAGAGAATGTGTGTGTTGACTTATCAATTTTGATTTCAAAAATCAAATAAATGATTTACCAAAATTTTGGTAAAAGTCTTACACAAGCCATCAAGTGTACAAAGTGTGTAAGGCAAGTTATCATCATTGTCACCAAAACCCATCACTCAAAGTGACAAGTGATGTGACTTGTGGGCCCCACTCGATTCAAAATCCGAGTGGGCTCGCAAACACTCCCGGGCTCGGGTTCGCTAATTCCGAATTAACGAACTTTTCGTTGCGACGTATTTAAATCAAATTTAATTAAATAATAATGCCAAGCAAAATTACTATTCACGTCGCTAGCGAATTAATTCTAAATTAATTCGTTAGCCCGAATTAAAATCCAATTTTAATTCCGGGTCAAAATCTAATTTCGTTTAATATATCGAATATATTATTTTATCGAATAATTCCAAATTAATCGTTCTCTCTCTTCAAATATTATTTTATCCTAGATAAAATCTCTCCATAATTAATCCCAGATTAATTATGCTCGAATCATACATCATCAGTGAATCTTCGGGAAGCGACCCAAAAGATCCCTGGATATATTGGAAGTAAATCCGATCGTCAGACTATCCGAACACGTACGTACCTCGTACTATGTTTTTACCGATTTAGGAGACATGGTTGGCTTCTAGCAAAGCACCGTGCCTACCCAATTCTCCAGAAATATTCTTAATGGAATATATAATCTATATCAGGCATAGTATATGTAGTATTACGTATTACGATCCAGTATTGGATGAAACATGCAAGGCCTGGGGCTGGAATAGTGTCTGCCTCGTACGAAGCATATATCGGATTACAAGCAACTAGTCTCTTTAAATCAGATAATCATGACCTTGTCATATTATCTCGATGGTTGCAACCATTTAGAGTACCAGTTCTGTATCCCTGCGTGATCATCATCTCCATATGACTGAAGTGATACTTCCATATTGACATCACACCCAATATACTACGATTCTCAATAAACCCAGAAGAGGTGTACACGGAACCTGTTAAAGTCCTGGACGACCAAAACCAAAGCGTATTGATTGTCGCAAGTACTAGCGATGCAAGTCTCAGGTTAAGACCAAATACACTTACCCTGATGCGGACTCCCATAGACACATAGTCATACTACCAATGGGATTCCGCGGGGTCTATCCAGAGCGAAGCTGTTTCCGTACCATCGGTAAACACAACCTCCTATCACACTTGCATAAGTATCCAATATTTAAATATATGAGAACTATGATGTTACGCTTCCATAACAGGCACAAGTGCAATACTAGTCTATTCCGCATTATCGATGTCCAGTTTCGATAATACTACGACTAGGGATATTTAATGATTAAACCTTTATGGATTGATATTGTCTCATATCTTAGAATCCGGAACTAATCATAAAGACTTTTATCATTTATATATTTAAGTAATCAAATTACAAAATGATAAAATGCAATTTCATTGCTATATAATTAATTTGTACAAAAACCACAATGTCTTTTACAAATAGTAACGCTATGGGTCTTAATTGTCTAAAAATCTCCCACTTGGCCTATAGCCAGTCACTCAAGCATCTATTACCTGAACTATGTACATGTCGCTCCAAATTTTGCTGAGGAATAACTTTCGTAAGCGGATCTGCAATGTTGTCCTATGATGCGACCTTCTCGATCTTCACATCACCACGATGTATGATCTCACGAATCAGATGGAAACGTTGAAGAACATGCTTGGATCGTTGATGAGACCGCGGTTCCTTAGCCTGCGCTATAGCCCCGTTATTGTCACAATACAATGGAACAGGCTCAGCTGCTAATGGAACTACTCCTAATCCAATTAGGAATTTTCGGATCCAAACTGCCTCTTTTGCTGCTTCAGCTGCAGCAATATACTCTGCTTCTGTTGTTGAATCGACAACAGTCTCTTGTTTGGAAGATTTCCAACTTAGTGCTCTGTTATTCAAACAAAATATGTACCCGGATTGTGACTTACTGTCATTTTTATCGGTTTGTAAACTTGCATCGGTATACCCAGTTACCCCAAGTTCTCCATCTCCATTGATTAAGAAAGCATCCTTAGTTCATCTAAGATACTTTAGGATATTCTTAACCGCCATCCAGTGACTATCACCTGGATCGGCCTGATAGCGACTACACATGCTCAAAGCATACGAGACATCAGGTCGCGTACATATCATGGCATACATGATCGATCTGACTGCCGAGGCGAACGGTATCCGACTCATGTTGTTTCTCTCATCTTGAGTTTTAGGATACATGTCCTTAGATAGAGTGACGCAATGTGATACTGGCAACAATCCCCTCTTGGACTGATCCATGTTGAATCTCTTCAACACTTTGTCAATGCACGTGCTCTGGGAGAGTCCAAACAGCTTTATAGATCTATCCCGGTAGATCTTTATTCCTAGAATAAAGGCTGCTTCTCCCAGATCCTTCATGGAGAATTTTAATGAAAGCCAAGCTTTCACCGATGTTAAGATGGGAATGTCATTGCCAATAAGCAATACATCATCAACGTAAAAGACAATGAATGTCGGTGCGCTCTCACTAACCTTCTTATATACACAAGGATAATCCTCGTTTTGAACGAAATCATATTCTTTTATGATCTCATCAAAACATTTGTTCCAAGAACGTGATGCTTGCTTCAATCTATAAATGGATCGATTTAACTTACAAACCTTGTTTACAAGTCTTGGTACGACAAAATCGTCAGGCTGTTGCATATAAACATCCTCCAAAAGGTTTCCGTTAAGGAAAGTGGTTTTGATGTCCATCTGCCATATCTCATAATCGAAATATGAAGCAATAGCAAGCTTTATCCTAATGGATTTAATCATGACAACAGGTGAAAATGTTTCTTCATAATCAACACCATGTCATTGACGATACCCTTTCGCTACAAGCCTAGCTTTGTACGTTTGTACGTTGCCATCCATGTCAGTCTTCTTCTTGAAGACCCATTTGCAACCAATAGGCTTTACGCCTTCTGGTGCATCAACCAGTGTCCAAACTTGGTTGGTGTACATGGAATCCATTTCGGAATTCATGGCATCTTACCATAAACTGGAGTCGATACCTTGTATCGTTTCTTCATACGTAGTCGGCTCGTCTTCCTCAATAAGATTAATATCCACATGAGGTGAGATCAGAAACCCATACCTCTCAGGTTTTTTTCTGACTCTCTTCGACCTACGCGGTCTTTGTGTAATCGAAGATTGTGGTACAGTCTCATCCCTGATGGACTGTTCCTGTTCCATTAAGGATTCTGTGCCAGGAACAGTATCACTCCAATTTTCATCGACTTCTACTTTCCTCCCACTTATCACTGCATTTAGGAATTCCTTCTCAAGGAAAACCGCATGTAAAACAACAAATACTTTGTTCTCTTGTGGGTGATAGAAGTAATATCCTTTGGTTTCCCTAGGATATCCTACAAATAGGCATTTATCCGATTTGGGTTCTAGTTTGGTACCTTCCAAACGTTTGACGTATGCCCAGCAACCCCAAATCTTCAGGAATGAGAAACCCGATTTCTTTCCTGTCCATATTTCATATGGAGTCTGTTGAACAGACTTTGACGGAACCTTATTCAAAATAATTATTGCACTGTTCAATTCATATCTCGAGAAGGAAATAGGTAGCTCTGTGCGACTCATCATAGACCTTACCATGTCCAACAAAGTTCGGTTTCTCCATTCGGACACACCGTTTAATTGTGGTGTTCCGGGAGGAGTCCATTGTGAAAGAATACCATATTCTTTCAAGTAATCAAGAAACTTATTGCTTAAGTATTTGCCACCACGGTCTGACCGTAATGTCTTAATACTTTTGCGGGTCTGTTTTTCTACTTTGTGTCGAAACTCTTTGAATTTCTCAAAAGTTTACGACTTGTGTCTCATAAGATACACATAACCATAACGCGATGCATCATCCGTAAAGGTTACGAAGTATTCATATCCACCTCTAGCCTGGCTAGACATGGGACCACAAAGGTCACTATGAACAAGGGCTAACAGTTCGGTGGCGCGTACACCTTTACTGCTAAAAGGTGATTTAGGCATCTTGCCTAATAAATAAGATTCGCAGACGTCATATGAATTTGGATCAAATCCATCCAAGTACCCACTCTTCGAAAGTGTGGATATACGTGTCTTGTTTATGTGTCCCAGAAGACAATGCCACATATAAGTTTCATCTTTTTTACTTACTTTAAGCCTTTTGTTTGTTACATTATATGTTTGAGATTGATTTATATTCAAAATATAAAGACCATTATTTGCATCAGCTGTGCAAATTCCTATATCATTTTTATACATAAAACACCCAGTGTTTCTAAATACAAAAGTATACCCACATTGGGTAAACATAGATACATAAATTATATTCCTAGTCAAACTAGGTACAAAATAACAGTTTATAAGTTCAAGTACATGCCCTGAGGGCAGTTCCAAAACATAAGTGCCCACGGCCAAAACGGCAACTCGAGTCCAATTTCCAACACTGAGGTCAATCTCTCCTGAGGCCAGTCTCCTGCTAATCCGTAGATCATGCACATCAGTACATATGTGAGTACCACAACCAGAATCAAAAATCCAATTTTTAAAACTAGAAGTAGACATGTTTATTTCTATAACAAACATACCTGAAGCCGGTGCCTTGCCCGCTTTGATTATCTTCATGTGTGCCTTGTACTCGCGGCAGTCACACTTCCAGTGACCCCGTTTCCCGCACTGCAAGCATACATCTTGGGATTTGTCCTTGGGTTTCCCAGAACCCTTTGACGATTTGGCCTTGCCCTTCTTCTTATGCTTCTTCTTTTTAACACCTCCAGTCGCCTTGGGCCAAGCCCTCAGAGTCTGAGATGTTGAAGCATAGTGCGCCTCGTGATTCTTGTCCTTAAGGAGCTCTTTCTCTGCCTCAAGTAGAGTGGACATCAACTCTCCAAGAGTTTGGTCTTGGTTCAACATGTTGTAATTCATGATGAACCCACTCCAAGTGTCGGGGAGAGACTGTAGGATCAAATCCACTGATGTCTCAGCCTCGAAGACTATGCCCATCTATCCGAGCTGCTCAATGTCAGCAATCATCTGAGAAACATGATTCTCAACAGAGGTACCCTCTGACATTCGAGCGCGGAAGAGCTTCTTCTGCAACTCATATCTTTGCGATCTAATATTAGATCGGTGGAGATCGTGCAATTTCGCCAGCATCTCATAGGGATCCAATCCCTTATTTTGACGATGAAATTGCGGAGTCATAGCGGCAAGCATTACCGATTGAGCAGTCGTATTATCAATTCTATGAGTCTTCCAAAGCTCTAGCTCTAGCAACTGATCAGATCAGAGCTTAGGCCCAAGAGGTCGCTCTATAGTGTAGAGTAACTTCTCAAATCCCAAAACTATTCTGAGATTCATATCCCAGTCCTGAAAGTTTGTGCCATTAAAGACGTTGTCGCCCATGACAATATCCCTAATGCTCAATTTTCCAGTCATCTTAACCGCAATAGTCCAACTATTCGATTAACGATGTATGGGTACAGTCTAACTGTTAAAAGAAAAATAATAATATATTAGTCCAACTAATAAAATAATTGACGAAATAATTTGAAAGCGCGTAAAGCTAAGTATTTGAACGAAATTGCAAATTCAATACTAGCCTCCCAATATTTTTCGGCGAGCCTCTAACCCTCTATTGAGTACTCGGGAAACCTAGTTTCCTAGTGGGCTAGGATCCCGTTAAATAACACACGACCTTGACTTTGGCCAACAAGCTGTATGATGTTTAACTAGGTAGATCTCTAAGATCAATTGGATCTCATCCAATTCCTAGATCCGGTATATGGACCTCCAAGTCCAAAACATATATACAATATATATGCCAATATATCCAATATATTTTCCTAACCTATTTCCTCTTAATCAACTAAGCCTTGGCTTTGGCACACCAAGCTTAATGATTCCAGTTAAGCGGTACCCATTGACTTTGGAAAGCTTCGTAATCGATGTCGATGGACAAGAAGTGATCTTGACTTTGGCCAAAAAATCAAAACTTGGACAAGACACCGATATGGAACAAAGCCTTCATGATTCAAACACATCCGCGATGGACAAAAGTCTTGACTTTGTCCAACAAACCAGTGTCAATTTTGGAAAACGCTTAATATTTTATTGAGGGTTTTTCGCGTAAATTGGCAACCAATTTATTATCTTTGTTAGGTCTCATCATACACCCTTAAGCATGCATTCTAAAAGCATAATAAGGCGCAAAAATAAATTAATAACGATATGCGGATGGATATTTCAAAGATTGTTCCAAGAACGAATCACTCCATTTCCTCTCCCCAGCTAGCAATATTCTTACTTCTACCCAACTACATAATACAATTAAAGAAACCTCATTAATATTGAGGGGAATTAGGTGAGAAGAGAATTACAAAGAATCAATAGAGATAAGGCTGGACACGCAGGTCCAATTTAATAAATTCTAAATTTACAATAATTTCCAAAATTGCCCATTCCCTTCTAATATCAATCCGATATACGTTATTCATTCAACACATCCATGTATTCACACACATCATGTTATTCAATCAATCTAATTCAATTAATTAATCTTGAATAAAGTGATCATCCAATGTTCAAACAACGATTTGATTTTGCGCGAGTCCAACTCGTTTGAGAATAAGTACTCAAAGTACGAATTCTTGAATTATATCAAACTATAATTTAAATCTAATTTAATTCGTATTCAATACTAATTCTATATTTAATTCCAAATTAAATAACTACACTTTTTAATGTGCCTTTAAAGACTTAGATTCCAAATCTAATCTTAATGGGTCTCAAAGCCCAATTAACATCCAATGTCGTTTAATTAAAGTCCGATGGGCTTTCAATTAATTTCTTAAGGCATGGACTTTGATCAATATGGGTCAAACCCAAATACCAAAGCCCAATTGAGGAATCACCTTATTTTCCAAGAAACCAATTTAGGCCCATAAGGCCCAATTAAACATAAAAGGCCCATTTGTCACATTTGGACTTAAATGAATGATTTAGGCCCAATTTGGATCCAATCCAATTGACTTAAATCAACTTGGCCCAACCAAGCCCATTAGGCCCAAATACAACATTTAAAGCCCAATTCTAAATTAAGCCCAACTAATTAATTTTTAATTTTCCAAATTTCAAAATTCAATTAATTAAAGTGTATTACATCAATTAATTACCTAAATTAATATTTACAAAATACTAATTTAATCAATTAATCATGTATTAATTTTTTCAACTCATGTCCAACATTCTGAAACAAAAAAAAAAAAATCAACTCATTTCATGCTCATCATGCTCACGGCATTTTAGGGGTTTTTACATTCGATTCCGATTTCAATCCGATTGAATCTTAAATCAATATAACCATGTCTTTAAACTTATCCAATGATCAAAAAACAAAAAATACCATGAAATTTAGGGCTAGTTAGCATTCGGCCAAGCCTCAATTTTGGGCAAAAATTGATCCAATTAATTTTTCATGAAATTGATCATAAATAACTCCAAGTTATCCATATACAAGCATGCTCAAACAAACAATTTGGTTAAATCATGCTCAAATCCAATTTACCCTCATATTTTTCATGATCAAATTAGGCTCAATGATACCATTGTTGGTTTCTACTATAGTCCCAAGATCATTCAAGCAAAGAAAAACATGTGAATACATTAAAGAAGTATGGCAGAATCATACTTACAATGAGCGGTTTATGGAAGTGTTGAGTTCAAAAAATTTCCTCCAAGAATTCGGCCAAGCTCCAAGTTTGATGAAGATGAAGAAGCTCCAAGCTTTGAGAGGATTCCAAGCTCTTGAGATGGTTTCCCTATCACCTTGTGATGATTCCTTTTGAGTGCTAGCTCTTGGTAATTTTTGCAACAAAATCACATTTCTTCTTCCTTGAACTTTCGGCCAAGTGAAAAGAAAATGGAGAGAGCAATTTTTGTGAGATTTACGTGAATGAGAGAGAGAGAATGTGTGTGTTGACTTATCAATTTTGATTTCAAAAATCAAATAAATGATTTACCAAAATTTGGTAAAAGTCTTACACAAGCCATCAAGTATACAAAGTGTGTAAGGCAAGTTATCATCATTGTCACCAAAACCCATCACTCAAAGTGACAAGTGATGTGACTTGTGGGCCCCACTTGATTTGAAATCTAATTTCGTTTAATATATCGAATATATTATTTTATCGATTAATTCCAAATCAATCGTTCTCTCTTTTCAAATAGTATTTTATCATAGATAAAATCTCTCCTTAATTAATCCCAAATTAATTATGCTCGAATCATACGTCATCGGTGAATCTTTGAGAAGCGACCCAAGAGATCCCTGGATATGTTGGCAGTAAATCCGGTCGTCGGACTATCTGAACACGTACGTACCTCATACTATGTTTTTACCGATTTACGAGACATGGTTGGCTTCTAGCAAAACACCGTGCCTACCCAATTCTCCAGAAATATTCTTAATGGAATATTTAATCTATATCAGGCGTAGTATACATAGTATTGCGTATTGCGATCGAGTATCGGATGTCACATGCAAGGCCTGGGGCTGGAATAGTGTCTGCCCCGTACGAAGCATATATCAGATTACAAGCAATTTAGTCTCTTTAAATCGGATAATCATGACCTTGTAATATTATCCTGATAGTTGCAACCATTTAGAGTACCAGTTATGTATCCCTGTGTGATCATCATCTCCATATGACTGAAGTGATACTTCCATCTTGACATCACACCCAATACACTACGATTCTCAATAAACCCAGAAGAGGCGTACACAGAACCTGTTAAACTCCTGGATGACCAAAACCAAAGCGTATTGATTTTCGCAAGTACTAGCGATGCAAGTCTCAGGTTAAGACCAAATACACCTACCCTGTTGTGGACTCTCATAGACACATAGTCATACTAACAATGGGATTCTGCGGGGTCTATCCAGAGCGAAGCTGTTTCCGTACCATCGGTAAACACAACCTCCTATCACACTTGCATAAGTATCCAATACTTAAATATGAGAACTATGTCGTTACACTTCCATAACACGCACAAGTGCAATACTAGTCTATTCCGTATTATCGATGTCAAGTCTCGATAATACTACGACTAGGGATATTTAATGATTAAACCTTTATGGATTGATACTGTCTCATATCTTATAATCCGGAATTAATCATAAAGACTTTTATCATTTATATATTTAAGTAATCAAATTACAAAATGATAAAATGCAATTTCATTGCTACATAATTATTTTGTACAAAAACCACAATGTCTTTTACAAATAGTGACGATATAGGTCATAATTTTCTAACAATTTATAGATAGAGAAATGTGACTTTATTAGCTGGCATACGTCCCACACTCAAGCATTTGGTGAAAAACCAAGCATGTGGAAATATGATTTTTGTTTGGAAAATGAGGGAAGTAGTTGGTATATAATAAAAAGGGGTTGTCCTTAAGTGACTGGCTTAGTTATGGTTTAATGATGTAGAGTTTTCTGGGTCGGCTTACCATTTTTGGGCTTTTTTTGATATTGGGTTTGAATTGAAAAGACAGTTTTACAATTGGCCAAAATTTGGCCCTTACAGTTTGTCCCCCACTCTCTAAGTCAAGAAGTCTTTGACTTAGAGAGTACTTGTCGGTCATGTCGTATGAAAAAAAACATGTAAGATTACCTGCCTAGAGTATGGATCAAATGGAGATCTAGGTACTTCATTTGATTTTAACACGTGTTGTAGTAATGTGTTTATCGTCTGGACCAGAACGTGATTGAGTGTCTTCAATATCGTCTAGACACTGTTGTCAAAGTCTTGAATTTGACTCGATATGAGCCACGGAGAATGCCTCAGTCGAGTGAACCAAATGAAGGTCAAAGGTATATTCCATACGACTGGTTAGAGGACCAATTGAGTCTTCAATATTGTCTGTACTGAGTGCAGTCCAGGTCTTCAATTTGACTCGACATGAGCCATGGGGAATGTCCCCAGTTGACTGGACTAGATTAAGGTCCATGGTATACTCCATATGACTTGTAAGGGGACTAATGGAGTATTCAATGTCGTCTAGACTAAGTTTAGCCTAGGTTCTCAACTTGACTCGACATGAGCCATGAGGAATGTTCCCAGTCGACTGAACCAGATTAAGGTCCAGGGTATACTACATAGGACTGGTCAATGGACTAATGGTGTCTTCAATGTCGTTTAGACTAAGTGTTGTCCAAGTCTTCAACTTGAATTGACATGAGCCATAGGGAATGTCCCCAGTCAACTGAACCAGATGAAGGTCCAAGGTATACTTCATTCGACTGGTTAAAGACCAATGGAGTCTTCAATGTATTATGTACTGAGTGTAGTCTAGGTCTTAAATTTGACTCGACATGAACCGTGGGGTATGTCCCCAGTCGACTGAACCAGATGAAGGTCCAGGGTATACTCTATACAACTGGTCAGAGTACCAATGAAGTCTTCAATGTCATCTCGACTGAGTGTAGTCCATGTCTTCAATATGACTCGACATGAGCCATGCGGAATGTCCCCAGTCGACTGAGCTAGAAGAAGGTCCATGGAATACTCCATATGACTGGTTAGGGGACCAATAGAGACTTCAATGTAGTTTGGACTGAGTGTAGTCCAGGTTTTCAACTTGACTCGACATGAGTCATTGGGAATGTTCCTAGTCGACCGTACCAGATGAAGGTCCAGGGTATACTCCATACGACTGGTCAGGGTACCAATGGAGTCTTCAATGTCGTCTAGACTGAGTGTTGTCCAGGTCTTCTACTTGACTCGACATAAGCCATGGGGAATGTTCCAGTCGACTGAACCAGATGAAGGTCCATGGTATACTCTATATGACTTGTAAGGGGACTAATGGAGTCTTCAATTTTGTCTAGGGTTTTATCCTACAAAGGTCAAATAAGACACTTTGATAACATTTAATGAAATTGGTTTGAAATCAAATGAGAGATCCCATTCGACAACTAGCTTTTTGTAGTGTCGACTGTGATTTGAACCAGGTGCCGAACATCAGATGTGCAATGTCGCATGGCCACTTTGTCTAATGTTAAGAAATCACTTGTGTCACGTCGTATGTGATTTATGTCTTATACCAAATCTTCATTTGTTCAGTGTCAAAGTGGAATCACCTCATTTCCCAAAACGTCCTATGATGTCATGCCAAGTGGCACCCTCTCTTGTGTCAAGTCTTCATTCGATGTCATATCGAATGTCATCTTCCATTGTGCCAAGTCTTCATTTGTGTAGTGTCGAGTGGAATCACCTCATGTCCTAAGACATCATATGATGTCGTGCCGAGTGGCACCCTCTCTTGTTTCAATTCTTCATTCAATGTCATGTCGAATAGCACCTTCTCTTGTGCCAAGTCTTCATTTGTGTAGTGTCGAGTGGAATCACTTCATGTCCTAAGACATCTTATGATATTGTGTCGAGTGGCACCTTCTATTATGCCTTATTGTACTCGGCAATTGTAAAATGTTGATCTTGAAATTTCAACGAACAATGACTTCATCCAATCGGCACTAACGAATATACTTAGACTTATAATGGGCCTTTGAATGTTTCCAGGCCCTTCTTCAAACATTAATGCAGCCTTCGTGTGAATTACGAGGCATTTTAAGTGGGAATTTGAAACGCCAAAAAGGATGGTTTAAAAGTGAATTTTGTGTGTTCTTTTGCTTCATTCGTAAAAACTTCATTGATTTAATAAGTTGGGAGAAGTCTCCAGCCTTCCAGATATTCTTCAAAAATCTTCTCGTGTTCTTCATTATCTTTAATTGTTAATAGCGTAGATTCAAGCTGTTTTAGGCTAAAATAGGTTGTTTGATCTTTTGAATCGTGATGTAACTTTTGAAATTTTGTTTGAGGATTTTGTGTAGCATGATCTTTACGGAATAGTCCTTTTAAGAAATTTTGTGTTTGTATGCTTGTCGTTTGGAGAATGTCGAATGAATAATCTCTAGGTAGCTTAGGTGCGCAAATAGACAGATACATTGAACCATCTCAGAGTGAGTCTAGTGGTGAAGAGACATATAGAGACTGGTCACATGAGGACCTTATTGAGGCTGGACTTATAACGATAGCAGGGATACCTCATGGGGTTCCCACTGACGTGACATCACATAGGATATTACCAACAGTAGGAGAGTCGAGTGGAACTTCCAGTACTAATGAACCAACAAACTTGCTGATAAAAAATCATGTCAGTCGAGTGATTGGGAAATTACTGAGGGAAATCAGATGCAGGTATAGGTTTCCAAATTCAAAAGAAATAAGGTTACCTGTGTTGACTGAAAGGATAAATTATAAAGTCCCAGGGTGGATTGGGTTTTATGAACGACCTTTTGCCGATGGATTTAGATTTCCCGTACCAAGGTTAATCTGGGAGGTCTTGAACCATTATCAGATATTTTCTTCTCAATTGATGCCAAGTACTTGGAGAATCTTACTGTCGATTGAGTGTATGGCTTTTGAACAAGGAGTGTTGTTTGAAGTAAAAGACTTAATATTCATATACTACTTGAAGGAGCATCTGACAGAAAAGGGGAGATATACTTTGTATCTCCGCCAAAAGAAAGAACACATAATAATTGGACTTCCAATAAATGATAGAGGGAACCGGCAGTCAATTATTTCTTCATGAGGTGTGTGGGTGTCTTTGGGTCGGTTGGAGCAGGTCAAATCCCAGAATTCTGGAGTCTGTTGAGTTAGTATTAAATGTCTAACATGCATTTTTTTCAAATACCTTGGAGAATGGGACTAATGACTTATCGTTCTTGCAGGTCCTCATCGAAATAGGTCGTTTGAGACAACAAGTCGTACCGTTTCCAACACTAAAGCCATCATAGCTTTACCCGCTGAAGATAGAGACTAGAGAGTCATCTTGGTGGAAAAGATTGAGGTCGACTCTGTTGTGGAAGGAAATCTACAACTGAGAAGGTACATATTTGGCCATTTGTAAACATATTTTGGCTGTGATCAACACTAATTGGTCGAGTCGAGACACAGAGACAACGTTTTTAAAGCCTTTAACTTCTGAAGAACTTTTATGCACATAAGATAATATGTCAGGGCCATTGAAAGTATCCTCAATCGACGAAATGAAGAGTCGAATGAGTGCCAAGAGAGCCAAAGGGAAGGAACCTGAAGTTTAAAAGGCCGAGGCTCAAAAAAAAAAGAATTTGTTTCGGATGAGGCTCAAGTTGTAAAAAGGTAGTCGGCTGAGATGACTGTAATTGGGAAAGAAAGGAAAGTTGTTGTTGGAGAATATTATTATAAGGATTCACCATGGGTCGACTACGATCTCAGATCCTTCCAGCCTTAGCAAATTTATGAAAGGGCTTCTCCTATAAGAAGATGAAAATAGGCTGACAGAGATAGGCCCAATTAAAGTAATGAAGAAAGCAGCAGCCTTGAGTTATCAAGTATATACACTCAATAACTATTTTTTTAATATTTCTTTTATTTTCGGTTGAATGAGAGCTAACTTAGAGTTTTTCAGACAATGGAATGCAGCTTGTTCATGCAGTAGTATGCCGAATTGATTCAAAAGAGGATAAGGGAATTGGATAAATCCATTACTGTAATAAGGAAGGAAGGAACTGAGTTGAAGTCTGGATTAAATGCTTATAAGAGGAAGGGAAATGGGATGGAGAATGAATTAAAAGAGACCAATGCGATACTTAAAGTGGAAAGTGAAGTATCTGAAGCCATACTTGAAGCCTACAAGCAAGGCTTTGATAATGTGAAGAAAGAGAATGAGCATGTACTCGAGCAACGCGAGGTGATTGCCCTAGAATCCATGATGAAAGAGACAAGCAATTTGATGAAGGAATACATTAATGGGAAACACGTCGCATAGAAGCTTGAAAAATGGATCCGAGAGAGTGATAGGCTGGTGGTTGGGCCTTCTCTTTCGAGTGAAGGTGGAGAAGAATAGAAAAAGAGAAAATGTTTAATCGAATGAGGTTGGGGATAAGGAAGCTGCAATAGCTGAAGTTGAGATGGTGATAGTTGAAGGTTAGAAAAAGGAAGGTGAAGACATTGATCCACTGGGAGTCGACTATGCTGCTTAAGATCAAGATGTTCCCACTAGTGTCAATGTTGTTGCTGAAGACCAACCAACCGAGACTCCGGAAGCTTTAAATTTTTAATTTGTTTATAAGTTTTACTTCATCTTTCCATTTTTTACTAAACTATTATAGTCGAATGGAAAAAACTTGAATTTAATCATTTCTTGAATGCATTTTAATCATCGAATCACTTTTAGAATTTACAAATAACATATCCTTCATATCTTAATCAAAACATAATTAAGCATGCATATATTACCGATAGAATCATTTGAGATGAATTGCATTCCATCTATTATGGAGGGCTGCTCCATTCGCGGTTTGCAATTTGTAAGCTCCTTGCCCAATGACCTTTGTAATGACGTATGGACCTTCCCAGTTCGGTCCAAGTTTACCATCCTCATCCTCAACTTCCTTGTTTTTTTGGAAAACTTTACGCAAGACCCAATCTTCTTCTTTAAAGGTTATGCTCCTAACATTTTTGTTAAAGTACTTGGCCATTCTCTACTGATGAGCTACAAGTCGCATGAAAGCATGTTCTCTTAATTCATCAATAGTATCAAGACTATGACTCATAAGTTGTTGATTCGAATCTTCATCAAGAAATTGGTAGCGTGGGGATGGGATGCTTTCCTCTACTGGAATTACTACTTCTGTTCCAAATGCTAGGGAAAATGTGGTTTCTCCAGTTGCTGATCAGATCATTGTTTTATAGGACCACAAAAATCCTGGGAGTTCTTCTGCCCAATCCCCCTTTTCTTTCTCCAATCTTTTCTTCAAATTTTTATTATTGTTTGGTTGGATGACTCGACTTGACCATTAGCTTTGGGAAGTGTGGGGTCGAGAAGCTCAACTTGATTCCCCAATTTTTGCATAAGTCTTGGAAATGATGGCTGATAAACTGTGAACTGCTATCAATCATAATCTCTCTAAGTATCCCAAATCGACATATGATATTCTTTCAGATGAAAGTTTTTACTTCTTTATCTTGTATTCTGGCAAAATATTCTGCTTTAATCCACTTAGAGTAGTAGTTTGTAAGTGCCAACATGTAGACTCGTTGTCCCGGGGCAATTGGAAGTTTCCCAATGATATCCATCCCACACTTCATGAATGGCCAAGGAGAAAGAATATGATTGATTTTCTCTGATGGTAGGTGTGAGACTGGGGTGAATCTTTGACATTTCTCATATTTTCTTACGTAGTCTACAAAGTCGGCTCTCATGTAGGCCAATAGTAACCTGTCAAGTGGGCTCGAGATGCCAAGCTTCTCCCTCTTAAATGGTTCCCATATTCTCCTTCATATAGTTCCGCTAAAACGTGTTATGGTTCTTCATGGGTGAGGCACTTAAGGTAGGGTCCGGAGAAAGATCTTTTCAGTAGTTGTCCATCATAAATGGTGAACCTGACAGCTTGTCTTTGGATTCTTTTGGCTTCACTTTTGTCTTCTGGAAGCGTGTCATCTTGCAAGGGGTGTCATCCATGTGTCTACTGGAGTAATTTAGATGACCTCTTCTTTTTTTCTTCCTTCCAAATAGTTGGCCACTGTAAGTATACAGTTGGAAAAGATTGAGGTTTGACCCCTTGCATAGTCGAACAAAGTGTGGCCAATGCGTTTGCTTGAGAATTTTCATTTCTTGGAACTTGCGTTATTGTGAGTTTTTCAAATGTCGACTGGAGATTTTCAACCTTTTGCAAGTAGGATGCCATTTGTGGGTCTCGTGCCTGATACGACCCTCGAAATTGGTTGACGATCAATTGAGAATCAAATTTTACTTCTATCTTTTTGGCCAAAGTTAGACCAGTTGTTAATGCCTCATACTCTGCCTCATTGTTGGTGACTTTGAAACCACACTTAATTGCTTGTTGTAGTATGTCACCTTCAGGGGTAATGATTACCATTCCCAAACCGCAACCTCTCTTATAACTGGATCTGTCGACTGCAAGCTTCCAAGGAGTAGTCGAATGGATAAAATGGACTTCTGATTCAGCTATAACTTATAGGATGGGACTGAAGTCGTCTATAAAATCTGCTAAGGCTTGAGACTTGATGGCAGTTCGGGGTTGGTAAGTGATGTCGTGTTCTCCAAGCTCCACAACCCATTTCATCAGTCTCCCAAACAATTCAGATTTATGGAGAATGCTTCTCAGATGATATAAAGTATAAATTGTCATTGAGTGCCCTTGAAAATAGGGGTGTAGCTTTCGATCAACCATTATTAAAGCCAATACCAATTTCTCCATTTGGGTGTAGCGTGACTTGCACCCAATAATGTTTTACTCACATAGTAGACTAGGAGTTGTGTCCCTTCTTCTTCTTTAATCAGGACAACGCTAACTGCTTGTTTAGAAACTCATTTCACAGTCAAGTGGTTTCGACATTAGAAGTGGGGAAGTCAGATACCGTTTGACTTCTTTCAAAGCTTCCTCACAAACTAGGGTCCATTCGAATTTCTTTGATTTCTTAAGGGCTTAGAAGAATAAATTTTTTTTTCTATAGACTTAGAGATTAACCTGTTTAGAGCCGCAATCCTCCATGCCATTTGCATGACATCTTTTGGGCTGGTGGGAGAGGGGGTATCAAGGATGGACTTGATCTGGTCCGGATTTGCTTATATACCTCGTCGAGTGACCATATAGCCTAAGAATTTTCCTGAAGCGACACCGAAGGTGCATTTTGTGGTGTTTAACTTCACCCCGTACTTTTTCATAATGTTAAAGGCTTCCTCTATGTGACACAAATCTTGTTCAGCCTTTGAAGACTTCATCAGCATGTCGTCTATGTATACTTCCATGGATTTCCCAATTTTTTGGGAGAACATCTTGTTGACTAGACGTTGGTAGGTACCTCGAACATTTTTTAGGCCGAATGGCATCACCTTGTAATAATAAATACCTCTATTGGTGACAAATGCAGACTTTTTTTGGTCATCCGGATACATGAGGATTTGGTTGTAGTCTGAATAAGCATCCATGAAACTTAACAGCTCATGCCTAGCTGTAGCATCAACCATTGAATCAATATAAGGCATAGGGAATGAATCTTTTGGATAAGCTTTGTTCAAATCTGTGAAGTCGATGCAGACTCGCCACTTCCCATTTTTCTTTTGAACTACCACCATGTTGGCAAGCCAATCTGGGAATTGAACTTCCTTGATAGCTCCATTTTGTAATAATTTTTTAACTTCCTCATCAATGATTTGATTTCTCTCTGGAGCGAACTTTCTTCTCTTTTATCTGACAGGAGGGTAGTCCAGGTCCACATGGAGTTCATAGGTAATCAACTCAGGATCGATGGCAATCACGTCTTTGTGAGACCACGCGAAGTGCTCGTGTCGCTCCTTCAAAAAATCAATCAAGTCAGCTCGTAGTTTGAGATCTAAATTAGCTCCAATCTGAACTTTATGATCTGTATGTTGTGGGTGAAATTGGGCCTCGTCGAGCAACTCCAAGCTCGGTAGTGTCGGCTCTATATCATGAGATCATTTTTTGTAATTGCTATGTAGATTGAGGTTTTACTTTTTGGGTCATTTGATAGCAACTTCTGGAAGCGGATATGTCTCATTTTATTTCTAGAATTCCTCATTTGGTAGGGAACTTCAGAACTTTGTGGTAAATGGATGATACTGCCCTCATTTCATGAATCAAAGGCCTTCTAACAATAAGGTGTAGGCTGAGGGATAGTCTAAGACCAAGAACGTGGTTATCTTATTGATTCCTCATGCGTAGACTGAGAGAGACACTTCCCCCATGGTGAATTTTTATTCACCACCGAATCCAACCAGCACTGTCGACCGTCTATTTATCTTTTCTAGCTCAGCTCCCATGTCTGCGAGGGCTGTGGCAAAGATGATGTTAGCTGATGACCCTGTGTTGACTAACACTCGTTTGATCATGAAATTTGTGACTTGTAAGGATATCACCAAAGAATTATGGTGTGGATTCATGTGACTGGAGTTGTTGTGTCTGGGAATTATATGGTTAGGTTGGTGAACATCCCTTAAACTGACATCGTAGAATGAGGAATGTCTATTGCAGCAACTCCTGAGTGTCGCTTGGCAGCCGAATATGAGATACCACTGACTTCTTATCCTCCTGAAATGAAGTTTACCATGTTGTTAATTGGTGGTGGTGGAGGTGGCTCATCTCCTTATCCATCCCTTTCATCTGGGCCAATGTTGTTTTTCCCTTCTCCGTGAGTAAATCTCTCAGAAATCCTTTATTCAATAACTCATGGACTTCCAATCTTAATGCCACACAATCAGCCATCGTATAGCCGTAGTCTCGATGGAACTCACACCACTTACTAGTGTCATTTTTTGCGGGACTTTCCCTGGAGCGTGGGGGCCACATTACCTCATTCCCTATCTTTCTAAAGATTTAAACTAATTCTCCTGGGGAAACAGTGAAATTATAGTCTAGGAGCGTAGGTCTATTTGTAAGCGTTCTTTATTGGGTCTTGTAAGGCAAAGGTCGACGGTCGAAATCTTTGTGAATGGGGCGATGCTCTCTCATTTGATGGATCCTACTATCTGATGATTAAGGAGTTTTTCTTGTGAATTGTTTGATTTGTGTATCTTTTCATTCTGTAGGCTGGAATAACTTTCCTTCTTCTTATTCCTTTTGTCTTCTTCCCATCTAATTTCAATTTGGGCTCGAGCCAAGGCTTGATCCATCGAGTAGCATTGAAATTTAGTGAGCTTTTTGTAAAGTCCATTTTCTGAAAGTAATAAATTTCTGAATGCTTCCACTGCAGTAGGCTGATGGAGATCTGGGATAATTATCCTCTCTTTATTGAAGCGAGCCACGTAGCTTCGCAAGTACTACCATTTCCATTGCTGAATGGCATTGAGGTCATCAGTGGTCTTTTTGAGCCTGCATGAACTTGCAAAATGCTCCACAAAATTACTTGCTAGCTGTTGGTAAGACTCGATGGATCTGTATGGAAGATTGATGAACTAGGTGAGGACAGGGCCAGCTCAAGTTTCTCTGAATCCTATGTACATTCTAGCCTCCCATTGGTGTGGAACCAAGCCAGTCGACATCATTTTGTATTTATAATGGACTACATGATCATCTAGATCTGTTGATCCATCATACAATTTCATGTCCGAGGGACTGAACTTCCTAGGTAGCTCGATGGATGTGATGGTTTCCAAAAATGGAGTATCATAAATTGCTCCAACTCTACTCTTTCCTAATCGTAGACTCCTCCAGGTAGACTGAATATAATTATTTCTTTGAACTCCAACATTTCCCTTCTCATAGTGGATGCAACTTGCTGTGTGTGGTCGATTAGGGGAATTGGTAGTAGACTCCTTAGGAAATTTTGAGGGCGATGGTCTGTTGGTGGATTATCACATGCCACATCGTTGAATGCCCCCAAGAGGTTGGTTGGAATAACAGGATTGCTAGGGTGATTTTGGGTATCACGATGCTGAGAGGTTGAAGAGATTGGCTCTAACTATTTTTGGAGGTTTGTGTTGGAGTTTCCTTTGGCCCAAATTTGGCCTGTACAACTACGAACTCTTGCATAACAGACTATGTCATTTGATTTACAAAGATGAGGTTGGTGAAGAAATCTTGATCAATAGTTACGTACTTTGGGGACATGGTGTGTGACTGAAGACGTATTATAGATATGGAGTCCACTCCTTCTTATGAAAAGTAAATGAGTATATTCCTTAAGGGTTGATTAACCATCAATAAAAAACCTTACCAAATCCTAACCTTCAGAATTCTGAGATGAAGATTAGATGTCAGAGTTCCAACAAGAGTGAGTTCGCTGATTGATTTCATATTCTTCAGAGTTCTAGAGAAGGCTACTTGTTAAGGACTTGAGGAGTTACCTTCGGTTATTACACTTAAGGTAGTTGAGTCAACAAAGTTTTTGGATTAGGTTTTTTCTATCACTGTAAGTTCCTCTTTACTAGTAAATTTGGGTGGTAACTGTTATTCCATTTAGTTACCTAAATTATACCATTTATTTTAAGGCTCGCAAATGTACAAATATATTATATTAAAGATCAATGGAAGCAAGATTATTGATCCCAAATGGAATTAAGAAAAAATAAATTCCAGAGTAAATTTAATCCTAGCCACTTTAAAAACAAGTGTAAAAAGTAAAGTTGATTTTGATGAATGAACACTATGGCCTTTAACTTCACTCTCACTAATCCCTTATAGCTGCTCCAGTATGTTAATTTAAATTATTCCTATATTATAATGTCAATTCTCCTAAATTATCCAATAGTCACAATTTTCTGATCGCACCACAAGTATTTAATTATGCAACCTTCCTATGATGTCTCATAGAATATAAACCTAGAAAAACCCATTATGATATATGAGAAATAATTATCTATGATTATATATTCATGGTAAACAAGATACTAAAAATCCAAATTGGATATGATGTCAACCATAATTGGCATCACACATATTTATACATTATGGTGACAAAGTTTAGTTCCTCATGAACATAATTAAAGCATTAATCATAAAATATGTTTTAGAAGAGACCCTAAAATTTCTTGATGATTCAAGCCTTGAGATTGTATATTTTTTCAGTTGGGATGTACGCCCTAGAACATAATATAATATGTAAACGAAATTTATTTTAATTAATAAAAGATGTAAATTCTCATTTATCAAAGTGTTGATTTTAAATTCGCATATTATAAACTATTATATATACCCTTAGTTACTAATATACTTTTAGACATAGTGTGTAAGTGTTATACGTAATATGATTTAAGTTTAAAATTAGTAATCCAAAATAGTTCGTAGATAGCAAACATATAAGAACATTTTGTTTGTGGTTTATCCACAGTTGCAGTCCATTCTATAATGGTATAACGAATTTGATCTGGAATTGTTATATGGTGATATGGGAATGAAGACACCTTATATGATGAGATCATATAAGATTAGACCAAGACAAAAATAAATTTAATATCCGTTAAACAAAGAAATTTATTTCATTATAATAGATGATCATATATGAATTGATCTGAATCCTTAGTGTACTATGAACTCTTACATGGCAGTTTACGTCATTTGATTTACAAAATGTGAGGTCGGTGAAGCAATCCTTACTAATAATTACGTCCATAGCTTAGTGTGTAGCTGAGAATATTTTACATAGATATGAAAAGTTTTCAAATCTTAGAGCCTTCAAATCTTTCTAATGTGAATAATAAGATAAAATAAAATATGGAATATTAGAGCGTTCGAATATTTCTAATATGAATAATATGATAAAATTTATAATAGTTATAAATAAATTATTCATTAGAGAATTAATGGTATTTATGGTACAAAATTAATTAGAGGGGTATAACAGACATTATGATTTATCTCTAATTATGAGATACTAATGGATGGTCAATTTATATGTAGTGATTATATCGGAGGACACTGACATGGCTCGGTATGACATATTTGCAGTGGCGTGGGTTCACCTTCGGGTTCTTAGTGGAATAACCTGAAGTTAATAATTCAGGATATTTGATTAAAGAGTTTTAATATCCTGACATTATTGGAGCTCAGAGTTGTAGGTTAATTTGGTCTATGTGTTAGCTCAATACATTTTAGAATAATTGGTGAGTCTAATTATGATCTCACAATATAACTATAAGTTATGACAAAATTATTAATGTCTTTAATAATTGATTTAATTCACAGTGGGAAACTATATATTAAATAGTTTAAAGTAAAATTTTGATTCATTAGGTTATGAGATAATCAGATATCTAATTTAAAGAGTTTAAATTAATTTAAATAATTAATAAAAATCTTTATTAAATAATTTTTGAATTTTATTCCAAAATAAATACCAAATATTTCATATTGTATTTAATTAATTAAAGAGAAAAGAGGGAGGGCGTGAATCACGCCCGTTAGGGTTAGCTTGTTTTGTGTAATTTTATTACAACTAAAGAAGCTCAACCTTAAGTATAAAATGGAACAGTTCTTCTTTAGATAACACAAAATAAAATAACCCTAACCTTCTTCTATGTTTTCTTTTCCTGTAGAGAATAAATTTTCTTACCCTAACTAAATAGTGCAGTGATTAAATTCTCTAAAGGTTTTAAAGAAATTTCTTTGTGAGATTCAAGAGCCCACACTCAAGATTTTTTGGTGGCGAACCATAGGACGGAAGATCAAAGAGAAATCAACTTCTCCATCTCCCTCTTTCTCATTATAGTGAGCTAAAAATTTTAGCCCACTGCACACACGTGTTACGCACTGTAACAGTCAACTGGAAATTTGATTTTAGGTAAAAATATTTGGGATTATAGAGAACACGTTTGGGACTATTTATGGCCGATTTGGTTGTACAAGATCAGTCTTGAAAATCATTGAAGTCTACGCAAACAGCAGAGAAAAATCTACCGTGTTGTACGTATAGGAAGCTGTTGTTTGGGTCTGTTTCAGTGGTGTAGAAACTGTCAAGTGGTACCAAAATGTTCCCACATCAATTGGGAACGTTTTCAGACTGACTAACGTGATTTCTAACGCGCATAAATCTTCTGAAGTATGCTGGAATTGCTAAACTGCAGGGGCTTCAAATCCTTACTTTTACCGTAAGTTCAGGGGCTGTGCATGGACTGCAATTTTCAGCTAAACTAGAAAAGTAAGAGCATGGATTTTTCATGTTCGATCTCGGGGCCTAAGTGCAATTTTCACTATACAAAGAGCTTTCCCATGAAGAGTTCACACTATTAATTCCTACAGTTGATATCGAGAGCAGGTTGGAAAGTATTCTAACTTCTCTTTTTAATTTTTATGATGCAATAATTATTGTATTTTGTTTCTATGAGATGCATGAAAAGTAAAATTTTTATATATCATAATGAGTGGGCATAAATGATTTTATATGATAAAATAATTCATGAGAGGAATGTTTACTTATTTTAATAAATGCATTTGTCGTAAATTGTTTCTGCTTTTTATTTTATAGTATTTTTGGGAATATAAGGCCATAAGGCCATTGTAGGAATAAATACAAAAGTTGTAATTTATTTTTTTTATGTAACTTATGAAGGACATTGCCAAGGAGAACACCAGTGGATCGCAGTTGTGGGAAGCTATGGTGAGCATAGACATGGTGAGTTCGACTGCGACATATGGAGGTGATTACCACACGAAAGCATATCTTACAAACCAAATAGCTAATGTGGTCCATAATAAGCATATGACTACATGAAGCATTATATCCATATATTGCAAAATTTAATACTCGAAGTGTAAAATTTTTGAAAGACAATCCGCACAGTCAAGAGTTAAAGACTAAGAAATGTCTTGGATATTTTATGTATTAATTAGATTAGTATAGAAATAAAAGCCCGGTCAATACATTAGTTTTGTTGAATCAATGTTTTACAATTCAAACTGTTTGAATAACATGTCATATAGCATATAATGCCCACTCATGCATCATGCCATGATTGTTGGAGTGAAGCGGGGTTTACCGCTATTCCTATGATGTCAGCGACCACGACTTTATGGGATTCGCAGCCCGTTGAGAGTACGAATAACCCACGGGGGTACTATTTGAAAATAAAGCAGTTGCCAACTAGTATGAGACATTGGGAATGATTTAAGACCGAACTACACCCCTCGTAAGGTCTGACCTTAAACCTCTTTGGATTCAAAATTGTCCCTTACTGATACTAGTATAATATCCAGATTTAAAGAAGGTGTCATCATAAGTACAATGAGTCTGGCCAGATATACAATGAGTTTAGCAAGACATTCTACAAATAAAACACACAAAAACATGCATCGCTATAATAACATGGTGGAAACAACATAGAAATAATAAAAATGAATTCTATAAAAATGACATTTTTGATTATTTCCCAGTTGTATGTAGAGTTGTATCACGAGTATAAACTATATTACCGTCTATTCGGAATTGGCTATGGACTTTATGTTTGGATTTCCATCCTATATACCAAAAGAGAAATACCATATACGGCCAAATATGTTTTACATTAGGATTGTCCGGCTAGACATATCAAGGGTCTGGCCAGACATCTTTCATGGATCATAAAGAGAAAAAAAGCATAAGCATACACAATTAAAAAAAAACTGAACATAATAGGAAGATAATAAAAATAAATTCAAAGACACAGGAACATAACAGTAAAACAATGAAACAGTATAAACTAAAGAAAATATTGATGTGGTAGGATATTTGTATCAGTCAGTCGAATGATTTTATGACTTCTGCATGTCCAGCTGGACATATATCGAGTCTGACCGTAGATATTGTGTCAATAAAATGATGTAAAATTTGCAGAAATAAGGGTTAAGTGTTGGGTTTCTACGGTCTAACCGGGATCATTTTCAAACAATGAAAAAATATGTGAATACAACAAAGAAGTTGCGGAATACTTACATTGAGCGGTTGAGGCGATGCGATGAAGAACAAAAACTTTTTAAGCCCTTTGAGACTCCTCCAAGGCTCTCGGCACTCACCGGTTTTGCTCATCCATTTTCGGTCCAAGCTCCAAGCTTTTGGGTGGTTATTCCATGCTCACACGTGTGGTTCCCTATCACCTTCGTAAGACTCTAAAGTGTGCTAGCACTCGGTAATATTTGCCGCAAAAATCTCATAGCTTGTCCTTCAATCTCACGGTGAAACCAGAAAAAGAAGGAAGAAAAAACTGCCCCTTGGGCGAGAGAGAATAGGAGAGGAAAGAGAGAAAAAAATGTGTTGGTTTGGTTGTTGGATGAATTGTGTATCTAATACACAAAATTAATTTCAAAATTCATTTTTACCAATTTGCTTTCCAAAAGTCAAAAGGCATTTATGCCACAACCACTTCCATCAATCAATCAAGTGACAAATTGTCACATCACTCAAAGTGACAAGTGATTTGACGCTTGATGTGACTAATGATTTGACGCTTGATGTGACTTGTGGGCCGTACTTAAGTTCGCAATGCGAGTGCGCCCGCAAACACTCTCGGGCTCGGGTTCACTAATTCCAAATTAACGAATTTTCCGTTGCGACGTAATTAAATAAATATGCCTAGCGAAATCACTATTCACATCGCTAACGAATTAATTCTAAATTAACTCGTTCGCCCGAATTAATTCTAAATTTAATTCCGCGTCGAAATCCAATTTCGTATAATATATCGAATATATTATTTTATCGATTAATTCCAAATTATTTGTTCTCTCTCTTTAATGTTATTTTATCCCATATAAAATATCTCCGCAATTAATCCCAAATTAATTTTCTCTCTCATCTAATTAATCTCAGATTAATAAAGTGCGAGTGATACGTCATCGATGAATCTTCAGGAAGCGACCTATGAGATCCCCGGATATATTGGCAGTAAATCTGGTCATCGGAATATCCGAACACGTAAGTACCTAGTACTACATTTTTACCGATTTACAAGACAAGGTTGGCTTCTAGCAAAGCGCCATGCCTACCCAATTCTCCAGAAATATCCTTACATGAATATGTGACCTATATCAGACGTAGTATACGTAGCATTGCGTATTACGATCCAGTATCGGATGTCACGTGCAAGGCCTGGGGCTGGAATTGTGTCTGCCCCGTACGAAGCACATATCGGATCTCTGGTAACTAGTCTCTATATCGGATAAATATGACCTAGTCATTTTATCCCGATAGCTGCAGCATATAAGAGAATAAGTTATGTATCCTACGTGATCATCATCTCCACTATTACTGGAGTGATACTTCCATCTCGATATTGTTGGATAATATGACTCATAGCGTCACTATTTGTACAGATCACAGTGTTGTTGTACAAATTAACTATGTGACAAGGAAATTGCACTCTCATCATTTGTGATTAGATCACCTTAGATATATAAATGAAGAGAGATCCCTATTATTAGTTCCTGGATTGAGAATGATATGAGACAGTATCAGTCCACGAAGGATTAATCATTAAATATCCCTAGTCGTAGTATTATCGAGACTGGACATCGATAATGCGGAATAGGCTAGTATTGCACTTGTGCGCGTTGTGAGGGCACAACAGCATAGTTCTCATATATTTGGGTATTGGATACTCATGCAAGTGCGATAGGAGGTTGTGTTTCACCGATGGTACGGGAAACAGCTTCGCTCTGGATAGACCCCTCGGAATCCTATTGGTATTATGACTATGTGTCTATGGGAGTCCGACATCAGGGTAGGTGTGTTTGGTCTTAACGTGAGACTTGCACCGCTAATGCTTACGACAATCAATATACTTTAGTTGAGGTCGTCTCGGACTCTAACCGGTTCTGTGTACGCCAATGCTGGGTATATTGAGAATCGTAGAGTATTGGGTGTGATGTCAAGACGGAAGTATCACTCCAGTCATAGTGGAGATGATGTCACGCAGGATACGGTATTAGTGCTCTTAAGTGCTGGCCGGCCATCGGGATATTATGACAAGGTCATGTATATCCGATTATAGAGACTAGTTACCAGACATCCGACATGTGCTTCGGACGGGGCAAACACTTATCCAGCCCCAGCCCTAGCACGTGACTATCCGATACTGGGCCGATATACACAATACTTGGTATACTACGCTTGATATAGATCTTAAATATTCTTAGATGAATATGACCGGAGAATTGGGTAGACTTCGTGTTTTGCTAGAAGCCGATCTTGTCTCGTAAATCGGTAGAACGTAGTACTTGGTACGTACGTGATTCGGATACTCCGACGACCGTATTTACTGCCGAATTATCCGGGGATCTCATGGGTCGCTTCCCGATAATGCACCGATGACGCATAACTCGCACTCATTAATAATCTGGGATTATATAGAAGAAAGAGAAAATTAATCTAGGATTAATTACGGAGATATTTTATCTGGGATAAAATATCGTCTAAAGAGAGAGAATGATTAATTTGGAATTAATCGATAAATTAATATATTCGATATATTAAACGAAATTAGATTTCGAAGCGAAATTAAAAATAGATTTTAATTCGGGCGAACGAGAATTAATTCGTTAGCGACGTAAATAGTGAATTCGCTAGGCGTAATCATTTAATTACGACGCGACGGAAAATTCGCTAATTAAGAATTAGTGAACCCGAGCCCGAGTGTAATTGCGAGCGCATTCGTATTTCGAACTCGAGTGCGGCGACGCAAGTCACATCAAGCGTCAAATCATTCGTCACATCAAGCGTCAAATCAAATGTCACTTTGAGTGATGTGATTGATTGATGTGATTGATTGATTGAAAGACCACACATCACTTTATTAAAGTAAAATGAATAGTTGATGTAAGTTGTTGGAATAGTGTTGGTGGTTGAGAAAGCCATTACCATTTATTTTATTTGATATTTTAAATGGTAAATGCTTTGTAATTTTTGGAAAATATATAAAGCAAGTTTTGGTAATTCATTTATCAAGTCAACCATTACACACTTCCTTCAATTCTTCTCTCTTTCTCACGCCAAAAAGGGCTTCATTTTCTTCTTCTTCACAGCTCACTGCCATGAGCTTTAAGGGGAGCAATGAGTGTGTTTTGTTGCAAAACACAAGTGCTAGCACACTTACAAGACTTGCGAAGGTGTTAGGGAGGTTCACCCATGAGGCGGGATCCGTTCGACGAAGCTTGGAGCTTGACGAAGGACCAAATTTAAAGCCAATATAGTGAACTTCTTCACTGTAGTTCACGCCCAAAACAGTGGGGTTTTTCAAGTTTTGTTGCTTGCCGCGTCTCTCAACCGATCATTGTGAGTATTCCGCTACCTCCTTTGATGTATTCACACATGATTTTCATTGCTTGTTTGATCTTGGGACCTAGATAAAACCTAAAAATGGCATCAAGAGCTATAGGTTCAAGCATGAAAAATGTAGGGCTTAAAATTGGGAACTTTGTATTTGAGCATGATTTTATAAAATTGGATGTTTGAGCATGCTTAATATATGTTGTATTGAAGATTGATTTGATCAATTTCAAGAAAATGTGTTTGGAACAATTTTCCCCAAATTTGGAGTGTTGGCCGAATGTATGTATAATTTGGAATCCATGGAATTTTTCCATTTTGATTCATTGGATGAGTTATAATGATGAAGGATGATGTTAATTTGAAGTCAATTAGATTTAATTTTGAATTGAACATAAATCCCCAAAATGTATATGTTGGCCGAATTCCATATGCCCTTTAATGTCTTGGTAATTTTGATTTTTGAACAATTGGATGTGTTGGAAATCATTTAGGATGTTGATTTAATGTCGATTGTGGGTTTGATTGGATTGAAACCAAATCGGACACAAAATCCCTCCTTGGCCGAGAGCATTAAAGCATGTAATGGGTTTGATTTTTTCATTTATGTGTTGGACATGTGATGATGATAATGAACATGATTAATTGGACTAATTTGGTGTTTTAGAAATATTGATTTGGGTGATTAATCATGTAATGCACTTTAGGTAATTAAATTGCGGAATTGGATTCATGAAATTTAATTATTTAGGCTTAAATTGGATTTGGGCTTCTATTGTTGTAATTGGGCTTATTGGGCTTTGTTGTACAAAGTTGGATTTGGGCAAATTGGATTGGATCCAATTGGGCCTAAAGCCACTTCCGTTAAGCCCAAATGCAACTTATAAACCTTTAAAGTTTAATTGGGCCTAATGGGCCTAAATTGATTTCTGGGCTTATGGGGTTACTCCTTGATTGGGCTTTGGTTGCCGAAGCCCACGCCTTATAGAAATTAATTAAATCCCATTAGACTTGAATTGAATTGACGTTGGACGTTAATCGGGCTTTGAGACCCGAAGCGATTAAATTTGGAATTTAAGTCGTTAAAGGATTATTAAATAAAGTGTAATATTTAATTTGGAATTGAATAGTGAATTAGTATTAAATACATGTTAAATTGGATTTAATTATGTAGTTTAATTTAATTCATGAATTCGTACTTTGAGTACTTATTCGCAAAAACGAGTTTGACTCGAGCAAAATCAAATCGTTGTTTGAACATTGGATGATCACATAATTATCAGATTAATTAATTTGATTAGATTGATTGATAGCATGCTTTTGTGTGAATACGTGGTTGTGATGATGAATAATGTATATCGGATGGATATTAGTCGGGTGAGGCAATTTTGGAAATTGTTGTAATAAATTCGATTTATTAAATTGGACCTGCGTGTCCAGCCTTATCACCTCTATTCTCTTTGTATTCTCTTCTCACCTATTCCCCTCAATGTAAATGAGGTTTCTTTAGAAGTGTGGTGTAACGGGTAGAAGTAATACAAGTGCTAGCTTGAGTGAGAAAGAGAGAGATTTGATCTAGGATCAATATGTTAAGTATCCATCCGCATATCATTATTATTTATTTTCATACTCGCTTTATTATGTATTTAGAATGCATGTTTAAGGGTGTATGATGATGAGACCTTAACAAAGATAATGAAATTGGTAGCCAATTTGCACGCGAAAAGCCCTCATCAAATATCATGCGTCTTTTCCTTCCATTGAGTGATTATTGCTCAAGATCCTAGATTGGCATGGGTTGTTGGCCAAAGTCAAGCCCTTGTCCGTCGAAGATGTGTTTGAATCACGAGGCTTTGTTCCATATTGGTGTCCTGTCCAAGTTGTGGTTTGTTGGCCAAAGTCAAGACCACTTCTTGTCCAACGACATTGATTACGAAGCTTCCATGGTCAATGGGTCCGCGCTTGACTGGGATCATCAGGTTTGTTGTGCCAAAGCCAAGGCCTAGTTGATTCAGAGGAAAAAGGTTAGGCTATATATTCGATATATAGGCATATATAAGATATATGTTTCGGACTTCGATGTCCACCTACTGGATCTAGGAATTGGATTAGATCCAATTAATCTTAGAGATTTACCTAGTTAATTATCATACAATTTGTTGGCCAAAGTCAAGATTGTGTGATATTTAACGGGATCCTAGCCCACTAGGAAACACGGTTTCCCGAGTACTCGACAGAGGGTTAGAGGCTCGACGAAAAATAGTGGGAGGCAATAATTGAATTTGCAATATTCGTTCAATTACTCCCCATACGCGCTCAAACAAATATCACTCGTCATATATATATTAAATGTTAGTTGGACTAATATTTAAATTGTTGTTTTAATAAACAGTTGGACTGTATTATACTTGATTATATATAATTGGATTATATTAATCAATATATTTGAATTAATTAATTTCAGTTTACAGTTGATTTTATAATTGGATTATAGTAATCAATGTAATTGAGGTTAATTAATTTGGATTATATTTGATTATATAGTTGGACTATTATAATCATTATAATATATATAGTACCACTAATCGTTGATCAAATAGTTGGACTATTGTAATCAAGATAAAATTGAAAAGTTGGATATTTAAAATATAATCTGGGATTAAAATATTTTAAATGATTTAATTTTCAAATTGGGAATAAATAATAGGTTACTTTATTTGATAAAATAACTTATTATACCTTAAGCCCAAAATTAAGCAAAATAAGTAGAGCATAAAATCTTTGGAAGGTTTATGTGATGATGACTTTAGTGCTTAATTTAATATACTTGTCATAAATCTAATTTTAGATTTAAGAAGTATTAAAATTACAATTTATAATTCTTGGAGAATTAATTGACTATTCTAGAGGAGAAAAAAAAAGTCAAAGTTTGCAATTGGGCATGTAGCACGAGGTGCACATCGTTTCGATATTATAAAAACCCAAGGCTTGGCCTAAGGTTCCTGAAATATTGAAAAGGATAATTGACATATCCCAAAGTGACTACCATTTGGATATGGCAAACACGAAGGAATTAAAGAAAGGGCAAGGCTCTAACTTTAAAAATATTTGTCAAAGTTATGTTCACTACTAGTATTGAAATTAGATTTTAAATACTTAGTGTGGTACATAAAATATATGTATTGATGTTCAGAATCTGCTTTGAGCGGGATACTGACTTCAAGCTGAGATTGCTCTGCGAATCGGAAACGGGACGAAAGTCGCTGTTTCGACCGTGGATACCTAAGTTTAGGAACTACCCTTTGGGTGTGTACTTAAATTAGGAACTGTTATAATGTAACTAGTTTTACTAGAGACATTATCTCTATATCAGTGTTTAATCCATTGTGGATAAACCTTTATATTCTAGAACACTAAGTGTTTCATTATATAAAGATGATACTGAGATAAACACATTAGATGTGAATAACAGAATTTATATTTTGAATATAATTAAAATCTCAAAACATATAAAATGACAAATAAATAGCTCAAATTGATTTGATCAATAAAGACTTATTTATGGCCTTGTTGTCTAGGACACAATTAAACAAGACTCGTATATCCGTACTTTTGAAGAGTGGGTACTAGGACTGATTTGACTATTCAAATAAAGTCTACGAATCTAGTTTGTTAGGTAAAGTACCTAAAACACTGTTTACTTGGTAATAGTGTAAGTGCCACCGATCTGTTAGCCCTATTCATGGTGAAGTTAGTGGGCACATATCTAGCTAGGCTAGATGTGAACATGAATATTTCGTGACCTTAACGGATGTGACATCACGTTATGGTTATGTGTTTCTTTTGAAGAACACAAATCAGGAACTTTTAGAGTTTCGATACGAATAGATAAACAGATCGACTATAGTATTATGCCGTCACAGTAAGACCGTAATGAAAATACTTAAGCAGTAAGTTTCAAACACATAAAGAGTATGGTATTCTTTCAGATGAGGAATCCTCCCGAGACACGTCAGTTAGACGATGTGTCCGAACAAAAACTGAATTTTGTTGGACAAGATAAGGTTTATCACGAGTCGCTCCGAGCTACCATTTCCTTCAACGGATATGTATTAACAGTGCAAAACTTATTTAGAATAAGGTTCCATATAAATCTGTTTGACAGATATCATATAGGATATGAACAGGAAAGAAACAGGGTTTCTCATTCCTAATAATTTGGGTATGCCAGGCATAACGTTGGATGATACCAAACTAAGAACCCAAAATTGGATAAGTGCCAAATATAGATTATCCTAAGGGAAACCATAAGTATAGTACTTATATATCTCACAAGAGAATAATATGATTGTTGCTCGCCATGCGGTTTTCCTAAGAGGAATACCGATATGCAGTGGTAAGTGGGAGGACAGTAAAACACGATGAAAATCGGGGTGGTATACTGTTCAAGGCACGAAGTCCGTAATGGAACATAAATAGTTCATCAAGGATGAAAACTAAACCATTAATCTTCAAATACACAAGAACCACGTAGATCGGAGAGAATCAGAAAACAACCTGGGGTATGGGTTTCTGATGTAACCCCTTAAAGATGTAATCTTATGGAGGTATACCAACCGACTACATACGAGGAAGTGATACAAGGTATCGACTCCCTATTATGGCAAAGTGCCATGAGTCCGAAATGGATTCCATGTATAACAACTATGTTTGGATACTAGTTGATGTACCGCAAGGCATTATGCCTATTGGTACTGTAATCGTCTTCAAGGAAGACATACATGGATGGCAACAAACCAACGTACAAAGCTAGGCTCGTGACGGAAAGGTATCGTTATCAACATTGTGTTAATAACGGTTCAACCTTTTATCTGTTGCCATAGTAAATCCATTTTGATGATGCTTGTTGATACTGCATATTTCATTTATGAAATGTGTCAGTTGTAGATCAAAATCGTTTTCCTGAAAAGGAAATCTCTTGGAGGATGCTTACAACATCCTGACGATTTTGTATAACCGACAAACAAGGTTTGCGGGTTATTCGATCCATGGTTGGATTGAAGCAAGCATAAGGTTCTTGGAACTGTCGTTTTGAAATAATCATAATGGTTTATGATTTGACTCAAAACGAAATGATTCTTGTGTATATAAGGAGGTTAGTGGGAAAGCACTGACAGTGAAATTCCCATAAAGCAATTGGTGAAAGCTTGGCTTTCATAGAAATTTTCGTAGAATTCTGGGGAGTAACAACCTTTATTCAAGAAATAAAGATCTACTGGGATAGATTTGGAGTTGTTAACACTCTCTGGGAAATTGTACATTTAAAATGTACTTGATATGGTGTCTCATACGCTTTGAGCATATGGAGTCATAATCAGGACAATCCAAGTGATAGTCACTGGATTGAAGTTAAGGACATCTATTAGTATCTTAGAGAACTAAAGATGTTGTCTAAAACTATGGAGAAGGTGAACTTGAAGTGACTGGGATCACTGCTGCAAGTTCCCAAACAGTTTAATACTACGGTACTATAAAGTTTGAAAAATGGGACAGTGAGCTGGAAATCTTCCGAGCAAGATACTGTTGCCGAATAAACAAAAAATGCGGATTATTGCTGCGGCTGAGGCAGCAATAGAAGCCATTTGGGTCGATAATAAATCTAATTAGATTAGATATAGTTCTGTTAGCAGCTGAGCTAGGCGTCAGCACAAGGCTAAAGAATTAAAGGTCTCATCGACGATCCAGATATATACTTCTATATCATCTGATTCGTTCGGATCATACATCGTGGCGATGTGATGATCGTATAAATCGCGTCAGATGATAATCATGCAAATCCGCTGACGAAAACCTTTTCTCAGCAATTTGAGCGAACCGTACATAGTTCGGGTGTACGACACTTGAGTGACTAGCTATGTGCCAAGTGGGAGATTGTTGGATAATATGACCCATAGCGTCACTATTTGTACAGATCATAGTGTTGTTGTACAAATTAACTATGTGACAAGGAAATTGCACTCTCATCATTTGTGATTAGATCACCTTAGATATATAAATGAAGAGAGGTCCCTATGATTAGTTCCTGGATTGAGAATGATATGAGACAGTATCAGTCCACGAAGGATTAATCATTAAATATCCCTAGTCGTAGTATTATCGAGACTGGACATCGATAATGCGGAATAGGCTAGTATTGCACTTGTGCGCGTTGTGAGGGCACAACAGCATAGTTCTCATATATTTGGGTATTGGATACTCATGCAAGTGCGATAGGAGGTTGTGTTTCACCGATGGTACGGGAAACAGTGATATGAGGTTGTGTTTCACCGATGGTACGGGAAACAGCTTCGCTCTGGATAGACCCCTCGGAATCCCATTGGTATTATGACTATGTGTCTATGGGAGTCCGACATCAGGGTAGGTGTGTTTGGTCTTAACCTGAGACTTGCACCGTTAATGCTTACGACAATCAATATACTTTAGTTGAGGTTGTCTAGGACTCTAACCGGTTCTGTGTACGCCAATGCTGGGTATATTGAGAATCGTAGAGTATTGGGTGTGATGTCAAGACGAAAGTATCACTCCAGTCATAGTGGAGATGATGTCACGCAGGATACGGTATTAGTGCTCTTAAGTGCTGGCCGGCCATCGGGATATTATGACAAGGTCATGTATATCCGATTATAGAGACTAGTTACCAGACATCCGACATGTGCTTCGGACGGGGCAGACACTTATCCAGCCCCAGCCCTAGCACGTGACTATCCGATACTGGGCCGATATACACAATACTTGGTATACTACGCTTGATATAGATCTTAATATTCTTAGATAAATATGACCGGAGAATTGGGAGTGGGAGACTTCGTGCTTTGCTAGAAGCCGATCTTGTCTCGTAAATCGGTATAGAACGTAGTACTTGGTACGTACGTGATTCGGATACTCCGACGACCGTATTTACTGCCGAATTATCCGGGGATCTCATGGGTCGCTTCCCGATAATGCACCGATGACGCATAACTCGCACTCATTAATAATCTGGGATTATATAGAAGAAAGAGAAAATTAATCTAGGATAATTACGGAGATATTTTATCTGGGATAAAATATCGTCTAAAGAGAGAGAATGATTAATTTGGAATTAATCGATAAATTAATATATTCGATATATTAAACGAAATTAAATTTCGACGCGGAATTAAAATTAGATTTAATTCGGGCGAACGAATTAATTTAGAATTAATTCGTTAGCGACTTAAATAGTGAATTCGCTAGGCGTAATCATTTAATTACGACGCGACGGAAAATCGCTAATTAAGAATTAGTGAACCCGAGCCCGAGTGTGATTGCGAGCGCATTCGTATTCGAACTCGAGTGCGGCGACGCAAGTCACATCAAGCGTCAAATCAATGTCACTTTGAGTGATGTGATTGATTGATGTGATTGATTGATTGAAAGATACACATCACTTTATTAAAGTAAAATGAATAGTTGATGTAAGTTGTTGGAATAGTGTTGGTGGTTGAGGAAAGCCATTACCATTTATTTTATTTGATATTTTAAATGGTAATGCTTTGTAATTTTTGGAAAATATATAAAGCAAAATTTGGTAATTCATTTATCAAGTCAACCATTACACACTTCCTTCAATTCTTTCTCTCTTTCACGCCCAAAAGGGCTTCATTTTCTACTTCTTCACAGCTCATTGCCGTGAGCTTTAAGGGGAGCAATGAGTGTGTTTTGTTGCAAAACACAAGTGCTAGCACACTTACGAAGGCTGTTCTTCAACAAGTTTTTGAACGACACATACATAGTCGGGTATTAGTTTAGATGCTTGAGTGACTGGCTATAGGCCAAGTGGGAGATTGTTAGACATTATGTCCCATAGCGTCACTGTTTGTAAATGATATTGTATTATTGTACAAAATTAACTATGTGATAATGAAATTGCCTTTTGCCGTTTTGTAATATTATTTAATTTGATATATAAATGGCAAAAGTCCATATGATTAATACCGGATTGAGATGATATGAGACAGTATCAATCCATAAAGGTTTAATCATTAAATATCCCTAGTCGGAGTTTATCGAGATCGGTCATCGATAATGCGGAATAGACTAGTATTGCGCTTGTGCACGTTGTGAGGGAACAACGGCATAGTTCTCATATATTTAGTATTGGATACTTATGCAAGTGCGATAGGAGGTTGTGTTTTTACCGATGGTACGGAAAACAGCTTCGCTCTCGATAGACCCCGCGGAATCCCATTGGTAGTATGTCTGCGTGTCTATGGGAGGCCGCATCAGGGTAGGTGTATATGGTCTTAACCTGAGACTTACATCGCTAGTACTTGCGACAATCGGTAAACTTTGGTTTTGGTGGTTGGGGACCTTAACCGGTTCTGTGTACACCTCTTCTGGGTTTATCGAGAATCGTAGTGTACTGGATGTGATGTCGAGATGGAAGTATCACTTCAGACATATGGAGGTGATGATCACGCAGGACACAGAACTAGTACTCTATAAAAGGTTGCAACCGTCGGGACAATATGACCAGGTCAGGATTGTCCGATTTAAAGACTAGTTGCTTGATGTCCGATATATGTTTCGTACGGGGCAAACACATTTCCAGCCCCAGGCCTAACATGTGATCGTCCGATACTGGATCGATGTACGCAATACTACGGTATACTACGCTTGATATAGATCTGATATTCCTATAAGAATATTTCTGGAGAATTGGGTAGGCATGGCGCTTTGCTAGAAGCCAACCTTGTCTTGTGAATCGGTAAAAACGTAGTACGAGGTACGTACGTGTTCGGATTATCCGACGACCGTATTTACTGCCAACATATCCGGAGATCTCTTGGGTCGCTTCCCGAAGATTCACCAATGACGTATGATTCAAACTCGATTAATCTTGGATTAATTACGGAGAGACTTTATCTTGGATAAAGTACTATATAGAGAGAGAACGATTAATTTGGAATTAATCGTAAAATTATTATATTCGATATAATAATCGAAATTCGATTTCGACGCGAAATTAAAATTAGATTTTAATTCGGGCAAACGAGTTAATTTAGAATTAATTCGTTAGCGACGTAAATAATAATTTCGCTAGGCGCAATCATTTATTTAAATTCGATTTAATTAACGTCGCGACGTAAGTTCGGTATTTCGGAAATATCGAACCCGAACGCGTGAGTGCACGTGGGCCCACTTTCATTTGGAAACGTGTGGGGCCCACATGACACATGTCATATTATGCATTATTTAATTGTGATGCATTGCATGGAGATAGTGTACAATGCACTCAATGGTTTTGCATGGAAATTGAGTGTTTGACACTCTAAGCCATTGCATGATTTGTGTCATAAGTTTATTATTAATTTAATAATATTATGGCATAAATATAAATTGATTTTTGAAATCAAATCACTCACTCTCCTCTCTTTCCTCTTGACCGAAACGTGAAGTTTCATAGCCCTCTCCACTTTTCTGTTTTTGTTGCAAAAACTTGAAGAAATTGTGTTTTGTTTGGAACATAAATTCACACACAAGGCTAGCACCTTCAAAGGATCATACAAAGGTGTTATGGGAAACTAATTCTTGAGCTTGGAAGGATCAAAGAAAGCTTGGAGCTTCCCCCACTCACCTTGGCCGAAACCTTCACTGCACAAAGGAGAAAATTTTCATTTCATCACGCATCCGCATTCCGATCTTTGTGAGTATGATTCCGCCATACTTCATCTTTTATATATATATTCATTGTTGTATTTAAATGCTTAATCTTTCCTTGGGACATATAATAGAAACCAACAATGGTATCAGAGCCATGGTTAAGCATGAAATACTTTAGGTTAAAATTTGGGTAAAATTGATTGAAGCATGTTCTTGTGAAATTTGATGAATGAGTATGCTTATATGTATGTAAAATGACATATATGAAATCAATTTTATGAAAAATGCATTGGATGATTTTTTTTTCCCCAAATTCATGCCTTGGCCGAATGTGTTGCTACTGGAGTGGATTGGAATTTTTTGTGTTTAAGATCATTGGATGACTTAGAACGTATACGGGACGTAGATTAGTAATTCAATCGGATTGAAAAACAAATCGACACAAAAAACTCACCTTGGCCGAATGTTATTGGACATGTAAAGGAGTTGATTTTTTGTTAAAATTAATGTTGGACATTTATTTTGAAAAATAGATGATTAATAAATTAAATGGGTATTTTTGAAATATTTGGTTTAATATATTAATCTTGGTTTTAACACTTTAATTAATTGGACTTTAATGTTTGGAATTTAAAATTTAATTAATGGGCTTAATTGGTGAATTGGGCTTTTAATATTGTATTTGGGCATAATGGGCTTGGGTGGACCAAGTAGATTTGGGCCAAAAGGATTGGATCCAATTTGGGCCTAAATCACTCCATTAAGTCCAAATATAATATAATGGGCTTTAAAAATTTAATTGGGCCTTATGGGCTTAAAATTGGTTTTATGGCATTTAAGGGTGATTCCTTATTTGGGCTTGGTAATTGGGTTTGACCCACATTGACCAAAGCCCAAGCCTTAATAATCAATTGAAAGCCCATTTGACTTGAATTAAATTAAACATTGGATGTTAGTTGGGCTTTGAGACCCAATAGGATTAGATTTAGAATCTAAGTCTTTAAAGCACATTAAAAGTGTAAACATTTAATTTGGAATTAAATAATTGAATTAGTATTGAATACGAATTAAATTAGATTTAATAAGTAGTTCGATATAATTCGCGAATTCGTACCTTATGTACTTATTCTCAATCGAGTTGGACTCGCGCAAAATCAAACCGTTGTTTGAACATTGGATGATCACTTAAACATAGACTAATTAATTGGATTAGATTGGTTGTAAAAAGCATGTCTTGTTTGAAAATATATGTATGTGTTGAATGAATAGTGTATATCGGATGGATATTAGAAGGGAAATGGTAATTTTAGAAATTATTGTAAATTTGGAATTTATAAATTGGACCTGCGTGTCCAGCCTTATCTCTTTATCTCTTTGTATTCTCTTCTCACCTAATTCCCCTCAATGTAAATGAGGTTTCTCTTATTGTATTATGAAAATGGGTAGAAGTAGAATAGTGCTAGCAGGGGAGGGAAGGGAGTGATTTGTTCTAGGAACAAATTGTTTATATATCCATCCGCATATCACTATTAATTTACTTTACGCGCTTTATGATGTTTTAGAAGCATGCTTAAGGGTGTATGATGATGAGACCTAACAAAGATAAATAATTGGTTGCCAATTACGCGAAAATCCCTCAATTTATATTAAGCAAATATCCTTCCATTGAATGATTCTTGTTCAAGATCCGAAGTTGGCATTGGTTTGTTTGGCCAAAGTCAAGACCTTTGTCAATCAAGGATGTACTTGAATCATGAGAGTTTTGTTGCATATCGGTGTCTTGTCCAAATCGTGATTTTTATTGGCCAAAGTCAAGATCACTTTTTGTCCAATGACATTGATTACGAAACTTTCCTCGTCAATGGGTCCCGCTTAACTGGAATCATTAGGTTTGTTTTTGGCCAAAGCCAAGGCCTAGATGATTCGGAGGATATGGTTAGGAAAATGTAATGGATACATTGACATTATACATATGTTTCGGACTTGGATGTCCACCTAACCGGATCTAGGAATTGGATGAGATCCAATTGATCATAGAGATCTACCTAAGTTAAATAGCATACAGCTTTTATTGACCAAAGTCAAGGTTGTGTGTTATTTTTAACGGGATCCTAGCCCACTAGGAAATGCGATTTCCCGAGTTCTCCACAAGAGGGTTAGAGACTTGAAGAAAATAGTGGGAGGCTATTATTGAATTTGCAATTTCGTTCAGATACTTAGCCTTACGCGTCTTTCAAAATTATTTCGTCAATATTTTAATAATTAGTTGGACTAATATATTGTTATTTTGCTTGTAACAGTTTGACTGTACCCATAACATCGTTGACTTTATAGTTGGACTATAGTTGTCAAGATGACTGGCAAGGGTAATGTCCGCGACATAATCATGGGCGATAATGTCTTCAAAGGGACAAACTTTGCCGACTGGGAAATGAACCTCAAGATAGTGCTTGGGGCTGAGAGGGTGCTGTATACTATTCAGAGACCTCTCCCGCCTAAACCCACTGAGCCACTGGAGCTAGAGTTATGGAAGACTCATAGTGACGATTGTGACCAAGCTCAGTCAGTTATGCTAGCTGCAATGACCCAGCATTTCAGACGCCAGAACAGGGACTTGGATCCCTATAACATGATGGCAAGATTGCGTGATCTCCACCGCACCAACAAGCGGATGGAGAGGTACGAGCTAGTAAGGAAACTCTTCCGCTCCCGGATGACAGACGGCGCATCAGTTGAGGCCCACGGGACTCAAATGATCGCTGACATAGATGAGTTAGCCAAGATGGGCATTGTCTTGGAGGCAGAGTTGACGATTGATATGCTATTACAATCGCTACCCGATACTTGGAAACAAATCATCATCAACTATAAGTTGATGGACACTGACGACACTCTTGGAGAGTTGTTGTCCGTGCTGAAGGAGTCCGAAAAGGAACTCCTAAAGGGGAGCAAGCGCGAGGCGCATTATGCATCGACCTCTCATGCGCCAAGGGCTGGGCCCAAGGCAATTGGAGGTGCGAGGAAGAAGAAGTTCAAGAACAAGGGCAAGGCAAGTTGACAGTGGCTTCTAGGAAGCCAAAGGACAAATCTCGCGACATCTGCCTCAACTGCGGCAAGAGGGGTCACTGGAAACGTGACTGCCGAATGGGCAAAGGGCAGAGGGAGGATATCAAGGCTGGCAAGGCTATCGCCTCTGGTATGTTTGTTATTGAGATAAATATGAATACTTCTAGTTTTAAAATTGGATTTTTGATTCTGGTTGTGGTGCTCATATTTGTACTGATGTGCAGGATCTGCAGGATAGCAGGGTGCTGGCATCGGGGGAGATGGATCTACGGGTCGGAAACGGAACACCAGTTGCTGTTTTGGCCGTAGGGACTTTTGTTTTAGAACTGCCCTCAGGGCATGTACTTAAACTTTTGAACTGTTATTTTGTACCTAGTTTAACTAGGAATATTATATCTGTATCCTTGTTAACCCAGCAGGGTTACACTTTTGTATTTAGAAACACTGGGTGTTATTTATATAAAAATGATGCAGAAATTTGCACAGCTGTTGCAAATAACGGTCTTTATATTTTGAATATAAATAATCTCCTAAAATGACAAACAAAAGGCTCAAAAGGAGTAATCTAAAAGATGAAGCTTATATGTGGCATTGTCGTCTAGGACACATCAACAAGACTCGCATATCCACACTTTCGAAGAGTGGGTACTTGGACGAATTTGATCCCAATTCATATGACGTCTGCGAATCTTTCTTTTAGGCAAAATGCCTAAATCACCTTTTAGCGGTAAAGGTGAACGTGCCACAGAATTGTTGGCTCTCGTTCATACTGACGTATGCGGGCCCATGTCTAGCCAGGCTAGAGGTGGATTTCACTACTTCGTAACCTTCACAGATGATGCATCTCGTTACGGTTATGTGTATCTTATGAGACACAAGTCGGAAACTTTTGAGAAATTCAAAGAGTTTCGACACGAAGTGGAGAAACAAACAGGGAAGAGTATTAAGACATTACGGTCAGACCGTGGTGGCGAATACTTAAGTTATGAGTTTCAAGATTACTTGAAAGAATATGGTATTCTTCACAGTGGACTCCTCCTGGAACACCGCAATTAAACGGTGTGTCCGAACGGAGAAACCGCACCTTGTTAGACATGGTGAGGTCAATGATGAGTCGCACTGAGCTACCAATATCCTTCTGGGGATACGCATTAAACAGTGCTATACTTATTAAATAAGGTACCGTCGAAGTCTGTTGAACAGACTCCATATGAGATATGGACAGGAAGGAAACCGGGTTTCTCTTTCCTGAAGATTTGGGGATGCTGGGCATATGTTAAACGTTTGGAAGGTACCAAACTTGAACCCAAATCTGATAAATGCCTTTTCGTAGGATATCCTAGGGAAACCAAAGGATATTACTTCTATCACCCACAAGAGAACAAAGTATTTGTTGCTCTACAAGCATTTTTCCTTGAGAGGATTTTATAAATGCAGTGGTAAGTGGGAGGAAAGTAGAACTCGATGAAGATCGTAGTGATACTGTTCCTGGCAATGAATCAACGGAACAAGAACAGACCGTCCGGGATGAGTCTATACCACAAACTTCACATACACAAGGACCGCGTAGGTCGGAGAGAGTCAGAACAGTACCTGAGAGGTATGGGTTCCTGATCTCACCTCATGTAGATATTAATCTTATTGAGGATAATGAGCCGGCTACGTATGAGGAAGCGATACAAAATATCGATTCCGCTTTATGGCAAGAAGCCATGAAGTCCGAGATGGATTCCATGTACGCCAACCAAGTTTGGACACTGGTTGATGCACCAGAAGGCGTAAAGCCTATTGGATGCAGATGGATCTTCAAGAAGAAGACCGACATGGATGGCAACGTACAAACGTACAAAGCTAGGCTTGTAGCGAAGGGGTATCGTCAACAATATGGTATTGATTATGACGAAACCTTCTCACCCGTTGCCATGATTAAATCCATTCGGATAATGCTTGCAATAGCTGCATATTTCGATTACGAGATATGGCAGATGGACGTTAAAACCGCTTTCCTTAACGGAAACCTTTTGGAGGATGTTTATATGCAACAGCCTGACGGTTTTATCGTACCTAGACTTGCAAACAAGGTTTGTAAGTTAAATCGATCCATTTATGGATTGAAGCAAGCATCACGGTCATGGAATCAGCGTTTTGATGAGATCATAAAAGAATATGATTTCGTGCAAAACGCAGATGACCCTTGTGTATACAAGAAGGTTAGTGGGAGAGCACTTACTTTTATTGTCCTTTATGTCGACGACGTATTGCTTATAGGCAATGACATTCCCATGCTAACGTCGGTGAAAGCTTGGCTTTCATTAAAATTCTCCATGAAAGATCTGGGAGAAGCAGCCTTTATTCTTGGAATAAAGATCTACCGGGATAGATCTAGAAAGCTGCTTGGACTCTCCCAGAGTACATACATTGATAAAGTGTTGAAGCGATTCAACATGGAACAATCCAAGAGGGGATTGGTTCCAATGGTACGTGGTACCTCTCTGTCTAAGGACATGTGTCCTAAGACTCAGGAAGAGAGAGACAACATGAGTCGGATACCGTTCGCCTCGGCAGTCGGATCGATCATGTATGCCATGATATGTACACGACCTGATGTCTCATATGCTTTGAGCATGTGCAGTCGCTATCAGGCCGATCCAGGTGAAGGTCACTGGATAGCAGTTAAGAATATCCTTAAGTATCTTAAACGAACTAAGGATGCTTTCTTAATTTATGGAGGTGGAGAACTTGCGGTATCTGGGTATACCGATGCAAGTTTCCAAACCGACAAGGATGACTACAAGTCGCAATCCGGGTACATTTTTGTTTGAATAACGGAGCAGTGAGCTGGAAATCTTCCAAGCAAGATACTGTTGCCGATTCAACAACAGAAGCGGAGTACATCGCTGCATCTGAAGCAGCAAAGGAGGCAGTTTGGATCCGAAAGTTCCTAATCGGATTAGGAGTAGTTCCGTTAGCAGCTGAGCCCGTTCCATTGTATTGTGACAATAACGGGGCTATAGCACAGGCTAAGGAACCAAGGTCTCATCAACGGTCCAAGCATGTTCTTCGACGTTACCATCTGATTCGGGAGATTATACATCGTGGCGATGTAAAGGTCGAGAAGGTCACATCAGATGACAACATTGCAGATCCGCTGACGAAGGCTGTTCTTCAACAAGTTTTTGAACGACACATACATAGTTCGGGTATTAGATGCTTGAGTGACTGGCTATAGGCCAAGTGGGAGATTGTTAGACATTATGTCCCATAGCGTCACTGTTTGTAAATGATATTGTATTATTGTACAAAATTAACTATGTGATAATGAAATTGCCTTTTGCCGTTTTGTAATATTATTTTCTTTGATATATAAATGGCGAAAGTCCATATGATTAATACCGGATTGAGATGATATGAGACAGTATCAATCCATAAAGGTTTAATCATTAAATATCCCTAGTCGGAGTATTATCGAGATCGGACATCGATAATGCGAATAGACTAGTATTGCGCTTGTGCACGTTGTGAGGGCACAACGACATAGTTCTCATTATTTAAGTATGATACTTTGGCATAAATGTGTAGGAGGTTTAGTGGGTTGTTGTGTACGATAGCGGAAAACAGCTTCTCGCGATGGACGTACGAACGAAATCCATCCCCACCTCATCCAGTGGTAGTATATGCGGTCTATGGAAGGCCGCATCAGGGTAGGTGTATATGGTCTTAACCTGAGACTTACATCGCTAGTACTTGCGACAATCGGTAAACTTTGGTTTTGGTGGTTTGGGACCTTAACCGGTCTGTGTACACCTCTTCTGGGTAATTACAGAATCGTAGTGTACTGGATGTGATGTCGAGATGGAAGTATCACTTCAGACATATGAGGTGATGATCACGCAGGACACAGAACTAGTACTCTATAAAAGGTTGCAACCGTCGGGACAATATGACCAGGTCAGGATTTTCCGATTTAAAGAGACTAGTTGCTTGATGTCCGAATATGTTTCATACGGGGCAAACACATTTCCAGCCCCAGGCCTAACATGTGATCGTCCGATACTGGATCGATGTACGCAATACTACGGTATACTACGCTTGATATAGATCTGATATTCCTATAAGAATATTTCTGGAGAATTGGGTAGGCATGGCGCTTTGCTAGAAGCCAACCTTGTCTTGTGAATCGGTAAAAACGTAGTACGAGGTACGTACGTGTTCGGATTATCCGACGACCGTATTTACTGCCAACATATCCGGAGATCTCTTGGGTCGCTTCCCGAAGATTCACCAATGACGTATGATTCAAACTCGATTAATCTTGGATTAATTACGGAGAGACTTTATCTTGGATAAAGTACTATAAATAGAGAGAGAACGATTAATTTGGAATTAATCGTAAAATTATTATATTCGATATAATAATCGAAATTCGATTTCGACGCGAAATTAAAATTAGATTTTAATTCGGGCAAACGAGTTAATTTAGAATTAATTCGTTAGCGACGTAAATATAATTTCGCTAGGCGCAATCATTTATTTAAATTCGATTTAATTAACGTCGCGACGTAAGTTCGGTATTTCGGAATATCGAACCCGAACGCGTGAGTGCACGTGGGCCCACTTTCATTTGGAAACGTGTGGGGCCCACATGACACATGTCATATTATGCATTATTTAATTGTGATGCATTGCATGGAGATAGTGTACAATGCACTCAATGGTTTTGCATGGAAATTGAGTGTTTGACACTCTAAGCCATTGCATGATTTGTGTCATAAGTTTATTATTAATTTAATAATATTATGGCATAAATAATAAATTGATTTTTGAAATCAAATCACTCACTCTCCTCTCTTCCTCTTGACCGAAACTGTGAAGTTTTCACAGCCCTCTCCACTTTTCTGTTTTTGTTGCAAAAACTTAAAGAAATTGTGTTTTGTTTGGAACATAAATTCACACACAAGGCTAGCACCTTCAAGGGATCATACAAAGGTGTTATGGGAAACTAATCTTGAGCTTGGAAGGATCAAAGAAAGCTTGGAGCTTCCCACCACCTTGGCCGAAACCTTCACTGCACAAAGGAGAAAATTTTCATTTCATCAACGCATCCGCATTCCGATCTTTGTGAGTATGATTCCGCCATACTTCATCTTTTAATATATATATTCATTGTTGTATTTAAATGCTTAATCTTCCTTGGGACATATAATAGAAACCAACACCTCTACCCTAGCTAGACATGGGCCCACTTACTTCACTATGAATAAGGGCTAACAGATCGGTGGCCTTGCACTTTTACCAAGTAAATGTGTTATAGGCACTTTGCCCAATAACTAGATTCGTAGACATTATTTTATAGAGATCAAATCCGTCCCAGTATCACACTCTTCGAAGTATGGATATCGAGTCTTATTTAATTGTTGTCCCAGACAACAATTCCCACAAATTAAGTCTTAACTGATTTATTCAGTTTGAGCTATTTATTTGTCATGTTTCATATATTTATTTATTCAAAATATAACTACTGTTATTCACATCTAATGTTTTTATCTCAATATCATCTTTATAAAATAAAACACTTTAGTTTCTAGAATATAAAGGTATACCCGCAACGGGTTAAACCCTGATATAGAGATAATGTATCTAGTCAAACTAGTTTACTTCTAACAGTTTCCTATTTAAGTACATACCCGAAGGCAGTCCTAAACTTAGGTTTCTACGGTTAAAACAGTGACTTTCGTCCCGTTTCCGAATCGCAGATAAATCTCATCTGAAGTCAGTATCCTGCTCTTAGCTGATTCTGCACAACAGTACATATTTATGTACCACATCCAGTATCCAAATTCCAATTTTAATACTAGTAGCGAATACGTTTATGACAAACATATTTGAAGTCGGAGCCTTGCCCGTTCTTCAATTCCTTTATGTCTACCTTGTCCATACGGTAGTCACGCTTCCGTGTCCCCGTTTGCCACAATTTAGGCAAACATTTTGGGATATGTCCTTTTTCTTTCCAGAAGATTATAATGATTTTTCCTTTGCCCATTTTCCACACACCAGAAGACTTTGGCCAAGCCTTGGCCTTCCGGAACGTCGAAGTGAGATGCGCCTTGCGTTTCTTGCCTTATTGCAAACTTTGGCTTTGACTCATTGAGTATAGCCATTAACTCTCCAAGAGTTTACTATTGCAATTTAATACTTCTAAGATCTAAGAATAGATCTATGATGATCCTTCAATTTCATTATCATACTTTAAGGATCTAATCCTTAGTTCTGATTAAGAAATTAAGGAGTCTATTCGCAAGCTTATGGATTAAGCACTAAAGTTATCATCACATGAATATTCCAAATATCATGCTCTACTATTTGTTTAACTCCGGGCTTAGGCCCTAAATGGTATTTTATCAATAAAGTAAACTCTTAGTTTTCAGGACTATCCTGAATTCATTATTCCCAATTTGAAAATTAAAGCGTTTATATACATTTTCACCAATGATTATGTTTTAAACACTAATCTTCAATTATCTGATTCTAATAGTCCACTATTTAATCAACGATTTGAGGTACAATTTATTATAATGATTACTATAGTCTAACTATATAATCAACTATAATTAATTGGTTTAAAATTCAATTATATTGATTACTATAATCCAATTATAAAATCAACTATTAATTGAAATTAGTTAATTCAATATTTGATTACTATAATCCAATTATATAATCAACTATATGAAAATAGTTTGAATACAGTCCAACTGTTTATTAAAACAACAAATTAATTTATTAGTCTAACTAATATATTAATTTATTGAAAATAATTTGTAATGAGCGCGTATTGCAAAATTAATACTTGCCTCCCACTATTTTTCGGCGAGCCTCTAACCCTCTGTGGAGTACTCGGGAAATCTTCGTTTCCTAGTGGGCCTATGATCCCGTTAATAACACACAATCTTGACTTGGCCAACAAATTGTATGGTAATTAACTAGGTAGATCTCAAAGATCAATTGGATCCCATCCAATTTCATAGTTCCAGTAGGTGGACATCCAAGTCCGAAACATATATCTTATATATGCCAATATATCCAATTATATGCCTAACCTTTTTCCTCTGAATCAACTAAGCCTTGGCTTTGGCACAAAAAACTAGTGATCCCAGTTTAAGCGGAACCCATTGACCTTGGAAAGCTTCGTAATCAATGTCGATGGACAAGAAGTGATCTTGACTTTGCCAACAAATCACAACTTGGACAAGACACTAATATGGAACAAAGCTCTCGTGATTCAAACACATCCTCGACGGGCAAAGGCCTTGACTTTGGCCAACAAACCAATGCCAGTCTTGAATCTTGAGTAAGAATCACTCAATGGAAGGAAAAACGCTTAATATGATGAGTTGAGGGTTTTTCGCGTGCAATTGGCAACCAATATTATCTTGTTAAGGTCTCATCATCATACGCCCTTAAACATGCATTCTAAACCATAATAAGGTGCATAATAAGGTGCATACAAATCTTTCCCTTTCCTCTCTTCCGCTAGCACATGTATTACTTCTACCCGTTACATAACACTTCTAAAGAAACCTCATTTATATTGAGGGGAATAGGTGTGAGAAAGAAAATAAAGAGAGTAAAGAGGTATAAAGGCTGGACACGCAGGTCCAATTAATAAATTCTAAATTGATTACAACAATTTCCAAAATTGCCCCACCCATCTAATATCCATCCGATATACATTATTCATGCATCACAACCATGTATTCACACAAGCATGTTATCAATCAATCTAATCCAATAATTAATCTGATAATTAATGACCATCCAATGTTCAAACAACGATTTGATTTTGCGTGAGTCCAATTCGTTTTGCGAATAAGTACTCAAAGCACGAATTCTTGAATTAAATTAAACTACAACATTAAATCCAATTTAATTTGTATTTATTGCTAATTCATTTATTTAATTCCAAATTAAATATTACACTTTTAATGTATCTTTACGACTTAGATTCTAAATCTAATCGCTACGGGTCTCAAAGCCCGATTAACATCCAATGTCAATTTAATTTAAAGCCCAATGGGCTTTTAATTAATTTCTAAGGCATGGACTTTTGGTCAATATTGGTCAAACCCAAATACCAAAGCCCATTTAAGGAATCACCCTTATTTGCCAAGAAACCAATTTAGGCCCATTAGGCCCAATTAAATATTAAAGGTCCATTAGTCATAATTGGACTTTATGGATATAGTTTTGGGCCCAATTGGATCCAACCAATTTAGCCTAAACCCATCTTGGTACAACCAAACCCAATAAGCCCAATTACAACCTTTAAAAGCCCAATTCCAAATTTGGCCCAACATAATTAAATTCCAAAATTCGAATTTCACAATTTAATTACTCAAAGTGTAATGCCATAATTAATCACCCAAATTAACATTTCTAAAACATCAATTTACACAATTAATTATGCTTATTATCATCAAAACATGTCCAACACATTTTAATCAAAAATCAAACCCATTTTACATGCTTCATTGTCTCGGCAATTAGGGTTAATTTATGTCTGATTTGGTTTCAATCCAATTAAATCCATAATCAACATTAAATCAACATTTCCAATCGTTTCAAGTCATCCAATGATCAACGAAACAAAAAATACCAAGACATTTAGGGCACCATATGATTCGGCCAAGACAACCAAAAGGGAAAAAATTGATCCAATCAATATTTCATGAAATTTATCCAATCCAACTTTAATTAAACATCATTCAAGCATACTCAATCAAGTAATTTTATCAAATCATGCTCAAAATCAATTTACCCAATTTTAACCTTAAATTCAAGTTTCATGCTTTAACTCGCTCTGATACCATTGTTGGGTTTCTACGGTCTAACCGGGATCGTTTTCAAGCAATGAAACAATATGTGAATACAACAAAGAAGTTGCGAAATACTTACATTGAGCGGTTGAGGCGATGCGATGAAGAACAAAAAAATTTTAAGCCCTTTGAGACTCCTCCAAGGCTCTCGGCACTCACTGGTTTTGCTCCTCCATTTTCGGTCCAAGCTCCAAGCTTTTGGGCGGTTATTCCAAGCTCACAAGTGCGGTTCCCTATCACCTTTGAAAGACTCTAAAGCGTGCTAGTACTAGGTAATTCTTGCCGTAAAAATCACCTAGCTTGTCCTTCAATCTCACGGTTAAACCAGAAAAAGAAGGAAGAAAAAACTGCCCCTTGGGAGAGAGAGAGAGGAGAGGAAAGAGAGAAAAAAATGTGTTGGTTTGGTTGTTGGATGAATTGTGTATCTAATACACAAAATTAATTTCAAAATTCATTTTTACCAATTTGCTTTCCAAAAATCAAAAGGCATTTATGCCACAACCACTTCCATCAATCAATCAAGTGACAAATTGTCACATCACTCAAAGTGACAAGTGATTTGACGCTTGATGTGACTAATGATTTGACGCTTGATGTGACTTGTGGGGCGCACTTATGTTCGCAATGTGAGTGCGCCCGCAAACACTCCCATGCTCGGGTTCGCTAATTCCAAAATAACGAATTTTTCGTTGCGACGTAATTAAATAATTATGCCTAACAAAATCATTATTCACATCGCTAACGAATTAATTCTAAATTAACTCATTCGCCCGAATTAAATTCTAAATTTAATTCCGCGTCGAAATCAAATTTCGTATAATATATCGAATATATTATTTTATCGATTAATTCCAAAATAATCGTTCTCTCTCTTTAATGATATTTTATCCTAGATGAAATATCTCCGTAATTAATCCCAGATTAATTTTCTCTCTCATCTAATTAATCCTAGATTAATAAAGTGCGAGTCATACGTCATCGGTGAATCTTCGGGAAGCTACACATGAGATCCCCTTATATGTTGGCAGTAAATCCAGTAGTCGGACTATCCGAACACGTAAGTACCTAGTACTACGTTTTTACCGATTTACAAGACAAGGTTTGCTTCTAGCAAAGCGCCATGCCTACCTAATTCTCCAGAAATATCCTTACAGGAAAATGTGATCTATATCAGGCGTAATATACGTAGTATTGCATATTATGATCCAGTATCGGATGTCACGTGCAAGGCCTGGGGCTGGAATTATGTCTGCCCCGTACGCAACACATATCAGATCTCTGGTAACTAGTCTCTATATCAGATAAACATGACCTAGTCATTTTATCCCGATAGCTGAAACATATAAGAGAACAAGTTCCGTATCCTACGTTATCATCATCTCCACTATTACTGGAGTGATACTTCCATCTCGATATCACACCCAATACATTACGATTCTCAATATACCCAGAAGAGACGTACACAGAACATGTTAAAGCCCTGGACTACCAAAACCTAAGTACATTGATTTTCGTAAGTATTAGCGGTGCAAGTCTCAGGTGAAGACCAAATACACCTACCCTGATTCGGACTTCCATAGACACATAGTAATACTACCAATGGAATTCCGATGGGTCTATCCAGAGCGAAGCTATTTTCCGTACCATCGGTAAAATACAACCTCCTACTACACTTGCATGAGTATCCTATACCCAAATATATAAGAACTATGCCGTTATGCCCTCACAATGCGTACAAGTGTAATACTAGTCTTTTCCGCATTATCGATGTCCAATCTCGATAATACTCTGACTAGGGATATTTAATGATTAAACCTTTGTCGATTGATACTGTCTCATATCATCTCAATCCAAGAACTAATCATATGGAACTTTTATCATTTATACATCTTGGTGATCTAATCACAAATGATAAAAGAGCAATTTCCTTTCTCACATAGTTAATTTGTACAACAACACCATGATCTGTACAAATAGTGACGCTATGGGTCATAACTGTCCAACATTAAGTGCCCTCAGGTTGTACCTTTATTTGTGGTTGGCTCAGAAAATACGTATAAAAACTTGGGAGGTTGCCGAATTACTCACCGGAAGAAGAAACTTCAGAGACTTCATGAGATTCGTTCATTGTTTTTATTTTGTTGTTTCTCTCTAAAATATCAATAGCTTTGGTATTGAAATAGTTATCGTTCATTATTTTTATTAGTCTTCTTGTGAATGGCTTGGGCACCAATTTATAATGCTCAGGTCGAAGCTAAAAAGTGAAGGGGAAATCAAATCCTCTTCCTATCTCCAGCTATAGTGTCAGCTATGTCCATCCAAAAATTTATTTCAAATATATGTCTGGCCGGACATCAATCAGGTATGTGATTTCTGTAATTGAAAATCCGCACACTCGCTGGCAGCCTGATACTTATATGCTCGGACATCAATCAAACCTATTATTCAAGTGATCGATAGTTTACACACTCACTAACAACTGTCATTGGAGTATCCGTAAAATATAATGTTTGTAGTCGCCCCCACTTTGGTCGATTTATGTAGTGTGTGATAGTGAAAAGTCTATTAAAGCCATGTATAAATTTTTACTTATCAGGCGTCGTCGGACTTACCTGTTTTGATAGTAATTCATTTTATTAGTAGATAGGCCCTCGGGAAATCTGATGCTTTGATCGATGATAAGATGCTTCAATTCGTCAGGCTTCATTCCCAATTGTGATTGTTTGATGGGCCTACATGTCCTCTGATGCTTTGATCGGTTGTGAGATACTTCGATCTCTCGGATTTTATTCTCGTCTATGAGTGTTGATGGACCTATAGGTCATTAGCCTTCATTCCGGGCTATGAGAGTTGATGTACCAATAGGTCATCAGGCTTCATTCCCGACTGTGAGAGTTGATAGACTCACAATCATCGGGCTTCATTCCTGAGTGTGAGAGTTGATAGAACCACTGGTCATCTAGCTTCATTACCGGTTGTGAAAGTTGGTGGACCCATAGGTTATTAGGCTTCATTCTTGGCTTTGAGAGTTTAAGTACTCGTAAGTTATCGAGCTTCATTCCCGACTGTGAGAGTTGATGAAAATGCAAGTCATCGGGCTTCATTCCTATCTATGAGATTTGAATGACCTATGAGAGGCTTCATTACCTTGCCGTGACTTTATGAAAGGTTTCATTCCCCATTCCCGAGCCTTCATTTCCCAGGTCTCCCGATTTATTCAGTTGTGAGATGCTTCGATCTTGGCTGTGGGATGCTTCGATCTCTTGTCCCCATTCCAGAGGCTCTATTCCATTCTCAGAGCTGTATGTTGCTTCGTCTTCACTCCCAAGGCTCTACTCCATTCTCGAAGTTGTCTAATATCCGTCATCATTCCCGAGTCTCTACTTCTTTCCTATGTTTTTTTATGTTTGTCCTCATTCTCGAGGCTCTACTCCATTCCCAGAGTTGTCTAATGTCCATCTTCATTCTAGAAGTCTGTACCCCATTCCAGAGCCGTCTGTGGTTTCGTCTTCATTCCCAAGGCATTACTTTATTCCTAGAGTTGTCTGATGACCGTCTTCATTCCCGGGGTCATACACCATTCCTGAAGTTATTAATTGTTTTGTCCTCATTCCCGAAGCTCTACTCTATTTTTCTGATGTTCGCTCTCATTCCCAAGACTCTACTCCATTTGTCTGATGTTCGCACTTTTGCCCAAGCTGTCTTTCGAGGTTTTTAAATCACTGACTTTACTTTCAAAATTATTTTCTCATTTTTAATGACTTTTCGCATGTTCTCATAAACTTCATTCTTGAAATTCCATCTCTTTTAAACTGTTAGCATTATCTAAATTCAAAATCCAGTTCTCACAAAGGTTCCACCTTTTGAACGCTTCTCCATATGTGTGTGTGATTCTTTTACAGAGACTGCATGCAACCTTGATTGGTTTATGGAGGTGCTAAGTGTAGATTAGGCAGATATTTCAGATCATTTTATCATTTCCATTACCTATATAAGCTAACACATAGTTAAGGATCAACAAGATTACTGTTGGACAATTATGACCCATAGCATCACTATTTGTACAGAACATGGTGTTGTTGCACAAATTAACTATGTGACAAAGGAAATTGCTCTTTTATCATTTGTAATTGGATTACCAAGATACATAAATGATAAAAGTCCACATGATTATTTCCGGATTGATAAGATATGAGACATTATCAATCCATGAAGGTTTAATCATTAAAACATCTCTAGTCGTAGTATTATCGAGATTGGACATCGATAATGCGGAAAAGACTAGTATTGCACTTGTGCATGTTATGAGAGCATAACGACATAGTTCGCATAAATTTGGGTATTGGATACTCATGCAAGTGTAATAGGAGGTTGTGTTTACCGATGGTACGGAAACAGCTTCGCTCTGGATAGACCCATCGGAATTCCATTGGTAGTATGACTATGTGTCTATGGAAGTCTGAATCAGGGTAGGTGTATTTGGTCTTAACCTGAGACTTGCACCGCTAATACTTGCGACATTCAATATACTTTGGTTTTGGTCATCTAGGGCTCTAACAGGTTCTGTGTACGCCTCTTCTGGGTATATTGAGAATCGTAGTGTATTAGGTGTGATGTCAAGATGGAAGAATCACTTCAGTCATATGGAGATGATGGTCACGTAGGATACGGAACTAGTACTCTTTAGTACTGCAGTTATCGGGATAATATGATCAGGTCATGATTATTCGATTATAGAGACTAGTTACGAGAAATCCGATATGTGCTTCGTACGGGGCAGACACAATTCCAGCCCTAGGCTTAGCACGTGACATCAGATACTGGATCGTAATAAGCAATACTACGTATACTACGCCTGATACAGATTACATATTCCTTTAAGAATATTTCTGGAGAATTAGGTAGGCATGGTGCTTTGCTAGAAGCCAACCATGTCTCCTAAACCGGTAAAAATGTAGTACTAGGTACGTACGTATTCGGATAGTCCGACAATCGGATTTACTGCCAACATATCCAGGGATCTCATGGGTCGCTTCCCGAAGATTCACCGATGACGTATGACTCGGACATAATTAATCTAGGATTAATTATGGAGATATTTTATCTAGGATAATATATTATTTAGAGAGAGAAAGATTAATTTGGAATTAATCGATAAAATAATATATTCGATATATTATACGAAATTAGATTTCGATGAGGAATTAAAATTGGATTTTAAATCGGGCTAACGAGTTAATTTAGAATTAATTCACTAGCGACATGAATAGTAATTTTGCTAGGCATAATTATTTAATTAAATTTGATTTAATTACGTTGCAACGGAAAATTAGTTAATTCAGAATTAGCGAACCCGAGCCCGGGAGTGTTTGCGGGCCACTCGCATTTCGAATCAAGTGGGACCCACAAGTCACATCACGCGTTTTTGGTGATTGACAACTTGTCAATTTTTGATTGATGTTAGTTGTTGGAAGGCTTAACTATCTTGTACCTTTTTGGAAAGTTGTAATTGGTATTAGATTTTTGAAATCCAAAAACACAACACACAACTCATCTTCTTCTCTCCTTCTCCTCTCCCTCACTCGGCATTGTGCCAATTCTCTCTCAAATTTCTTGCCAAAGCCGAGAGATGCAAGAAGGCAAAGAGAAATTTTATGGCAAAATTTCTAAGATTCTAGCACATCTAGGAGTCTCACAAAGGTGATAGGGAAACCCATTCATGAGCATGGAATCTCAAATCAAAGCTTGGAGCTTGGAGGACATCCATGGAGGAGCACACAAAAGGACCTTGGCCGAATGCTACAAGGAAAATTTTTGTTGTTCTTCGCATCGCAAAAGCCTATCAAAGTAAGTAATTCCGCTACTTTATTTTGATGTATTCACACATTTCATACGCTTAATTGATCTTGGTTTGACCTAGAAAACTTAACAATGGTATCAAGAGCCTTGATTAAGCATGAAATTTGAATTAGGGTAAAATTTGGGTAAAATTGATTTGAGCTTGATTTGATGAAATTGATTATTTGAATATGCTTGAATGATGATAACTTGGAGTTATATGTGATCAATTTGATGAAAATAGAATTGGATTAATTTTCCCCAAACTAGTAGGCTTGGCCGAAAGTTGAAATGCCCTAATGTCATGGTAATTTTATTTTTTGATCATTGGATGAGTTGGAAGACATGGGATAAATTGATTTAGGATTTAATTGGATTGAAATCGAAATCGGATTTAAAAATCCCTAAATTGTCGTGAACAATAAAGCATGAAATGAGATGATTTTTGATTCAATAATGTTGGACATGTGTTGATGAAGATAAGCATGATTAATTAGTGTAATTGGTATTTTGGAAATATTAATTTGACTAATTAATTATGGCTAATACACTTTAAATAATTTAATTGTGATATTTGGAATATTGTAATTAAATTGATTGGGCTAATAAAGTTGTATTTGGGCTTAATGGGCTTGGTTGGGCCAATTTTGGTTTAGGTTAATTGGTTGGATCCAATTGGGCCCAAAACCATATCCATAAAGTCCAAATATAATAAAATGGACCTTTAAAATTATAATTGGGCCTAATAGGCCTAAATTGATTTTTGGCAAAGGGTGATTCCTTATTGGCTTTGGTTGCCAAAGTCCATTCCTTATAAATTAATTGAAAGCCCATTGGACTTTAATTAAATTGACATTGGATGTTAATTGGGCTTTGAGACCCGTTTAGATTTGATTTAGAATCTAAGTCGCAAAGGCTCATTAATAAAGTGTAATTATTTAATTTAGAATTAAATAAAGAATTATTATTGAATACAAATTAAATTGGATTTAATGTTGTAGTTTAATATAATTCAAGAATTCGTACTTTGAGTACTTATTCTTAAAACGATTTGGACTCGCGCAAATCAAATCGTTGTTTGAACATTGGATGGTCATTAATTTCAGATTAATTAATTGGATTAGATTGATTGATAACATGCTTTGTGTGAATACATGGATGTGATGTATGAATAATGCATATCGGATGGATATTAGATGGGTGAGGGCAATTTTGGAAATTATTGTAAAAAATTTAGAATTTATTAAATTGGACCTGCGTGTCCAGCCTATTACCTCTTGACTCTTTGTATTTCTCTTCTCACCTATTCCCCTCAATGTAAATGAGGTTTCTTTAGAAGTGTTATGTAATTGGGTAGAAGTAAGATTTGTGCTAGCGGGAGATAGGAAAGTGAGAGATTTGTTCTAGGAATAAGTGTTTTAAATATCCATCCACATATCATTATTAACTTATTTATCACGCCTTATTATGCTTTTAGAATGCATGTTTAAGGGTGAATGATGAGACCTAATCAAAGATAATTAATTGGTTGCCAATTACGCGAAAAACCCTCAACATATATTAAGCGTTTTTCCTTCCATTGAATGATTTATTCTCATGATCCAAGATTGGCACTGGTTTGTTGGCCAAAGTCAAAACCTTTGTCCATCGCGGATGTGTTTGAATCATGAAGGCTTTGTTCCATATCGCATGTCTTGTCCAAGTTGTGATTTGTTGGCCAAAGTCAATATCACTTCTTGTCCATCGACATCGATTACAAAGCTTTCCAAGGTCAATGGGTCCCGCTTAACTGGAATCATTAATTTTGTTGTGCCAAAGCCAAGGCTTAACTGATTCAGAGGAAAAAAGTTAGGGAATATATTGGATATATTGGCATATATTAGATATATGTTTCGGACTTGGATGTCCACCTACTGGATCTAGGAGTTGGATGAGATCCAATTGATCTTAGAGATCTACCTAGTTAAATATCATACAGCTTGTTGGCCAATATCAAGGTTGTGTGTTATTTAATGAGATCCTAGCCCACTAGGAAAAAAGGTTTCCCGAGTACTCAACAGAGGGTTAGAGGCTCACCGAAAAATAGTGGGAGGCAAGTATTAAATTTGCAATTTCGTTTAAATACTTGCCAATACGTGCTCATTTTAATTTTTCGTCATTATTTAAATATATATTAGTTGGACTAATATTTAATTGTTGTTTTAAATTAAATAGTTGGACTGTATTCAAACTACTTCAATTTATAGTTGATTATATAATTGGATTATAGTAATCAATATACTTGAATTTAACCAATTAAATTATAGTTGATTATATAGTTAGACTATAGTAATCATTATATTCAATAGTACCCGAAATCGTTGATTGGATAGTTGGACTATAGCTAATCACTCAAGTGTCATACACCCGAACTATGTACGGTTCGCTCAAATTTCTACTGAGAAAATGATTTCGTCAGCGGATTTGCAGTGTTATCATCTGATGTGATTTATTCAATCATCACATCGCCACGATGTATGATCCGAACGAATCAGATGAATATTTGAAGTATATATCTGGATCATTGATGAGACCATTACTTCTTTAGCCTGTGCTGTAGCCTAGCTCAACTGCTAACAGAACTACTCCTAATCTGATTAGGATTATTATCAATCCAAAAGGCTTCTATTGCTGCCTCAGCTACAATAATATTCCGCTTTTGTTGTTTATTCTGCAACAGTATCTTGCTTGGAAGATTTCCAGCTCACTGTTCCATTATTCAAACTATATAGTACCTCTGTTACGACTTATAGTCATTTTTATCGGTTAGGAAACTTGCAGGAGTGAACCCAGTCACTTCAAGTTCTCATTCTCCACAGTATAAGAAAGTATCCTTAGATCATCTACGATACTTAACGATGTTCTTAACATCAATCCAGTGACTATCACTTGGATTGGCCTGATTGTGACTCTATATGCTCAAAGCATATGAGACACTAGGTCGCGTACATTTATTTCAATGTACGGGTTCTCGGAGAGTGCCAACAACTTTTAGATCTATCCAAGTAGATCTTTATTCTTAGAATAAAGGTTGTCTCTCCCAAGAATTCTACGGAGAATTTTCATGAAAGCCAAGCTTTCACCGATTATATTATGAGAATATCATTTCCAAGAAATGATATGTCATCATTATCTAGGACATTCACTGTCAGTGCGCTCCCACTAACATTCTTATATACTCAAGAATAATTTTCATTTTGAATTAAATCATATACCATTATGATTACATCAAAACGATAATTCCAAGAATGCAATGCTTACTTCAATCCATAAATGGATCGAATTAACTTGCAAACCTTGTTTGCTCGTTTTGGTACGACAAAACCGTCAGGATTTTGTAAACATCCTCCAAAAGGTTTCCATTTAAGGAAAGCGATTTTGATGTTTAGCTGCTATATTTCATAAATGAAACATATAGTATTGGCAAGTATTATCCGAATGGATTCAACCATGGCAACAGATAAAAGGTTTCGTCGTTATCGACACAATGTTGATAATGATACCTTTTCACTACAAGCCTAGCTTAGTACGTTGGTATGTTGCCTTACATGTATGTCTTCCTTGAAGAGTTATATAGTACCAATAGGCACAATGCCTTCCGGTACAACAACTAGTGTCCAAACTTAGTTGGTATACATGGAATCCATTTCGGACTTTATGGCACTTTGCCATAATAGGGAGTCGATACCTTGTATCACTTCCTCATACGTAGTCACATCGTATTCCTCAATAAGATTGACATCTTAATGAGGTGAGATCAGAAACCTATACCTCCCAGGTTGGTTTTTTGACTCTCTCCGACTTACGCGGTTCTTGTGTATTTGAAGATTATTGGTACAGTTTCATCCTTGATGAATTATTTGTGGTACATTAAGGAATCGGTGCCTAGAATAGTATTAATCCAATTTTCATCAAGTTTTACTTTCCTCCCACTTACCACTGCATATCGGTATTCCTCTTAGGAAAACCGCATGGTGAGCAATAATTAAATTGCTCTCATGTGAGTTGTATAAGTACTATACTTTGGTTACCCTAGGATAACCCACAAATTAGGCACTTATCCGATTTGGGTTCTAGTTTGGTATCATCCAAACATATGCCCAGCATTCCCAAATCTTCAGGAATGAGAAAACCCGGTTTCTTTCCTCTTCATATCTAATATGAAGTCTGTCTAACAGATTTTTATGGAACCTTATTCAAAATAAGTTTTGCACTGATTAATGCGTATCCTTTGAAGGAAATGGTAGCTCAGAGTGACTTATGATTAACCTTACTATGTCCAACAAGGTTCGGTTTCTCCGTTAGGACACACCGTCAATTGAGGTGTTCCGGGAGGAGTCCACTATGAAAGAATACTATACTCTTTCAGATTATTGAGAAACTTATTGCTCAAGTATTTTCATCACGGTCTAACCGTGACGGTTTAATACTTTAGCCGATCTGTCTGTCTACTTCATGTCGAAACTCTTTGAATTCATCCAAAGTTTCTGATCCGTGTTTCACAAGAAACACATAACCATAACGCAATGCCACATCCGTAAAAGCATGAGCCTAGCTAGACATGGGCCCACTTAATGTTGGTTTCTATTAAGGTCCCAAGATCAATAATAAGCATGAATCATGTGCGAATACAAATCGAAGAAGTTGCAGAATACTTACATTGATCGGTTGAGCGAGGCGAAGGCAACAAAAATTGATTTTTCTGCCCTTGAACTGGTTCGGCAGTGAGCAGAAACAACTCACTGGTTTGGCCTCCATTTGGTCCTTCGTCAAGCTCCAAGCTTCGTCGAATGGTTCCCGGCTCATGGGTGGACTTCCCTATCACCTTCGCAAGTCTTGTAAGTGTGCTAGCACTTGAGATTTTGCCACAAAATCCCACTCTAAGCTTCTCATCTTCTCGGCAAAACATAAGAAAACAGCCCACTGGTTTGGGCATGAGATGAAAGAGATGAGAGAAAGAAGAAGTTGTGTTGTTGGTTCCAAATTTGTGTATTAAATACACATATTTCAATTTCAAATTCATTTCATGTGAATTTGGCTTTCAAAAGTCAAACAATTAAAAGCTCCAACCACTTCCATCACTCAATCCATCAAGTTGTCAAGTCACATCACTCAAAGTGACTAATGATTTGACGCTTGATGCGACTAGCGACTTGACGCTTTATTTGACTTGCGTGCCGTACTTGAATTAGAAATGCGAATGCGCTCGCAAATAATCTCGGGCTCGAGTTCGCTAATTCCAAATTAATGAATTTTCCGTTGCATCGTAATTAAATGATTACGCCTAGCGAAATCACTATTCACGTGGCTAACGAATTAATTCTAAATTAATTCATTCGCCCAAATTAAAATCTAATTTTAATTCCACGTTGAAATCCAATTTCGTTTAATATATCAAATATATTAATTATTTGATTAATTCCAAATTAATCATTATCTCTCTTTAATTGATATTTTATCCCAGATAAAATATCTCCGCAATTAATCCCAGATTAATTTTCTCTCTCATCTAATTAATCCCAGATTAATTTAGAGTGTGAGTCATACGTCATCGGTGAATCTTTGGGAAGCGACCCATGAGATCCCCGGATATGTTGGCAGTAAATTCGGTCGTCGGACTATCCGAACACGTAAGTACCAAGTACTACGTTTATACCGATTTACAAGACAAGGTTGGCCTCTAGCAAAGCGCCATGCCTATCCAATTCTCTGGAAATATCTTTACAGGAATAAAGGATATATATCAGGTGTAGTATATATAGTATTGCGTATTTCTGTCCAGTGTCGGATGATCACGTGCTAGGCCTGGGGCTGGAATTGTGTCTGCCCCGTACGAAGCACATGTCGGATGTTTGGTGACTAGTCTCTATAATCGGATAAACATGACCTAGTCATAATATCCCGATAGCTGCAGCATTTAAGAGTACTAGTACCGTATCCTACGTGACCATCATCTCCCTATGACTGGAGTGACACTTCCGTCTTGACATCACACACAACACACTACGATTCTCAATATACCCAGTATTGGCGTACACAGAACCTGTTAAAGCCCTGGACGACCTCAACCAAAGTATATTGATTGTCGCAAGTATTAGCGGTGCAAGTCTCAGGTTAAGACCAAATACACCTACCCTGATTTCGGACTTCCATAGACACATAGTCATACTACCAATGGAATTCCGAGGGGGTATATCCAGAGCGAAGCTGTTTCCCGTACCATCGGTGAAACACAACCTCCTATTACACTTGCATGAGTATCATATACCCAAATATATGAGAACTATGCCATTGTGCCCTCACAATGCGCACAAGTGCAATACTAGTCTTTTACATATTTATCGATGTCCAATCTCGATAATACTCTGACTAGGGATATTTAATGATTTATCCTTCGTGGACTGATACTGTCTCATAACATTCTCCGTCCAGGAACAAATCACAAGGACCTCTCATCATTTATACATCTAGGTGATCTAATCACAAATGATAAGAGTGCAATCTCCTTTGTCACATAGTTAATTTGTACAACAACACCATGATCTGTAAAAATAGTGAAGCTATAGGTCATAATTGTCTAACAATCTCCCACTTGGCCTATAGCCAGTCACTCGAGTGTCTAACACCCGAACTATGTACTGTTGGCTCAAACTGTCGGGAAATACTTTCCTCAGCGGATTTATATGAATATCATCTGATGCGATTTATTCGATCATCACATCGCCACGATGTATGATCCGAGCGAATCAGATGATTATCGAAGTATGTATCTGGATCGTTGATGAGACCATTAATTCTTTAGTCTGTGCTGACGCCCAGCTCAGCTGCTAATAGAATTATTTCTAATCTAATTAGATTTATTTATCGACCCAGAAGGCTTCTTTTCCCGCCTCAGCTGCAGTAATAACCCGCATTTGTTGTTTATTCGGTAACAGTATCTTGTTTGGAAGATTTCCAGCTCACTGTACCGTTATTCAAACTGTATAGTACCGTTTGTGACTTTTAGTCGTCTTTATCGGTTAGGAAACTTGCTACAGTGATCCCAATTACTTCAAGTTCTCCATCTCCATAGACTAAGACATCATCCTTAGTTCTCTAAGATACTAACGAATGTTCTTAACTTCAATCCAGTGACTATCACATGGATTGGCCTGTTTGTGAATCCATATGCTCAAAGCGTATGAGAGACCAGGTCACATACATTTTTCAATGTACGAGTTCTCGGAGAGTTCTATCGAAAGCCAAGCTTTCATCGATTTTTATTATGGGATTATCATTTCCAAGAAATGACATATTATCATTATTTTATAGGACAGCCACTGTCAGTGCGCTCCCACTAACCTTCTTATATACACAAGAATCATTTTCGTTTTGAATTAAATCCTAAACCATTATGATCACATCAAAATGAAAATTCCAATAACCTATGCTTGCTTCAATCCAAACATGGATCGAATAACCCGCAAACCTCGTTTGCTAGTTTTGGTACGACAAAACCGACAGGATGTTATAAACATCCTCCAAAAGGTTTCCTCTTCAGGAAAGCGATTTTCCCGTTAAGCTGACATATTTCATAAATGAAACATGTAGCTTTAGCAAGCATTATCCAAATTGATTTACCGTGCTAACATGTAAAAGGTTGAATCGTAATCAACACAATGTTGATAACGATACCTTTCCACTAAAAGCCTAGCTTTATACGTTGGTATGTTGCCATACATGTATGTCTTCCTTGAAGACTTATAGTACCAATAGGCACAATGCCTTGCGGTACATCAACTAGTATTCAAACTTGTTGATATACATGGAATCCAATTTGGATATTATGGCACTTTGCCATAATAGGGAGTCGATACCTTGTATCACTTCCTCATACGTAGTCAGTTGGTATACCTCAATAAGATACACATCTTTATGAGGTGAGATAAGAAACCCAAACCCCATGTTGTTTTCTGACTCTCTCCTACATACGTGGTTCTTGTGTATTCAAAGATTAATGGTAATAGTTTCATCCTTGATGAACTATTTATGTTATATTAAGGAATCGGTGCCTTGAATTGTATCACTCCGATTTTCCTCGAGCTTTACTATCCTCCCACTTACCACTGCATATCGGTATTCCTCTTAGGAAATCCGCATGGTGAGAAACAATCTAATTGTTCTCATATGAGTTGTATAAGTACAATACTTATAGTATCCCTAGGATAACCTACAATTGGCACTTATCCAATTTGGGTTCTAGTTTGGTATCATCCAAACATACGCCAAGCATACCCAAATTATCAGGAATGAGAAACCCAGTTTCTTTCCCGTTCATATCTTATATGATATCTGTCAAAAAGATTTTATGGAACCTTATTCTAAATAAGTTATGCACTGTTTATGCTTATCCGTTGAAGGAAATGGTAGCTCAGAGTGACTCATGATTAACCTTATCATGTCCAACAAAATTCGGTCAGTCAGTTCGGACACACCGTCAAACTGACATGTTCCGGGAGGAGTCCTCATTTGAAAGAATACTTTACTCTTTCAAGTATATAAGAAACTTATTGCTTAAGTATTTTCCATTACGGTCTTACCGTGATGGTCTAATACTTTAGCCGATCTGTTTGTCTATTTCGTGTCGAAACTTTAAAAGTTTCCGATTTGTGTTTCAAAAGAAACACATAACCATAACGCGATGCCACATCCGTATAGGTCACGAAACATTCATATCCACCTCTAGACTAGCTAGACATGGGCCCACTTGCTTCAGTATGAACTAGGGCTAACAGACTGGTGGCATTTTCACTTTTACCAAGTAAAGGTGTTATAGACATATTGCCCAATAAACTAGATTCGTAGACTTTATTTGAATGGAATCAAAACAGTCCTAGTATCCACTCTTCGAAAGTGTGGATATACGATTCTTGTTTAATTGTGGCCCAGACATCAATGCCACACATTAAGTTTCATCTGATCAAATCAGTTGAGCTATTTATTTGTCATAATATATATTTGAGATTTATTTATATTCAAAATATAAATACTGTTATTCACATCTAATGTGTTTATCTCAATATCATCTTTATATAATAAAACACTTTAGTATTCTATAATATAAAGGTTCACCCGCAGCGGGTTAAACACTGATATAGAGATAATGTATCTAGTCAAACTAGTTACATTATAATAGTTTCCAAATTTAGGTACACACCCAAAGGTAGTTCCTAAACTTAGGTATCTACGATTAAAACAACGACTTTCGTCCCGTTTCCAATTCGCAGATAAATCTCAATTGAAGTTAGTATCCTGTTCAAAACAGATTCTGAACATCAATATATATTTATATCACACTAAGTATCTAAAATCCAATTTTAATACTAGTAATGAATATAATTATGACAAACATATTTGAAGTCAGAGCCTTGCTTGTTCTTCAATTCCTTCATATCTGCTTTGTCCAAATGGCAGTCACGCTTCTGCGATCCCGTTTGCCACATTTAGGCAGACATTTTGGGATATGTCCTTTATCTTCCCAGAAGATTATAATGATTTTGCATTTGCCAGTTTCAACACTCCAGAAGCCTTTGGCCAAGCCTTGGCCTTCTAGAATATCGAAGTAAGGTGCGCCTTGCGCTACTTGCCTAATTGCAAACTTTGACTTTGTCTCCTTGAGAATAGTCATTAACTCTCCAAGAGTTAAGTATTGCAATTTTAGTACTTCTAAGATTCTAAGGATAGATTCTTTGAAGATCCTTCAATTTCATTATAATACTTTAAGGATCTAATCCTTATTTCTGATTCAGAAATTAAGGAGTCTACTGCAACAAGCTTAATGGTTTAAACACTTAAGTTATCATTACATGATCTTCCAAAGATCATGCTCTACTATTTGCTTAACTTCGGGCTTTAGGCTTAATATGTTATTTTATCAAATAAAGTAACTTATTATTTTCCAGGACCATCCTGAAATTATTCCCAATTTTAAAAATGAAACCATTTAAATACATTTTCCCTAGGATTATGTTTTAAATGTCAATCTTTCAATTTATCTTGATTTTAATAGTCCAACTATTTAATCAATGATTTAGGTACTATTTATTATAATGATTACAATAGTCCAACTATTTAATCAACTATAATTTAATAGATTAAATTCAATTATATTGATTACTATAATCCAATTATAAAATCAACTATAAATGAATAGTTTGAATATATAGTCCAACTATTTAATAAAAACAACAATTTAAATATTAGTCCAACTAACATTTAATTTCTTTGACAAATTGATATTTGTTTGAGCGCTTATGGCGAGTAATTGAACGAGTATTGTAAATTCAATTCTTACCTCCCACTATTTTTCGGTGAGCCTCTAACCCTCTGTCGAGTACTCGGGAAACCGTGTTTCCTAGTGGGCTAGGATCCCGTTAAACATCACACAATCTTGACTTTGGCCAAAAAATTGTATGATAATTAACTAGGTAGATCTCTAAGATCGATTGGATCCACTCCAATTCCTAGATCTGGTAGGGGACATCCAAGTCCGAAACATATATCTTATATATGCCAATACATCCAATGTATTGCCTAACCTTTTTCCTCTGAATCAACTAAGCCTTGGCTTTGGCACAACAAACTTAGTGATCCCAGTTAAGCGTGACCCATTGACCATGGAAAGCTTCGTAATCAATGTCGATGGACAAGAAGTGGTCTTGACTTTGGCCAACAAACCACAACTTGGACAAGACACCAATATGGAACAAAGCTCTCGTGATTCAAACACATCCTCGATGGCCAAAGGCCTTGACTTTGGCCAACAAAACAATGCCATCTTAGATCTTGAGTAAGAATCACTCAATGGAAGGAAAAACGCTTAATATTGTTTGAGGGTTTTTCGAGTGCAAATTGGCAACCAATTTATTATCTTTGTTAATGTCTCATCATCATAGACCCTTATACATCAATATACACAATTAATCATGCTCATTTTCATCATCACATGTCCAACACATTTTGATTAATATCAAACCCAATACAGATTCCAAAGTCTCGGCCAAGGATGGGATTTTATATCCGATTTGGTTTCAATCCAATTAATCCCACAATCGATATTAAATCAACATCCTAATTGATTCTAACTCATCCAATGAATTAAAAAATCAAAATCACCAAGAACACATTTGGGCACTACATTCGGCCAAGCCCAAATATTTGGTACATTTAAGATACTTTAGGATATGTTTGGGCATGAGATGAAAGAGATGAGAGAAAGAATAAGTTGTGTTGTTGGTTCTAAATTTGTGTATTAAATACACACATTTGAATTTCAAATTCATTTCATGTGAATTTGGCTTTCAAAAGTCAAACAATTAAAAGCTTCAACCACTTTCATCACTCAATCCATCAAGTTGTCAAGTCACATCACTCAAAGTGACTAATGATTTGACGCTTGATGCGACTAGCGATTTGACGCTTTATTTGACTTGCGTGCCGCACTCGAATTCGAAATGGGAATGCGCTCGCAAATAATCTCGGGCTCCAGTTCGCTAATTCCAAATTAACGAATTTTCCGTTGCGTCTAATTAAATGATTACGCCTAGCGAAATCACTATTCACGTCGCTAACGAATTAATTCTAAATTAATTCATTCGCCCAAATTAAAATCTAATTTTAATTCCGCGTCGAAATCCAATTTCGTTTAATATATCAAATATATTAATTATTCGATTAATTCCAAATTAATCATTATCTCTCTTTAATTGATATTTTATCCCAGATAAAATATCTCCGCAATTAATCCCAGATTAATTTTCTCTCTTATCTAATTAATCCCAGATTAATTTAGAGTGCGAGTCATACGTCATCGATGAATCTTTGGGAAGCGACCCATGACATCCCCGTATATGTTGGTAGTAAATTCGGTCGTCGGACTATCCGAACACGTAAGTACCAAGTACTACATTTATATCGATTTACAAGACAAGGTTGGCCTCTTGCAAAGCGCCATGCCTACCTAATTCTCCGGAAATATCCTTACAGAAATAAAGGATCTATATCAGGCGTAGTATACGTAGTATTGCGTATTTCTATCCAGTATCGGATGATCATGTGCTAGGCCTAGGGCTGGAATTGTGTCTGCCCCGTACGAAGCACATGTCGTATGTCTGGTGACTAGTCTCTATAATCGGATAAACATGACCTAGTCATAATATCCCGATAGCTGCAGCATTTAAGAGTACTAGTACCGTATCCTACGTGACCATCATCTCCATATGACTGGAGTGACACTTCCGACTTGACATCATACCCAACACACTACGATTCTCAATATACCCAGTATTGGCGTACACAGAACCTGTTAAAGCCCTGGACGACCTCAACCAAAGTATATTGATTGTTGCAAGTATTAGCGGTGCAAGTCTCAGGTTAAGATCAAATACACCTACCCTGATTTCGGACTTCCATAGACACATAGTCATACTACCAATGGAATTTCGAGGGGGTATATCCAGAGCGAAGCTGTTTTCCCGTACCATCGGTGAAACACAACCTCCTATTACACTTTCAAGAGTATCCTATACCCAAATATATGAGAACTATGCCGTTGTACCCTCACAACGCGCACAAGTGCAATACTAGTCTTTTACGTATTTATCGATGTCCAATCTCTATAATACTCTGACTAGGGATATTTAATGATTTATCCTTCATTGACTGATACTGTCTCATATCATTCTCCGTCCAGGAATAAATCACAAGGACCTCTCATCATTTATACATCTAGGTGATCTAATTGTAGGGGTTTTTAGGGGCTGAATCCGGTAACACAGCGGAAGCGGTGGAAAATCAGATTTTCCGATTTCAAAAATTTTTCTCGGATTAATTAAATAAACATATTTATTTAATATTCCAATAATCAAATTATGAAATAAAATTCAATAAATCATATTTAAGTGAATTTACCAAATTACACTTACTTGGTATTTTTGTCCATTTTAGTCTGAATTGATCAAATCAATTTTGAATGATTCTAAATCATTTCTAAGATGAAATTAGCATGTTCAAAACATCAAAACACCAAAAGCAACAAAATCCCCAATTTTCCTCTCCTTGGCCGAGAGCCTCCCTAAGGTGCCAATTTGTGCACTTTGTCATTTCATGCTCCAAAACACATCAAGATGTAATCCAATCAACATGAAACTTTATATGAATCATATAAACATCCAAATAAACAACATAAATGAAAAGCCCCAAATTTGGAATTGGTCATGAACCCTAATTTTTCAAATTCTTCAAAATGAACAAATTAGACCAAATTGGTTAAACCAATTATTTTAATCATCATTCTTCCATCCAATCAAAGTCTCAACACAATGAAACAACTCAAGATCAAATCTAGGTCATCTTAGAGTGGATCAACAACTCTAGATTAGCAACAAGGTTTCCAAAACCATAAAAGAATGCTTACAACTACAATAGTCACAAGTTTTCTTCATCATACACGCTCAACACTTTCAACAAAATTTCCATCATCAAAAACACAAGAAATAAAGAAAAGAATAACTTAAGAACATCACAAGATGTTGCCTAGATCATAAGGAACATTTTCCTTTCTAATAGTAAGTTGAAGAAACTTACTAAAAATCCAAGCTTTCTTTGTTTTCACATTTCTTCCTCTCAAGCTTTCTTTGTTTCTTTAATGGAGTTTCTTTGTAAAGTGTATTAGGTTATGAAAATGAAATGAAATGAAAACAATTTATACTTGGGCAAAAAATTTACCTTGGCCGAAATTGTGTATACATATATACCAAAATCATTTCAATTTCATTTCACTTAAATTTGCTTAACTTTATATAAATATCTAAAAAGCACTTTAATGATATTTATATTAAGTCAACAAAGGCAACTTAATCATTTAAATCAAATATCCTAATGTAAGATATTTATATTTTAATTAATTTAATCATTTAACAATTAATAATTAATTAATTAATCAAATACAAATATATTAAATATATGTATAATATTTACATTAAATATAAAAAACATATATTCATTTAGGATATAAGTCAATATCTCAATTTGACTGTTAATTAATGTGTATTTAAATTAATCAAGTATTAAATGTAAATACACAATAATTAATCAAATGACTATCGGGTCCCTTTAGCACGTATCTTGCCTTTAAACGACTTTATAAATAATCAATATTATTTAATAATGTTGCTCTAGTGCTCTACGAGTATATTTCATTATTGAGACTCTTTAGATTCAGGTATATCCATCACGAAATCAAATTTCGTGTCCATAATTTATCCACCCATAAATTATGACGATCACGGATAATCTCGCTGAATCATACAGGTCGAGGTCATGGAAAATGTATAATTCCTCCGTCACAGGTATCCGGATAAATCCCAGAGATATAGATGTTAACGTCAAATCTCTATTGGGATTATCCTGTCGACTATTCTATTAGCAATCTCTAAAAGAATGTTTAGAACTAGCTTCTAAACTTTACCACGGGCCCATTGTTTTATCTGATTGCTAATCATATGGACTACCTATGCTCTGGTACACAGAACTGACGGATCCTATCTTGATACACATAGGACACCATGAGGATCTATCTACACCCAACGAACAGGCGGAGGTCTGATCTAAATAGATCGGTGACGTGACTGCCATCTAAGTGTAGAAGATGTCTCATGTGCCCACAATGGCATCTCAAGTCTAAGAATCACAAGTGCTACTCAACCCGAGAAGATTCTTATTGACGTTGGTGTACCATCCATTAAGAATCTTCGGTGAGTCGTTCAGTGTTTATCCGCTATAAACACCTACACGTCTATACTAGTCTCCAAGACTAATGGTTCATTGAGAAACCATTGGAATCATATATTTCAGCATACGACATGTACCGGTCTCAACAGGTTTACTTTACTGACCAAGTAGTGTAAACCTCGACCAGGAACTGTCTGAGAATGAAAACGTCATGATACTACTCAATGTCAGTTGCGACGTTTTTGCAACAGTACCATGACTAATCATTCTAAGGTCATTACGTCTTTACCATATAAAAAGATAGATTATATTATAGAAACTGCATATATATTATTCATAATAATAATAATGTTTTACAGAAGTATTCAAAAGAAATACAACCGGGAATTGGCGCTCTGAGCACCAACCCCAACAAAATCTCCCACTTGCTCTAGTGCCAATATCAATTGTATCTAATACCCATCGACTCCACATGTTTATCAAACAGCTTCAGAGGTATGGCCTTCGTCAGCGGGTCTGCTATATTATCTTTGTTGGACATTATGACCCATAGCGTCACTATTTGCACAGATCATTGTGTTGTTGTAGCAAATTAACTATGTAATAAGGAAATTGCACTCTCATCATTTGTGATTAGATCACCATAGATATATAAATGAAGAGAGGTCCCTATGATTAGTACCTGGACTGAGAATGATATGAGACAGTATCAGTCCCCGAAGGTTTAATCATTAAATATCCCTAGCCGTAGTATTATCGAGACTGGACATCGATAATGCGGAATAGGCTAGTATTGCACTTGTGCGCGTTGTGAGGGCACAACGGCATAGTTCTCATATATATAAGTATTGGATACTTATGCAAGTGCGATAGGAGGTCGTGTTTCACCGACGGTACGGGAAACAGCTTCGCTCTGGATAGACCCCTCGGAATCCCATTGGTATTATGACTATGTGTCTGTGGGAGGCCGAAATCAAGGTAGGTGTGTATGGTCTTAACCTGAGACTTACATCGCTAATACTTACGATAATCGATAGACTTTGGTCTTGGTGGTAGGGGACTTTAAACGGGTTCTGAGTACACCCTCTGGGTTTATCAGAGAGTCGTAGAGTATTGGGTGTGATGTCAAGACGGAAGTATCACTTCAGTCATATTGGAGATGATGTCACGCAGGATACGGTATTAGTGCTCTTAAGTCCTGCGCGGCCATCGGGATATTATGACAAGGTCATTTATATCCGATTATAGACTAGTTACCAGACATCCGACATGTGCTTCGTACGGGGCAGACACTTATCCAGCCCCAGGCCTAGCACGTGACTATCCGATACTGGGCCGATATGCACAATACAATCGTATACTACGCTTGATACAGATCTTAATATTCTTATGAGAATATGTCCGGAGAATTGGAAGACTTGGTGCTTTGCTAGGAGTCGACCTTGTCTCGTAAATCGGTAGAACGTAGTACTTGGTACGTACGTGATGCGGATAACCCGACGACCGTATTTACTGCCAACATATCCGGGGATCTCATGGTCGCTTCCCAAAGATTCACCGATGACGTATGACTCGCACTTATATTAATCTGGGATTAAAATGATGAGAGAGAGAATTAATCTGGGATTAATTTTGGAGACACTTTATCTAGGATAAAATATCAATTGAAGAGAGAGAAACATTGATTTGGAATTAATCGAGGAATTAATATATTTGATATATTAAACGAAATTAGATTTCTACGCGGAATTAAAATTAGATTTTAATTCGGGCGAGCGAATTAATTTAGAATTAATTCGTTAGCGACGTGAATAATAATTCCGCTAGGCGTAATTATTTAATTCTCGTCGCGACGGAAATTAGTTAATTCGGAATTAGCGAATTTGGGCCCGAAAGTGTTTGCGGACACATTTGTATTTTGAAACGGGTGGAATCCGCAAATCACATCGCGATATCTCATTACTTGACACGAATAGATGATGGATGTATCTAGACACATTTGAGGGATGATACATTGTCTCTATTCTCAATGTGAGGTAATGATGGCATATGATGAATTTTCTTTTGGAGGGAAAAACTTTTCACGTTTTTTGAAGAGTTTTTTATCTTAAAAAATTCATTTTGGTATTTGATATCAATTCATTTTTTGCTTTTCATTTTTACTCTCTCACGTTTTTGAAACAAAAAGAGAACAAGTAAATAAAAAGAAACTCTCTCCTCTTCTTCTCCTCTGTTCCTCTCTCACGCCATTTTCTGTTCTGGTTTTCTTGGACTGCCTTGAACAAAATGGAGGGAAGCAGTGCGTTTTGTGGCAAAACAAGAGTGCTAGCACACTCCGGGATCATGCCAAGGTGATAAGGAAGTATACCCATGAGCAAGGAACGTTTTGATGAAGCTTGGAGCTCGTTTTTCTTGATCAAAATGGAGCAAAACAGAAGCACAAACTGCTGCAGTGGGCGCACATGAGCAGTGGGCAGTGAGCAAAATTTCAGTTCATTTTTGTTGCCAAATCGTCTCTCAACCGCTCGATGTAAGTATTCCGCACTTAAATCGTTGTATTCGCTTATGATTCATGCTTGAGTTTTGATCTTGGGACCTCTAGAAACTCCAACAATCTTCACTCGGCACCTTGCACATGACAATATCCCCTCGTGACACGATCTCTCGAATGATGTGGTACTTGCGTTCCACATGCTTCGACTTCTGATGCACACTCAGTTCCTTTGCTTGCGCAATGGCTCTAGTATTATCATAGTATAACAGAATCACATTCTCGATACTTGGGACAACTCCCAATTCTGTGATAAAGTTATTTATCCACACAGCCTATTTTGCAGCTTAAGAAGCTACAATATATTCCGTCTCAGTGGTGGAATCAGCTGTCGATCCCTGTTTGGAACTCTTCCAACAAACTTCACCTTCGTTAAGGGTAAAGACAAATCCAGATGTAGACTTTCTGTCATCGGGATCCGATTGGAAATCGGAGTCTGTATACCCATTAACCTATAGTTCGTTTCCTCCATAAATTATTAACTTAATCTTGGTACATTTAAGATACTTTAGGATATGTTTAATGGCCATCCAATGGTCATTACCTGGATTGGACTGATATCGACTAGTTACGCTAACAGCGAAACTGATATCAGGCCTCATACATAACATGGCATACATTATGCTACCCAAACACGAAGCATAAGGTTGGTTAGACATTCTAACATTCTCATCTTCTGTTTGTGGACACATCTTATTAGAAAGATGAATCCTATGTCTGAACGGTATGTTTGATGTCTTACAGTTACCAAAACTATACCGTTCCAAGATCTTATCTATATACGTTGATTGGGATAACCCAATCAGCCTCCTTTGTCTATCTCTATAGAGTTTTATCCCTAAAATATATGAAGCTTCTCCCAAGTCCTTCATGGAGAAATTCTTACAGAGGTATGCTTTGACGCTTTGTAACATACCTAAATCATTCCCAATGATTAGGATGTCATCAACATATAGGACTAAAAATACGACCATGCTCCCACTGCCCTTCTGATACACACATGATTCTTCAGAATTCTTGAGAAAACCAGACGATCTAATAATCTCGTCGAATCGAAGATTCCAACTTCGTGAAGCTTGTTTAAGTCCATAAATGGACTTCTTAAGCTTACATACCATGCCCGAGTTTTCGCTGGACGCAAAACCTTTCGGCTGTTCCATATAGATTTCTTCATCAAGAAATCCTTTTAGAAAAGTCGTTTTGACATCCATTTGCCAAATCTCGTAGTCATGATACGCAGCTATAGAAAGCAAAATCCGGATAGACTTAAGCATTGCTACCGGCGAAAAATTTTCATCGTAGTCGACGCCAGGTCGCTGCGTGTAACCTTTTGCTACCAGTCGGGCCTTGTAAGTCTCAACCTTACCGTCAGGCCCGCGCTTCCTCTTATAAACCCATCTACAACCGATAGGAACAATTCCTTTACAACCGATAGGAACAATTCCTTCGGGAAGCGGAACCAAGTCCCAAACTTGATTCTCATGCATTGAGTCTATCTCGGATTTAATGGCACTTTGCCATTTCACGGAGTCGATGTCCAACATCGATTCTCTATAGGTGAAAAGATCTATCTCTTCAACTAAGAGAACATCCAGACTCCTTTCTTGTATCAAATACAAGCGTTCAGGAGGTCTAGATACCCTTTCCGACCTACGGAGTGTGTGTTTTGAAGGTCCTTCATCTACTTGAACTTCAGGTTCCTCCGTTGGTTCGTTGTTTTCAGGTTGGACTTCATCAAGCTCAACCTGTCTATGATTACCACCTTCTAACAAAAATTCTACTTCTAGAAATTTTGCGAAGCGAGGTACGAACACATTTCGATGCTCGGTATCATAGAACATATATCCCCTCATATTCGAAGGATATCCGAAAAACCTAAACTTTTGCCCTCGAGGTGAAAGCTTATCTTGCTGAGTCACCCTGACATAGGCAGGACAACCCCAAACCTTAATATAATTAATATTTGGTCTCCTACCAAACCATATCTGATACGGAGTCGTAGGAAACGATTTTGAAGGAATCTTGTTCAAAAGATGTGCGAATGTTAAGAGAGAGTAGCGCCATAAGTAATAGGGCAAATCTGTGAAACTCAACATTGATCGGACCATATCCAATAAAGTCTGATTTCTCCTCTCAGACACTCCATTGTATTGTGGAGTACCTGTAGGAGTATATTGAGCGAGAATCCCATTCTCTTTCATATAATCATGAAATCACCACTCATATATTCGCCGCCTCGATCAGATCGAAGACATTTAATATATTTACCAGTTTGTTTTTCTACTTCATTTCGGAACTCTTTGAACTTTTCAAAGGTTTCCGATTTATGTCGCAACAAATAGACATAACCGTACCGTGACAGATCATCGGTAAAGATAACGAAGTACGAATAACCGCTGTGAGCAGTTTGACTTAGTGGACCACATACATCAGAATGTATGAGTTCCAGTAAGTTAATGGCACGATGTCCAACAACAGAAAATGGGGCTTTGGTCATTTTTCCCTGAATACATGATTCACAAGTTGGATAGGATTCAATGGTAAGATCTGGTATCAAACCATTCCTAACCAATTGGGTAAGGCGTTTAACGCCAATGTGACCAAGCCTCATATGCCAAAGTTCAGTATTATTAATTACAGGTAAACTACGTTTATTAACTCCAGTATTTAATATATCTTTTGAAGTTTGCAATGTATAATGACCATGCTGGTTTGGACAATAAAGGATCTAAATATTATTACTATCATATAAATAAAGAACTGTTCTTAATATTAATACAAAAGCCTTCTGTATCCAATACAAAAGTGATATAATATTAGCTACACATCCAGGTACAAAATGGCATTCATTTAACAAAAGTGTCTCATTCGGCAATGAGATCTCGCATACTCCCACTGCAACTGCATCCAAAGAGTCTCCACACCCGAACCGCAACTGCATCTCCCCGGGCTTGAGCCTCATACTTTCTTTCAGCACCTGCAACGAATTACAAATGTGAATGGGACAAGCAGAATCTAAAATCTAGTTGGATGTAACGGCTTCACAAGCCAAAGATAAATCAATAACTGAAAAAATAAATGTACCCGATGTAGATGCTCTATCTCTCCTCAGCTGGGCGATGTAATCAGGACAGATCATTTTCCAATGCCCGACTTTGCCGCAGTGGTGGCATTTGTCTTCAGAAGCCCTCTTGGGCTTAGCTATCTTCGCATGTTGTTGAGGACCAAAAGCCTTCTTCTTCTTTCATTTCTTCTTCTTTCCCTTGGACCATCCTTGGGAAGAAGCAGAAAGAGAAGTAGTTCTAGGAGGGCGAGTCGGTACTCCCTTCTTAAGGTCCTCTTATGCCGTGAGCAACATCCTATGTAGCTCCTGGTAGGTACAGACAGTCCCATTCATATTGAAGTACATCACGAACCGGCGATATGAAGCTGGAAGTGAACCAAGAATGACACTCCTATAGAGAATGTCATTCAAGATGAGATTATGTTGCCTCAACTGATCGATCAAATCGATCATCTGAAGAACATGTGGGCTAACATCTTGCCCCTCATCCAGACGCGCATGGAACAGTTCCATTGCGACTTTGTGAACAATCACTTGTTCTTGGTTCTCAAACGATTGTCTCAATCGCGTCATCATACTATAGGAATCTAGCATACCATAGTATTGTTTCTTGAGTTTCGGAGAAAGCGAACTAAGGATGTATGATTTAACCCTTAAATCATCATCCTTCCAAGTTTCAAAAACTTGGCGTTCCTCCTCCGAAGCATCCGCACCCACAGCAAGGGGCAACAGACCCTTAAGAACATATCCCAGCTTTTCAGAATCGAGGAGAATCCTCAAATCCAATTCCCATTCGACGAAGTTCTCAGCGCCTTTCAGTTTGTTCGCATCAAGCATACGCGCAAACTGATTTGTGGATTGTGCCGCCATCACCAATCTATCATATAGATCACGAAAAATGGTTAGCAGAAATAAAGCAGTTTCATATAATATCAAAAGCATAAACTAGATCATGGATTTTTAATCTAAAAATGCCCCTCCCACTAAATCATGCAATACTGTAATCCCCAAACAGAATACAAAGATTTAATAATTAAATTAAATACAAATAGTGAAAAGTGGATCCCGTGAATATATTTCAGCTCACAGCAGAGGCACAGTCTCGCATACGTATATTCATCAGGTAGACAACTCATTTGTCAATCACTCAATAATGACTCCTGGGTTTTCGGTCCTAGTCGTTTCTCATTGTCGCTGCGAAGGCAGGCCCACAAGGAGACGTACCTGTTGGACAATTATGACCCATAGCGTCACTATTTGTACAGATCATGGTGTTGTTGTACAAATTAACTATGTGACAAAGGAGATTGCTATCTTATCATTTGTGATTAGATCACCTTAGATATATAAATGATAGGAGGTCCCTATTATTAGTTCCTGGATTGAGAATGATATGAGACAGTATCAGTCCACAAAGGATTAATCATTAAATATCCATAGTCAGAGTATTATCGAGATTGGACATCGGTAATGCGTAAAAGACTAGTATTGCACTTGTGCACGTTGTGAGGGCATAACGGGCATAGTTATCATATATTTAAGTATTGGATACTTATGCAAGTGCGGTAGGAGGTTGTGTTTCACCGATGGTACGGGAAACAGCTTCGCTCTGGATAGACCCCCTCGGAATCCCATTGGTAGTTTGACTATGTGTCTATGGGAGTCCGACATCAGGGTAGGTGTATTTGGTCTTAACCTGAGACTTGCACCGCTAATACTTATGACAATCAATATACTTTGGTTGAGGTCGTCCAGGGCTTTAACCGGTTCTGTGTACGCCAATACTGGGTATGTTGAGAATCGTAGAGTATTGGGTGTGATGTCAAGACGGAAGTATCACTCCAGTCATAGTGGAGATGATGTCACGTAGGATACGGTATTAGTGCTCTTAAGTGCTGCGCAGCCATCGGGATATTATGACTAGGTCATGTATATCCGATTATAGAGACTAGTTACCAAACATCCGACATGTGCTTCGTACGGGGCAGACACAACTCCAGCCCCAGGCCTAGCACGTGACCATCCGATACTAGATCGATATGCACTATACGATGTATACTACGCCTGATACATATCAATATATTCCTGTAAGGATATTTCTGGAGAATTGGGTAGGCATGGCGCTTTGCTAGAAGCCAACCTTGTCTTGTGAATCGGTAAAACGTAGTACTTGGTACGTACCTGTTCGGATAGTCCGATAACCGAATTTACTGCCAACATATCCGGAGATCTCATGGGTCGCTTCCCAATGATACACCGATGACGTATGACTCGCACTTTAATTAATCTGGGATTATTTCGAAGAGAGAGAAAATTAATCTGGGATTAATTGCGGAGATATTTTATCTAGGATAAAATATCAATTTAAAGAGAGAGAATGATTAATTTGGAATTAATCGATAAATAATATATTCGATATATTAAACGAAATTGGATTTCGATTAGGAATTAAAATTAGATTTTAATTCGGGTACTTGAATTAATTTAGAATTAATTCTCGAGCGACGTGATTAGTAAATTGGATTCATTAACGAGGCATCGAGAAAATCGTTAATTTAGAATTATCGAAACCGAGCTCAGAATGTGTTTGCGAAGTTACGTCGATTTTGAATCACGTGCCGTAAGTCGCATCGCAAATCACATCGTAAGTTATAAAAGTCAAAACGCTTTTTGGAAAAGTAACTTTGACTATTTTAATTTGACCTTTAAAATTTGGAGGGAAATTTTGGGGGGAAAAGACTTTTAACTTTTTGGAAAAGTGAAAGCCTTTTCCTTTTCACCTTTTACCAAGGGTAAAATGATTTAATAAACATTATTACATTTGTTTTATTTCTTTTTGGAAAAGAAAATAAATGGTAAAACATTTTAGTAATTTTTGAAATTATATAAGTGAAATGTTTTACACTTTTTCCCTTAACCTAATCTCTCATCCATCTCTCTTTGCCTCTCACATGGTCACGCCCAAGGCAGTGAACTGCCCAAGGGTTGGCCGAAAATGATGATCCATTTTGAGGGTTTTGTGGCAAGATCCAAGTGCTAGCACACTCCTAAGAGGCATACGAATGTGTTAGGGAAACTCACCCACGAGCCGGGAATCGTTTGACGCAAGTTCGAGGCTCAAATTCATGGACCAAAATTGAAAACAGTGAGCAGTGGACTGCACTGCTATTGGCGCCACTTTGAAGGGGAAAATCATTTTGTTCTTCTTCAAATCGTCACAACCAATCGATGTGAGTATTTCGCTATCTCCTTTGATGTATTCACACTTATTATTCAAGCTTGTTTGATGATCTTGGGACCTAGAATAAAACCAACAATGGCATCAAGAGCCTAGGTTCAAGCATGAAAGTTTGAGGCTTAAAATTTGGGTATTTTGTATTTGAGCATGATTTGAATAAATTGGATGTTTAAGTATGCTTAATACATGTTTAATTGAATATTGATTGGATCAATTTCATGAATTAATGTTTGAAACATTTTTCCCCAAATATTAAAGTTGGCCTAAAATGATAAATTGGGTATTTTGAATTTGAGCATGATTTTATGAAATTGGATGATTAAGTATGCTTAAATATGGTTGAATTGAAGATTGATTGGATCAATTTCATGAAAATGTGATTGGATCATTTTTCCCCAATTTGCTTATGGTGGCCGAATGGGATAAGCCCTTATTGTCTTGGAATTTTGATTTTTTGTTCATTAGATGAATTGGAAATCATTTGGGGATATGATTTAATGTCGATTGTGTAATTGATTGGATTGAATTTGAATCGGACATAAATTCCCCAAATTGCCAAGACTTTGAAGCATGAAAATGTATTTGATTTTTCATTAAATGTGTGGGCATGTGATAATGAAATTGTGCATGATTAATTGTAAAAATTAATGTTTTAGAAATGTTAATTTGGGGTAATTAATCATGTAATACACTTTAGGTTAATTGAATGTGAAATTGGATTTTTGTATTTAATTAATTGGGCCTTGAAATTGGATTTTGGCTTTTAAAGTTGTCATTGGGCTTGTTGGGCTTTGTTGTACAAAGTTAGGTTTAGGCAAATTGGATTGGATCCAATTGGGCCCAAAACCGCTTCCATAAAGCCCAAATGCGATTTAATGAACCTTTAAAGTTTAATTGGGCCTAATGGGCCAAGATTGATTTATGGGCTTATGGGGTAAATCCCGGATTGGATTTTGGTTATTCGGTTTGACCCGAGTTGACCAAAAGTCCACGCCTTAAGAAATCAATTAAAAGCCCATTGGACTTTAATTGAATTGACGTTAGACGTTAATCGGGCTTTGAGACCCGTAACGATTAAATTTGGAATTTAAGTCGTAAAAGGTTTATTAATAAAGTGTAATATTTAATTTGGAATTAAATAAGTGAATTAGTATTAAATACATATTAAATTGGATTTAATGTTGTAGTTTAATTTAATTCGAGAATTCGTACTTTGAGTACTTATTCGCAAAAACGAGTTTGACTCGCGCAAAATCAAATCGTTGTTTGAACATTGGATGATCACTAATTATCAGATTAATTAATTTGATTAGATTGATTGATAACATGCTTGTGTGAATACATGGTTGTGATGAATGAATAATGTATATCGGATGGATATTAGACGGTGGGGGCAATTTTGGAAATTGTTGTAATAAATTCGATTTATTAAATTGGACCTGCGTGTCCAGCCTTATCACCTCTATTCTCTTTGTATTCTCTTCTCACCTATTCCCCTCAATGTAAATGAGGTTTCTTTAGAAGTGTAGTTTAATGGGTAGAAGTAATACAAGTGCTAGTTTAAGAGAGAAAGGGAGAGATTTGATCTAGGATCAATGTGTTAAGTATCCATCCGCATATCATTATTATTTATTTTCATATGCGCTTTGTTATGTGTTTAGAATGCATGTTTAAGGGTGTATAATGATGAGACCTAAATAAAGATAATAAATTGGTAGCCAATTTGCACGCGAAAAACCCTCATCAAATATCATGCGTTTTTCCTTCCATTGAGTGATTCTTACTCAAGATCCGAAACTGGCATTGGGTTGTTGGCCAAAGTCAAGCCCTTTGTCCGTCGAAGATGTGTTTGAATCACGAGAGTTTTGTTCTATATTGGTGTCTTGTCCAAGTTGTGGTTTGTTGGCCAAAGTCAAGACCACTTCTTGTCCATCGACATTGATTACGAAGCTTTCCATGGTCAATGGGTCGCGCTTGACTGGGATCATTAGGTTTGTTGTGCCAAAGCCAAAGCTTAGTTGATTCAGAGGAAAAAGGGTTAGGTAATACATTGGATGTATTGGCATATATAAGATATATGTTTCGGACTTGGATGTCTCCCTACCAGATCTAGGAATTGGATGAGATCCAATTGATCTTAGAGATCTACCTAGTTAATTATCATACATTTGTTGGCCAAAGTCAAGATTGTGTGTTATTTAACGGGATCCTAGCCCACTAGGAAACACGGTTTCCCAAGTACTCGACAGAGGTTAGAGGCTCGCCGAAAAATAGTGGGAGGTAAGAATTGAATTTGCAATATTCATTTAATTACTTGCCATACGCGCTCATTCAAATTATTCGTCATATAAATTAAATGTTAGTTGGACTAATATTTAAATTGTTGTTTTAAATAAGCAGATGGACTGTATTATACTTGATTATATATTGGATTATGGTAATCAATATATTTGAATTAATTAATTTACAGTTGATTTTATAATTGGATTATAGTAATCAATGTAATTGAGGTTAATTGATTTAAATTATATTTGATTGTATAGTTGGACTATAATAATCAATATAATACATAGTACCATGAATCGTTGATTAAATAGTTGGACTATTAGAATCAAGATGAATGAAAGATTAGTGTTTAAAACATAATCCTAGGTGAAAATGTATTTAACGACTATATTTTAATTGGGAATAATTTCAGGATGGTCCTGGAATAAATAATAAGTTACTTTATTTGATAAAAATAACCTATTATGCCTAAGCCAGGAATTAAGCAAATAGTAGAGCATAATCTTTGGAAGATTTATGTGATGAACTTAAGTGCTTAATTCGATATACTTGTCATAAATCTATGATTAGATTTAAGAAGTATTGAAATTGCAATAAATAACTCTTGGAGGGTTAAAGACTATTCTCGAGGAGATAAAGTCAAACTTTGCAATTAGGTAAGAGGCGCAAGGCGCACCATACTTCAATATTCAAGAAACCCAAGGCTTGGCCAAAGGCTTCTGAAATATTTGAAAGGGCAAAGGCAAAATCATTATGATCTTCTGGGAAGATAAATGACATATCCTAAAGTGACTGCCATTTGGATATGGCAGACACGAAGGGATTAAAGAAAGGGCAAGGCTCTGACTTTAAGAATGTTTGTCAATATTATGTCTATTACTAGTATTAAAATTGGATTTTAAAATACTTAGTATGGTACATAACTTGTATGGATTGATGTTCAGAATCTGCTGTGAGCAGGATACTGACTTCAGCTGAGATTAATCTGCGAATCGGAAACAGGATGAAAGTCGCTGTTTCGACCGTAGAACCCTAAGTTTAGGAACTACCTTTTGGGTATGTACTTAAATTAGGAAATGTTATAATGTAACTAGTTTGACTAGAAACATTATCTTTATATCAGTGTTTAATCCGTTGCGAATAGACCTTTATATTCTAGAACACTAAAGTGTTTCATTATATAAAGAATGATATTAAGATAAACACATTAGATGTGAGTAACAGAATTTATATTTTGAATATAAATAAATCTCAAACATATAAAATGACAAATATATAGCTCAAACTGATTTGATCAGTAGAGACTTATTTGTGGCATTGTTGTCTGGGACACAATTAAACAAGACTCGTATATCCACGCTTTTGAAGAGTGGGTACTAGGACTGATTTGACTATTCAAATAAAGTCTACGAATCTAGTTTACTAGTTAAAGTACCTGAAACGCTATTTACTTGGTAATAGTAATAGTGCCATCGATCTGTTAGCCCTATTCATAGTGAAGTAAGTGGGCCCATATCTAGCAATACTAGATATGAATATGAATATTTCGTGACCTTAACGGATGTGGCATCACATTATGGTTATGTTTTCTTTTGAAGAACACAAATCGATAACTTTTAGAGTTTCGACACGAAGTAGACAAACAGATCGTCTAAAGTATTAAACCATCGCGGTAAGATCGTAATGGAAAATACTTAAGCAGTAAGTTTCAAACATACGTGAAAGAGTATAGTATTCTTTCAATGAGGACTCCTCCTAGGACACGTCAGTTTGACGGTGTGTCCGTACGGAGAAACCGAATTTTGTTGGACATAATAAGGTTAATCATGAGTCGCTCTGAGCTACCATTTCCTTCAACGGATATGCATTAACAGTGCAATACTTATTTAGAATAAGGTTCCATATAAATCTGTTTGACAGATATCATATTAGATATGAACGGGAAAGAAACCGGGTTTCTCATTCCTGATGATTTGGGTATGCTAGGCATATGTTTGGATGATACCAAACTAAAACCCAAATAGGATAAGTGCCAATTATAGGTTATCCTAGGGGAAACCATAAGTATAGTACTTTTGCATCCCACGAGAGAACAATGTTATTGTTGCTCACCATGCGGTTTTCCTAAAAGGAATACCGATTTGCAGTGGTAAGTGGGAGGATCGTATAACTCGATGAAAATCGGAGTAATACTGTTCAAGGCACGAAGTCCTTAATGGAACACAAATAGTTCATCAAGGATGAAACTATACCATTAATCTTCGAATACACAAGAACCCGTAGATCGGAGAGAATCAGAAAACTACCTGGGTAGGGGTTTCTGATCTCACCTCATAAAGATGTCAATCTTATTAGGTAGACCAACCACTACGTTTAAGGAAGTGATACAAGGTATCGACTCCATTTATGGCAAAGTGCCATGAGTCCGAAGTGGATTCCATGTATACCAACTATGTTTAGACACTAGTTGATGTACCGTAAGGCATTGTGCCTATTGGTACTTAAAAGTCTTCAAGGAAGACATACATGGATGGCAACATACCAACGTACAAAGCTAGGCTTTTAGCGAAAAGGTATCGTTATCAACATTATGTTGATTACGGTTCAACCTTTTACATGTTGCCACGGTAAATCCATTTGGACAATGCTTGCTGAAATTGTACATTTATGAAATGTGTCAGTTGAAGATCAAAATCGCTTTCCTTAAACAGAAACCTTTTGGAGGATGTTTATAACATCCTGACGATTTTGTCGTACCTAAACCAGCAAACTAGGTTTGCAGGTTGTTCGATCCATGTTTGGATTGAAGCAAGCATAATGTTCTTGGAGCTTATGTTTTGATGTAATCATAATGGTGTATGATTTAATTCAAAACGAAAATAATTCTTGTGTATATAAGGAGGTTAGTGGGGAGCGCACTGACAATGGATGTCATGTATAAAATAATGATAATATATGTTATTTCTTGGAAATGATATTCCATAAAACAATCGGCGAAAGCTTGGCTTTCGAAATATTCTCCGTAGAATTCTTAGGAGTAACAACCTTTATTCTAGGAATAAGATCTATTGGGATAGATTTAAAGTTGTTAACACTCTCTGAGAAATTGTACATTTAAAATGTACGTGACATGGTGTCTCATACGCTTTGAGCGTATGGAGACACAATCAGACCAATCCGAGTGATAGTCACCGGGATTGAAGTTAAGAACATCCGTTAGTATCTCAGAGAACTAAGGATGCCGTCTTAGACTATGGAGAAGGGGAACTTGAAGTGACTGGGATCACTGTAGCAAGTTTCCAAACCGATAAAGACGACTATAAGTCGCAAACGGTACTATAAAGTTAGAATACCTGAACAGTGAGCTGGAAATCTTCCAAGCAAGATATTGTTACCATATAAGCAACAAATGCGGATTATTTCTGCAGCTGAGGCAGTAATAGAAGCCATTTGGGTCGATAATAAATCTAATTAGATTAGATATAGTTCTGTTAGCAGCTGAGCAAGGTGTCAGCACAGGCTAAAGAATTAATGGTCTCATCAACGATCCAGATATATACTTCGATATTCATCTGATTCGTTTGAATCATACATCGTTGCGATGTGATGATCGTATAAATCGCGTGAGATGATAATCATGTAAATCCGCTGACGAAAACCTTTTCTCAGCAATTTGAGCGAACCGTACATAGTTCAGGTGTTAGGCACTCGAGTGACTGGCTATAGGCCAAGTGGGAGATTGTTGGACAATTATGACCCATAGCGTCACTATTTGTACGATCATGGTGTTGTTGTACAAATTAACTATGGACAAAGGAGATTGCTATCTTATCATTTGTGATTAGATCACCTTAGATATATAAATGATAGGAGGTGTCCTATGATTAGTTCCTGGATTGAGAATGATATGAGCAGTATCAGTCCACAAAGGATTAATCATTAAATATCCCTAGTCAGAGTATTATCGAGATTGGACATCGGTAATGCGTAAAAGACTAGTATTGCACTTGTGCATGTTGTGAGGGCATAACGGGCATAGTTCTCATATATTTAAGTATTGGATACTTATGCAAGTGCGGTAGGAGGTTGTGTTTCACCGATGGTACGGGAAACAGCTTCGCTCTGGATAGACCCCCTCGGAATCCCATTGGTAGTTTGATTATGTGTCTATGGGAGTCCGACATCAGGGTAGGTGTATTTGGTCTTAACCTGAGACTTGCACCGCTAATACTTATGACAATCAATATACTTTGGTTGAGGTCGTCCAGGGCTTTAACCGGTTCTGTGTACGCCAATACTGGGTATGTTGAGAATCGTAGAGTATTGGGTGTGATGTCAAGACGGAAGTATCACTCCAGTCATAGTGGAGATGATGTCACGTAGGATACGGTATTAGTGCTCTTAAGTGCTGCGCGGCCATCGGGATATTATGACTAGGTCATGTATATCCGATTATAGAGACTAGTTACCAGACATCCGACATGTGCTTCGTACGGGGCAGACACAACTCCAGCCCCAGGCCTAGCACGTGACCATCCGATACTAGATCGATATGCACTATACGATGTATACTACGCCTGATACATATCAATATATTCCTGTAAGGATATTTCCGGAGAATTGGGTAGGCATGGCGCTTTGCTAGAAGCCAACCTTGTCTTGTGAATCGGTAAAACGTAGTACTTGGTACGTACGTGTTCGGATAGTTCGATAACCGAATTTACTGCCAACATATCCGGAGATCTCATGGGTCGCTTCCCAATGATACACCGATGACGTATGACTCGCACTTTAATTAATCTGGGATTATTTTGAAGAGAGAGAAAATTAATCTGGGATTAATTGCGGAGATATTTTATCTAGGATAAAATATCAATTTAAAAGAGAGAATGATTAATTTGGAATTAATCGATAATAATATATTCGATATATTAACGAAATTGGATTTCGATTAGGAATTAAATTAGATTTTAATTCGGGTACTTGAATTAATTTAGAATTAATTCTCGAGCGACGTGATTAGTAAATTGGATTCATTAACGAGGCATCGAGAAAATCGTTAATTTAGAATTATCGAAACCGAGCTCAGAATGTGTTTGCGAAGTTACGTCGATTTTGAATCACGTGCCGCAAGTCGCATCGCAAATCACATCGCAAGTCATAAAAGTCAAAACGCTTTTTGGAAAAGTAACTTTGACTATTTGACTTTGACCTTTAAAATTTGGAGGGAAATTTTGGGGGGAAAAGACTTTTAACTTTTTGGAAAAGCGAAAGCCTTTTCCTTTTCACCTTTTACCAAGGGTAAAATGATTTAATAAACATTATTACATTTGTTTTATTTCTTTTGGAAAAGAAAATAAATGGTAAAACATTTTAGTAATTTTGGAAATTATATAAGTGAAATGTCTTACACTTTTTCCCTTAACCTAATCTCTCATCCATCTCTCTTTTCCTCTCACTTGGTCACGCCCAAGGCAGTGAACTGCCCAAGGGTTGGCCGAAATGATGATCCATTTTGAGGGTTTTGTGGCAAGATCCAAGTGCTAGCACACTCCTAAGAGGCATACGAAGGTGTTAGGGAAACTCACCACGAGCCGGGAATCGTTTGACGCAAGTTCGAGGCTCAAATTCATGGACAAAAACTGAAAACAGTGAGCAGTGGACTGCACTGTTATTGGCGCCACTTGAAGGGGAAAATCATTTTGTTCTTCTTCAAATCGTCACAACCAATCGATGTGAGTATTCCGCTATCTCCTTTGATGTATTCACACTTATTATTCATGCTTGTTTGATGATCTTGGGACCTAGAATAAAACCAACAGTACCAAGGTTAAACTCGTCAATGATAAACTCAAGTTACTTACGTAATCCTGACAGCTAGGGTACGTTCAGAATTCCGCTTTTACTTGAATTTATCTAGTATCTGATATACATCCGGTATAAATAAATCTCTATCGGCTACACCCTCACAGCAGAGGCAAGGTCTCAGATGTAGTCACAGAGAAGTATTCATAAACCGTATTGGCAAGACGGACCACATGACATGCATCAAATATATAATTACATTAAAACCTTATTAATTAAGGTTTTCCGCTAAGTGTCATACACCCTAAATCTAATCAAATTAGATTATAATAAGCATGCATAAAGTCAAGAAAACATGATTAAACATTGATTTAATTAAAGCTAATCATTTTAGGGGGGCCTAGAATCAGACTCGCTCTGATACCATTTTGTACGGGTTTTTAGGGGCTGAATCCGGTAACGCAGGCGGAAGCGGTGGAAAATCAGATTTTCCGATTTCAAAATTTTTCTCTCGGATTAATTAAATAAAAATATTTATTTAATATTCCATTAATCAAATTATGAATAAAATTCAATAAATCATATTTAAGTGAATTTACCAAATTACCTTTACTTGGTATTTTTGTCCATTTTAGTCTGAAATTGATCAAATCAATTTGAAATGATTCTAAATCATTTCTAAGATTAACTTAGCATGTTCAAAACATCAAAACACAAAAGCAACAAATCCCCATTTTCCTCTCCTTGGCCGAGAGCCTCCCAAAGGTGCCAATTTGTGCACTTTGTCATTTCATGCTTCAAAACACATCAAGATGTAATCCAATCAACAACATGAAACTTTATATGCATCATATACACATCCAAATACACAACATAAATGAAAAGACCCAAATTTGGAATTGGTCATGAACCCTAAATTTTCAAATTCTTCAAAATGAACAAATTAGACCAAATTGGTTAAACCATTTACTTTAATCATCATTCTTCCATCCAATCAAAGTCTCAACACAATGCAACAACTCAAGATCAAATCTAGGTCATCTTAGATTGGATCAACAACTCTAGATTAGTGACAAGGTTTCCAAAACCATAAACGAATGCTTACAACTATAATAGTCACAAGTTTTCTTCATCATACATGCTCAATACTTTCAACAAAATTTCCATCATCAAAAACACAAGAAATAAAGAAAAGAATAACTTAAGAACATCACAGGATGTTTCCTAGATCCTAAGGAACATTTTCCTTTTTAATAGTAAGTTGAAGAAACTTACTAAAAATCCAAGCTTTCTTTGTTTTCACATTTCTTCCTCTCAAGCTTTCTTTGTTTCTTTAGCACGTATCTTGCGTTTAACCTTTAAACGACTTTATAAATAATCAATATTATTTAATAATGTTGCTCTAGTGCTCTACGAGTATATTTCATTATTGAGACTCTCTAGATTCAGGTATATCCGTCACGAAATCAAATTTCATGTTCATAATTTATCCACCCATAAATTATGACGATCACAGATAATCTCGCTGAATCATACAGGTCGAGGTCATGGCAAATGTATAATTCCTCCATCACAGTTATCCGGATAAATCCCAGAGATATAGATGTAAACGTCAAATCTCTATTGGGATTATCTAGTCGACTATTCTATTAGCAATCTCTAAAAGAATGTTTAGAGTTAGCTTCTAAACTTTACCACGGGCCCATGGTTTTATCTGATTGCTAATCATATGGACTACCTATGCTCCGGTACACAGAACTGACGGATCCTATCTTGATACACATAGGACACCCTGAGGATCTATCTACACCCAACGAACAGACGGAGGTCTGAACTAAATAGATTGGTGACGTGACTGCCATCTAAGTGTAGAAGATGTCTCATGTGCCCACAATGGCATCTCAAGTCTAAGAATCATAAGTGCTACTCAACCCGAGAAGATTCTTATTGACGTTGGTGTACCATCCATTAAGAATCTTCGGTGAGTCATTCAGTGTTTATCCGCTATAAACACCTACACGTCTATATTAGTCTCCAAGACTAATGGTTCATTGAGAAACCATTGGAATCATATATTCCAGTATACGACATGTACCGGTCTCAACGTGTTTACTTTACTGACCAAGTAGTGTAAACCTTGACCAGGAACTGTCTGAGAATGACAACGTCATGATACTACTCAATGTCAGTTGCGACGTTTTTGCAACAGTACCATGACTAATGATTCTAAGGTCATTACGTCTTTACCATATAAAAAGATAGATTATATTATAGAATTATATATTATTATAATAATAATAATGTTTTACAGAAGTATTCAAAAGAAATACAACCGGGAATTGGTGCTCTGAGCACCAACCCCAACACTAATCACAAATAATAAGAGTGCAATCTCCTTTGTCACATAGTTAATTTGTACAAAAACACCATGATCTGTACAAATAGTGACGCTATGGGTCATAATTGTCCAAAAATCTCCCACTTGGCCTATAACGGATTAAGCACTAAAGTTATCATCACATGAATATTCCAAATATCATGTTCTACTATTTGCTCAACTCCGGGCTTAGGCTCGAGACGTCACTCTATCAAATAAAGTAACTTCTCGGTCTCTATGACTATCCTGAGATTTTATTCCCAATCTGAAAATTAAAGCCGTTTAAAAAACATTTTCTCCCTGGATTATGTTCTAAACGCTAATCTTTCATTTATCATTATTTCTATAGTCCAACTATCCAATCAACGATTTTAGGTACTATTGATTATAAAGATTACTATAGTCTACCTATATAATTGTTGGATAATATGACCCATAGCGTCACTATTTGTACAGATCACGGTGTTGTTGTACAAATTAACTATGTGACAAGGAAATTGCACTCTCATCATTTGTGATTAGATCACCATAGATGTATAAATGAAGAGAGGTCCATATGATTAGTTCTTGGATTGAGATGATATGAGACAGTATCAATCCCCGAAGGATTAATCATTAAATATCCCTAGCCGAAGTATTATCGAGACTGGACATCGATAATGCAGAATAGGCTAGTATTGCACTTGTGCTCGTTGTGAGGGCACAACAGCATAGTTCTCATATATATAAGTATTGGATACTTATGCAAGTGCGATAGGAGGTTGTGTTTCACCGATGGTACGGGAAACAGCTTCGCTCTGGATAGACCCCTCAGAATCCCATTGGTATTATGACTATGTGTCTATGGGAGGCCGAAATCGAGGTAGGTGGTGTATAGTCTTACCTGAGACTTGCATCGCTAATACTTGCGATAATCGGTAGACTCTGGTCTTGGTGGTACAGGGCTTTAACCGGTTCTGGGTACACCGCTTCTGGGATTATCAGAGAGTCGTAGTGTATTGGGTGTGATGTCAAGACGGAAGTGTCACTTCAGTCATATTGGAGTTGATGTCACCCAGGATACAGTACTAGTGCTCTTGAGTGTTGCGCAACCAATCGGGATATTGTGACCAGGTCATGTATATCCGATTATAGAGACTATGTTACCAGACATCCGACATGTGCTTCGGACGGGGCAGACACTTATCCAGCCCCAGCCCTAGCACGTGATTATCCGATACTGGGCCGATATACACAATACTACGGTATACTACACTTGATACAGATCTATATATTCCTGTAAGAATATTTCTGGAGAATTGGGTAGGCATGGCGCTTTGCTAGAAGCCAACCTTGTCTTGTAAATCGATATAAACGTAGTACGAGGTACTTACGTGTTCGGACAGTCCGACGATCGTGTTTACTACCAACATATCCGGAGATCTCATGGGTCGCTTCCTGAAGATTCACCGATGACGTATTACTCGCACTTTGATTAATCTGGGATTAATTAGAAGAGAGAGATAGAATTAATCTGGGATTAATTCGATGAGAGAGAAAATTAATCTGGGATTAATTGCGGAGATATTTTATCTGGGATAAAATATTAATAAAAGAGAGAGAACGATTAATTTGGAATTAATCGATAAAATAAATATTCGATATATTATTAGAAATTGGATTTCGACGCGGAATTAAAATTAGATTTTAATTCGGGCGAACGAATTAATTTAGAATTAATTCGTTAGCGACGTGAATAGTGAATTCGCTAGGCGTAATCATTTAATTACGACGCGACGGAAATTCGTTAATTTGGAATTAGCGAACCCGAGCCCGAGAGTGATTGCGAGCGCATTCGCATTTCGAATTCGAGCGCGGCACGCGAGTCACATCAAGCGTCAAATCGTTTGTCACATCAATCGTCAAATCAATTGTCACTTAAAGTGATGTGACTTGACAACATGTCACTTTATTAAAGTGATGTGATATGACTTAAATTAAAGTAGAAATGATGTGTGTGAAAAGTAGAAAAGCATTATTAGACTTTTGCTTTTTACTTTTACAATATATGATAATGATTTATATATTTATTTTGTTTTTGAAAATAAAATTAAAATATATAAAGTTATCACTCTCTCTCTCCAACATGCAGTTCACGATTTTCTTTCTTCCCTCTCTTTTCTCTCCTCTCATCTCACGGCATGGTGCCGATTTCTTCTCAATTTTTTTTCTGGTTAGACCGATTTTGAGAAGCAAATGAAGAAGGATGGTGCTAGCACACACACATGGGTTATACTTAGGTGATAGGGAAACGAATTCATGTGCTTGGATTTATTTTGGAACTTGAAGCTTTGAGCTTCCATGGAGACCACCTATGGCCGATTCTTGGAGACGCAAAGAAGACCAAAACCGAGCAGCCCCTGCTGTTTTTGGAGGCCAAACCGAGCACCAACAAGGACAAAAACGCAACTTGTGTTCATTTCATCAAAACCCATCAATGTGAGTATGAATTCCGCCTTACTCCTTTGTGTATTCATGCGGTTTTTATGCATGTTTAGTGATCCTTGGGACTTTGATTTAACTCCAACACTTTGGCATAAAAAACAAAGTGATCCCAGTCAAGCGCGACCCATTGACCATGGAAAGCTTCGTAATCAATGTCGATGGACAAGAAGTGGTCTTGACTTTGGCCAACAAACCACAACTTGGACAAGACACCGATATGGAACAAAGCTCTCGTGATTCAAACACATCCTCGACGGACAAAGGCCTTGACTTTGGCCAACACGCCAATGCCAGTCTCGGATCTTGAGTAAGAATCACTCAATGGAAGGAAAGACGTTTAATATTATTTGAGGGTTTTTCGCGTGCAAATTGGCAACAATTTATTATCTTTGTTAAGGTCTCATCATCATACACCCTTAAACATGCATTCTAAACACATAATAAAGCGCATATGATAAAATAATAATGATATGCCGATGGATATTTTACACATTGATCCTAGATCAAATCTCTCTCTATCTCTCTCCTGCTATCACATGTATTACTTCTACCCTTACACTACACTTCTAAAGAAACCTCATTGACATTGAGGGGAATAGGTGAGAAGAGAATACAAAGAGTATGGAGGTGATAAGGCTGGACACGCAGGTCCAATTAATAAATCAAATTTATTACAACAACCCCACCCATCTAATATCCATCCGATATACATTATTCATGCATCGCAACCATGTATTCACACAAGCATGTTATCAATCAATCTAATCCAATTAATTAATCTGATAATTAGTGATCATCCAATGTTCAAAAAATGATTTGATTTTGCTCGAGTCAAACTCGTTTTGCGAATAAGTACTCAAAGTACGAATTCTTGAATTAAATTAAACTACAAAATTAAATCCAATTCAATTTGTATTTAATATTAATTCACTATTTAATTCCAAATTAAATATTACACTTTATTAACGAACCTTTACGACTTAAATTCCAAATTCAATCGTTATGGGTCTCAAAGCCCAATTAACATCCAATGTTTATTTAATTAAAGTCCAATGGGCTTTTAATTAATTTCTTTAAGGCGTGGACTTTTGGTCAACTCGGGTCAAAACCAATAACCAAAATCCAATTCGGGATTTACCCCATAAGCCCAGAAATCATTTTTGGTCCATTAGGCCCAATTAAATAATTAAGTCATAATTGGACTTTATGGATGCGGTTTTGGGCCCAATTGGATCCAACCAAATTGGCCTAAACCTAACTTGGTACAATCAAGCCCAAAAGCCCAATTACAACCTTAAGGCCCAAATCCAATTTAAACCCATTAATTAACTTATAAAATTCCAAATTCCAAAATTAATTAACCTAAGTGTAATACATAATTAATCACCCAATTAACATTTCTAAAACATTAATTAGCCTAATTAATCATGCACTTTAACATCAAATAGTGTCCAACACAATTTAATCAAAATCAAACCCATTTCATGCTTTATACTTCTCGGCAATTAGGGGTTTTTCAATCCGATTCGGTTTCAATCCAATTGAATCCACAATCATCATTTCCCAAATCAATTCAACTCATCCAATGAATCAAAATCAAAAAACACCATGAATTTCAAAATTCAACAAGTTTCGGCCAAGCCTTTAATTTGGGGAAAATAGTCCAATTCAAAATTCAATCCAATTAGACCTCAAATCAACATACCCCAATTGTTTTAAGTCATCCAATGATCAAAAAACAAAATATTACCAAGACATTTAGGGTTCTACATTTTCGGCCAAGCCTCCATAATTGGGGAAAATTATTCTAAACCAATTTTTCTTGAAATTGATCATGCACAACTTCAATTCAACTCATTCAAGCATACTCAATCAAACAATTCAACCAAATCATGCTCAAATTGATTTTGCCCAATTTTAAACCCTAAAAATTTCATGCTTGATATAAGCTCAAGATACCATTGTTGGTTTCTAATTAGGTCCCAAGAATCATCAAATCAAGCACAAAAAAAACGCATGTGAATACACAAAGGAGAATGGCGGAAACATACTCACAATGATTGGTTTGGATGCTACGAGAACACAAGCCTTTTCAGCCTCCTTGAAGCTCGGCAGTGGCTTCTCCTTGCAGTGGACTGCTCGGTTTTGGTCTCTTTTACTCCTCCAAGATCGGCCATGGAAGACTCCATTGAAGCTCCAAGCTTCAAGCTTCAAAAACGATTCCATGGCTCATGAAAACGCTGCCCTATCACCTTAGGAGACTCAAGTGTGTGCTAACACTTTGATTTTGCAACAAAATCATCTCTTGCTTCTCTTTGTCTTTCGGTAAAATCAGAAAATGAAGAAGAAGAAGAAGAAAAGAATTGGCCTAAGCCGTGAGAGAGATGAGGGAAAAGAGAGAGAAACCGTGACTGATAAGAGAGAGAGAAAGAAAAATGTTTTGTTTTTATATTTTGATTTTATTAAAATCAAAAACAAAACCCTTTTTCCATTTACCAAAAAGTCAAAAACCAAAACCCATTAATGCTTTTCAACTACCACATCAATCACTCAATCAATCAATCAAATTGTCACATCACTCAAAGTGACATGTGATTTGACGCTTGATGTGACTAGCGATTTGACACTTGATGTGACTTGCGTGCCGCATTCGAATTCGAAATGCGAATGCGCTCGCAAACAACTCGGGCTCGAGTTCGCTAATTCCGAATTAACGAATTTTCCGTTGCGACGCCAATTAACGATTACGCCTAGCGAAATCACTATTCACATTGCTAACAAATTAATTCTAAATTAACTCGTTCGCCCGAATTAAAATCTAATTTTAATTCCGCGTCGAAATCCAATTCGTTATAATATATCAAATATATTATTTTATCGATTAATTCCAAATTAATCTTCTCTCTCTTTAATTGATATTTTATCCCAGATAAAATATCTCTGTAATTATCCAATTAATTTTCTCTCTCATCTAATTAATCCCAGATAATAAAGTGCGAGTCATACGTCATCGGTGAATCTTCGGGAAGCGACCCATGAGATCCCCAAATATGTTGGCAGTAAATCGGGTCGTCGGACTATCCGAAACACGTAAGTACCTAGTACTACGTTTACATGATTCACAAGACAAGGTTGGCTTCTAGCAAAGCGCCATGCCTACCCAATTCTCCAGAAACATGCTTACAGGAATAAAACGATCTATATCAGGCGTAGTAGTATACATAGTATTGTGTATGTCGATCCAACATCTTGATGTCACGTGCTAGGCCTGGGGCTGGAATTGTGTCTGCCCCGTACGAAGCACATGTCGGATCTCTGGTAACTAGTCTCTATAATCGGATAAACATGATCTAGTCATAATATCCCGATAGCTTGAGCATTTAAGAGAACGAGTTCCATATCCTATATGACCATCATCTCCACTATGACTGGAGTGATACTTCCATCTCGACATCACACCCAACACACTACGATTCTCAATATACCCAGCATTGGCGTACATAGAACCTGTTAAAGTCTTGGACAACCGCAACCAAAGTATATTGATTGTCGCAAGTATTAGCGGTGCAAGTCTCAGGTTAAGACCAAATACACCTACCGTGATTGCAGACTCCCATAGACACATAGTCATACTACCAATGGGATTCGCGGGGTCTATCCAGAGCGAAGCTGTTTCCCGTAGCATCGGTAAAACACAACCTCCTATTACACTTGCATGAGTATCCTATACCCAAATATATGAGAACTATGTCATTGTGCCCTCACAACGCGCAGAAGTGTAATACTAGTCTTTTACGCATTATCGATGTCCAATCTCGATAATACTCTGATTATGGATATTTAATGATTTATCCTACGTGGACTGATACTGTCTCATATCATTCTCGTCCAGGAACAAATCACAAGGACCTCTCATCATTTATACAACAACACCATGATCTGTACAAATAGTGACGCTATAGGTCATACTTGTCCAACAATGTCCTCTCTAGTTATCTGGGGTATGCCTCTTTGCTCTTGTATAGTTTTTTTTTGATTAATATACTTACTTTATCCAACAAAAAAAAAAAAAAAGATAAACTGGTCCGATAATGATCGTGGTAAGAAGCGTCGGATAAATCTTGATCTTAACCTTTAATTTTCTTTTTAAATTTAGAATTTCAGCTAATCGGGTAGTGTTTTCTAAATTATTCTTCTACTTTTTAGACATCGGGGACAATGTTTCATTAGGTTTAGGGGAGAGAAATAGTTGACTAGTATCTTGTTTTTATTTTTCGTTGTGTTGTTTTTGCTTGGTTTTTAGTCTAAAATTCAAAAAAAAAATAAATAAAAATAAATAAATATATATATATATATATATATATTGTTTTTTTATGCTTTTAACTTGACTAATCAGGTGGAATGGTGTTTGAGATAGCTGTGTAAGGAATTTCCACTCCTGAGACGTATTTTAACCTATTTCGTAACAAGTTAATTTTTGTTTATTTCCTTTTGAATTATTTAATTCGTAAATTCTCCATAATACTGACTAAATTGGATTTTCATATGTTAAGTTGACAGGTATTATCAACATGCATGGTAACATACGGTGATGAGTTGTAAGTGAAAAGTTCGTAATATTCAGTGCTCTAGTTTAATTGGAGGAAGCATATAAAAAAGCGATGAAATAAAAAAAATTAAAAAAATATTGTGTATATTAATAAAAAGTTTCTACTTAGTAACACGGGCATCTTGCCTCAATAAGCAGAGATTGCTCGCATCAAACGGTAGAACTTTTAACATCTGAGATCCGAGAAATTAAGTCCATATGGGTGTTTTAACACCTAGTTCCCTAAAGCCAACTGGCTTGGGAGTCAGTGGCCCAAAGCTCGTTACATGGATTGAAGATGTTATAAATAAAATAAAATAAAATAAAAGAACATCTGAGATTGATTACGCCCAAATATGACTCGCGGTTATCGCAGTACATTTGGGGTGTCGATTCCACAGAGAGATGGTTACAATGAAACTGATTCACTCAATCAAAAGCATTAACGGTAACTTAATTAAAGAAGAGATTAAATTGCAAGTAAATTAAAGATTACGAAAGCTTAAAGGGTTTTATCAATGGAGAAAGATAGCAAAGCGTCCGGGTTCCCTCTTGTACCTATTATTCCTATCCTGTTATTATTCATTTTATTACGCAACTGAGGGTTTCATGTCCCAAACCCACAATTGGAGAATATTCAATTCTACTCAATTCAAAGTTCTAAGGTAATTACTATTTTATCTTCTCTACGTTCACAAATCACAAGGTTATCGTTACAACCTATCCAGCGACGACAATATACCCTCAGGCAATACTGCAGCAAAGGATGAACTCGCAAAACAACCTTTACTAATCTCGACCAATTTCACTAATAACACATAGAAAAAGCATGACTGAATCTATATGCCAATTAATAAAATAAGTTTTCAAATTAAAATACTCAAAAGAATAATGAGAAGAATAAAATAATAATTATATTAAACAATCAAAATCATCCATGAATCAAATAATAAAATAAGAGAATAGAGTACAAGAGTTCGCCGTTAGCTTTGCTTTAGGAGGTTAGTTCCGCATGCCGAAGGAAGAAATAATGGTGATGGGTTGCAGAAACATCACGTAGTTCATCGTCAATGCTCCCTGGCTGCTTCTCGACACTGCAGATTCTGCTTTTTCTTCTCGGCAGAACTGCCTCTTCTTATATGCGCAGCCTGCTGTCTTGTTTATTTTTTATGCGCACACAGCAGCTCTTTTGTCTCTCTCCTCGGCAGATTCTGTGTTTTATACCCACTGCTTCTCCCTCTCGCTTTCTTTAAAACACGCTGAAACCCCCCTTTAAATATGTATCCACGCAGCCGCCTATCACTTTCACATTCCAGGTTTCAAAATAAGCAATGAAACCCTAATATGTCACGTGTGCATGGCTTTTCTTTAGTCAAACTTTGCAACTCATCTTGGCCCACTTTGCTTTCTCTTTAAATCATGCCCAGCCCACTTTATTTGTTTCTTTTTTTTTAAATCAACAAAATAACAAACAGCAGCCTTTCTTTCTCACCATACACGTGCTCAAGCTTTGTAGCACAAAGGCCCACGTTAGTTCTTCTTTCAAATTTGGTCAAAGCTTGTTGCCTTCTTTCACAGTCCTATCAATATTAAAGAGAAAAATTACTAATATTAAGTTAAACAATAAATATTTTCGAAATTAACAGAATGATAGTAAAATATATAATAAAATATGAAAAATATAATTAAATACTGGACAATAAATCGGACTAAGTGATGTTTCAAACTACATTTTCATGCACTTATCACAACCCCCAACAAGCTTATTGCTAGTCCCTAGTAATTCAAGCGTAAAATAAAATGAAAACTAAATAAATAGATCTATCTAAGCCACTTTCGTAGGGATCACGATTGAATTTAGCGTATGCAACAAGCCTTTAAACCCCTAGGTGCCCCTAGTGGACGAGTTATAGTCTCGTGAGGGTTTACAGCGACGACACCCACAAACGTCATTCAAAACACACAATAAAAACTAAATAGTCCCAATAGTTTCACATGATTTTGTCCTCAGAGAATGCATAGCAGTGAAATCAAAGAACCTTCAAAGTACTCAACGTAACTCAAATCCAAATCTTTGAATAAACCATCTAAGCTAGACTCAAAGTGTGTGTGTGTTAAGGTTCGTTCACAGCTTTATTCCCAGGTAAGCCAACTCAATGATTTCGTCTAAAAATCGGGGTCGATGGGTCTAACCAACGTAGATATCTCAATTAAGCTCTGTAGTTTTTTTTATGTGTGCTCAATATGGTATGATTTTTTTTTCTTTTCTTTCCTGTCTCTTGTTGCATTTTCTTTTGGATTTTTCTTTTCTTCCTCTTTTGCCATTTTTTTTTTGTTTCAACACACCTACCCTTCAAGGTAGCATTTCTCCTCATGGTGGTCCTAATACTCGCCCATGGGTAGCTTCACGCTTGTTGGTTATAGGTGGTTTACTTTCTTTCTTCAGAGACTTTTTCTTTTATTTGCATTCATACCATACTTCATAACACAAGCAATTCAGGATAGATATCTAAGCAAACGGTCATTCATCGACATACAATTTCTTCAACTAGTCATTTTGCTAACTACTCAGGCTTCTACTGCTAAAAACCCATAATTAAGTGCTTACGAGTCTAACATAGATAAACTACTCAAATCATCAGATAAAAGTACATTAGAGGACTTATCGTTTCTAAGATTTCATCCTAACACAAACAATGTCATCATAGGAACTATGTTTAACCATCAGGGACTAAAAACAAACAAAACAAACAAGTATTTTTTTTTATATATATATTTTTTTTAACAATTAAAAGACAACACGAATATAATAAGACATATACATCCAGGTGAAACACATGATAATACCACCACCCCCAACCTAAATGAAACATTGTCCCCAATGTAAAAACCGAGAAGGGGAATAAAAGGAAGGAGTTCACCTGATTAGAGATGTGGTGAGCCTGGATGAAAAATTGAGTTGTCCTGCAAAAGAAATGAAAAACAAAACAAAAGGAAAAAGGACAAAAGATTAAAAATAACTAAGAAAAAAAATAAAGACATAATTAAATAAAGTACAACAATGAGAAAAAGGAAGTCTCAATCCGCATAGGTGGGGTCAGCTAGAGGTGTATCCTCCGCTGCGTGAATCGGATTGTCCAGGAACGGTTTCAGTCTTTGTCCATTTACTTTAAATACTCTGCCGTCCTTGGGATCTTCTACTTCTACAGCTCCATGGGGAAAAACTTGTTTTACAATAAAGGGCCCGGTCCATCTGGATCTCAGCTTGCCTGGGTGAAGGTGGAGTCTGGAATCATAAAGATGAACTTTCTGGTTAGGCTCAAAAGTTTTCCTCATTATCTGTTTGTCATGGGCAGCTTTCATCTTGGCTTTGTATAGACGGGAATTTTCATAAGCATCATTCCGAAGTTCTTCGAGCTCTATTATCTGCAGTTTCCGCTGTGTACCTGCAACACTCAGATCAAAGTTAAGATTTTTAATAGCCCAATAGGCTTTATGTTCTAACTCAACGGGTAAATGACAAGCTTTTCCAAATACAAGCCTATAGGGAGACATTCCAAGAAGGGATTTGTAAGCAGTACGGTATGCCCAAAGCGCATCCGAAAGTCGTAAAGACCAATCCTTGCGGTCGGGGTTTACCGTTTTCTCTAATATTTGTTTGATCTCTCTATTTGCTAATTCAGCTTGCCCATTTGTCTGTGGGTGATAGGCAGTAGAGATCTTGTGCACCACACCATATTTGCGCATCAAGGCTTCAAAAGATCGGTTGCAAAAGTGTGTTCCTTGATCGCTGATGATGACTCGAGGGGTACCGAAACGGGACAATACATGTTCTTTTAAGAATTTGACTACAGTGGCATTGTCATTGGTTCGGCAAGCTATTGCCTCAACCCATTTAGACACATAATCAACTGCGAGCAGGATGTAGAGATAACCAAATGATGGTGGAAAGGGTCCCATAAAATCGATGCCCCAACAATCAAATACTTCAATGACAAGAATAGGGTTAAAAGGCATCATATGACGACGAGACAAGGCTCCTAATTTCTGACATCTTTCACAGGAGCGGCAGAAACCGTTTGTGTCCTTAAATAGAGTGGGCCAATAGAAACCACACTGCAGAATTTTTGCAGCAGTTTTCTTTAAAGAAAAATGACCTCCGCAAGCGTTGGCATGACAAAAGGTCAACACACTGAGAACTTCATCCTCAGGAATGCAACGTCTCAATATTTAGTCGGGGCAGTATTTGAATAAGTACGGGTCATCCCAATAAAAATTACGTACCTCGACCAAGAATTTACGTTTATCTTGTGTAGTCCAAGTGGACGGGCACTCGCCAGAAACTAAAAAGTTGACAATGTGTGCATACCATGGTGCTCGTGTGACTGCAAAAAGATGTTCATCAGGGAAGTCATCACGAATTGGTGGGCCATCGGCGGAGTCATTAAACTCCAAACGAGACAAGTGATCTGCTACCACATTTTCAACACCCTTTTTGTCCTTGATTGTGAGGTCGAATTCCTGTAGTAGCAGGATCCACCTAATCAATCTGGCCTTAGCATCTTTCTTCGAAAGGAGGTACTTGAGAGCTGCATGGTCAGTGAAAATGGTGATAGGGGAGCCAATCAGGTATGCACAAAATTTGTCTAAGGCAAAGACTACTGCCAGCAGTTCTTTTTCAGTTGTGGAATAGTTCATTTGAGCACTGTTTAGAGTTCTGCTGGCATAATACACGACAAAAGGTTTCCCTTCTCGTCTTTGTCCTAAAACTGCCCCAACTGCGTATGTTAGACAGTAATGACCCATAGCGTCACTATTTTGTAAATGATATTGTATTATTGTACAAAATTAACTATGTAGTAATGAAATGCCTTTTACCGTTTTGTAATTTAATTACTTTGATATATAAATGGTAAAAGTCCCTATGATTAGTTCCGGATTGTGATGATATGAGACAGTATCAATCCATAAAGGTTTAATCATTAATATCCCTAGTCGTAGTATTATCGAGATTGGACATCGATAATGCGGAATAGACTAGTACTGCACTTGTGCATGTTGTGAGGGCACAACGGCATAGTTCTCATATATTTAAGTATTGGATACTTATGCAAGTGCGGTAGGAGGTTGTGTTTTACCGATGGTACGGAAAACAGCTTCGCTCTGGATAGACCCCGCGGAGTCCCATTGGTAGTATGTCTGCGTGTCTATGGGAGTCCGCTTCAAGGTAGGTGCATATGATCTTAACCTGAGATTTGCATCGCTAGTACTTACGACAATCGGTAAAATTTAGGTTTGGTGGTCCAGGGCTTTAACGGGTTCTGTGTATACCTCTTCTGGGTTTATCGAGAATCGTAGTGTACTAGGTGTGATGTCAAGATGGAAGTATCACTTCAGACATATGGAGATGATGATCGCGAGGGATACAGAACTAGTACTCTATAATGGTTGCAACCATCGGGATAATATGACTAGGTCAGGATTATCCGATTCAAAGAGACTGGTTGCTTGATGTCCGATATGTGTATCGTACGGGGCAGACACATATCCAGCCCCAGGCCTTACATGTGATCATCCGATACTGGAATTCGATACACACTATACTACGGTATACTACGCCTGTTATAGATCTAATATTCCAGTAAGAATATTTCTAGAGAATTGGGTAGGCATGGCGTTTTGCTAGAAGCTAACCTGGTCTTGTAAATCGGTAAAAACGTAGTACTTGGTACGTACGTGTTCGAATAGTTCGACAACCGGATTTACTGCCAACATATCTAGAGGTCTCTTGGGTCGCTTCCCGAAGATTCACCAATGACGTATGATTCAAACTCGATTAATCTTGGATTAATTACGGAGAGACTTTATCTTGGATAAAGTACTATATAAAGAGAGAGAACGATTAATTTAGAATTAATCGTAAAATTATTATATTCGATATAATAATCGGAATTCGATTTCGACGCGAAATTAAAATAGATTTTAATTCGGGCAAACGAGTTAATTTAGAATTAATTCGTTAGCGACGTAATAATAATTCGCTAGGCGCAATTATTTATTTAAATTCGATTTAATTAACGTCGCGACGTAAGTTCGATATTTCGGAAATATCGGATCCGAACGCGTGAGTGCACGTGGGCCCACTTTCATTTGGAAACGTGTGGGGCCCACATGACACATGGCATTATTTACATTATTTAATTGATTGATGTAATGCATGAAGATAGTGTACAAAGCACTCAAGGGTATTGCATGGAAATTGAGTGTTAGACACTCTAAGCCTTTGCATGGTTTGTGTCATAAATATATTATTATTTAATAATTATTATGACATAAATATAATTATTTTTGAGACAAAAAATCATATCTTCTTCCTCTCTCAAATTACCGAAACAGTAAGCCCTAAAGCTCTCTCCAATTCTTCATTTGTTTTGTGGCAAGACAAGAGAAAGTGTACTTGTTTGGAACTCTAATACACAACTTTGGCTAGCAACATCAAGGGATCATACAAGGTGTTATGGGAAACTCATCTTAGAGCTTGGAAGGATCAAATATAGCTTGGAGCTTCTCTTTCTGCTTGGCCGAATCCTTCACTGCACAAAGGAGCAAGTTTTGTTTCATCAAACGCATCCACATTTCGTTTTTGTGAGTATTGATTCCGCCATACTTCAATATAGTTCATTCTTATATATATTTTGCTTGTGCTTTTGATCTTGGGACATGGATTAGATTTCCAACAATGGTATCATTGAGCTTAAAAAGCATGCAAATATATTAGGATGTTATTTGGGGAAAATTGTTTGAAGCATGATTTGATGAGTTTGCTTGATTAAATCTTAGATGTATGTTAAATAGATTATACATCATCAATTTCATGGAAAATAAATTGGATTAATTTTTCCAACCCAAATGAGGCTTGGCCGAATACATGCAAGCATGTGGACTAGATGATTTTTTAATTTTAAGACATTGGATGACTTGAAATAATATGGAGATGATCATTTGTAACTTGATTGGATTGAAAACGAAATCGGAACCATATTAATCACGTTGGCCGAATGCTTGATGAAGATTAGGGATGTTAGACATTATGTCCCATAGCGTCACTGTTTGTAAATGATATGGTATTATTGTACAAAATTAACTATGTGATAATGAAATTGCCTTTTGCCGTTTTGTAATATTATTTACTTTGACTAATAAATGCGAAAGTCCATATGATTAATACTGGATTGAGAGATATGAGACAGTATCAATCTATAAAAGTTTAATCATTAAATATCCCTAGTCGGAGTGAGTATTATCGAGAATCGGACATCGATAATGCGGAATAGACTAGTATTGCGCTTGTGCACGTTGTGAGAGCACAACAGCATAGTTCTCATATATTTAAGTATTGGATACTTATGCAAGTGCAATAGGAGGTTGTGTTTTACCGATGGTACGGAAAACAGCTTCGCTCTGGATAGACCCCGCGGAATCCCATTGGTAGTATGTCTGCGTGTCTATGGGAGGCCGCATCAGGGTAGGTGTATATGGTCTTAAACTGAGACTTACATCGCTAGTACTTGCGACAATCGGTAAACTTTAGTTTTGGTGGTTGGGGACCTTAACCGGTTCTGTGTACACCTCTGGGTTTATCGAGAATCGTAGTGTGCTGGATGTGATGTCAAGATGGAAGTATCGCTTCAGACATATGGAGGCGATGATCACACAGGGCACAGAACTGTACTCTATAAAAGGTTGCAACCGTCGGGACAATATGACTAGGTCAGGATTGTCTGATTTAAAGAGACTAGCTGCTTGATGTCGATATGTTTCGTACGGGGCAGACACATCTCCAGCCCCAGGCCTAGCATGTGATCATCCGATACTGGATCGATTTACGCAATACTACGGTATACTACGCCTGATACAGATCTTATATTCCTATTAGAATATTTCTGGAGAATTGGGTAGGCATGGCGCTTTGCTAGAAGCCAACCTTGTCTTGTGAATCGGTAAAGACGTAGTACGAGGTACGTACGTGTTCGGATTATCCGACGACCGTATTTACTGCCAAAATATCCGGAGATCTCTTGGGTCGCTTCCTGAAGATTCACCTATGATATTTGATTCGAACTTAATTAATCTTGGATTAATTGCGGAGAAACTTTATCTCGGATAAAGTGCCTTATTAGAGAGAGAGAACGATTAATTTGGAATTAATCGATAAAATTATTATATTCGATATAATAATCGAAATTCGATTTCGACGCGAAATTAAAATTAGATTTTAATTCGGGCGTACGAGTTAATTTAGAATTAATTCGTAAGCGACGTAAATAATAATTTCGCTAGGAGCGATTATTTATTTAAATCCGATTTAATTAACGTCGCGACGCTAGCTCGGTATTTCGGAAATATCGAACCCGAACGCGTGAGTGGACGTGGGCCCACTTTCATTGGGAAACGTGTGGGGCCCACATGACACTTGTCATTGATATGGCATTGCATGTTAATAGTGTAAAAAAACACTCTAAGGCATTGCATGGTGATAGTGTGCATTTCACTCAAAGGCTTTGCATGGAGTTTGAGTGTTTGACACTCTAAGCCTTTGCATGGCTAATGTCATATAGATTATTATTAATTTAATAAATTATAACATAAATATAAATTGATTTTTGTTAGACAAAGATTAATTAATCAAGACAATTAATCAAAAACTCTCTCTTCTCTCTCAAATTGCCGAAACTTCACCATTGAAGGGCAAAGGAAGATTTGATCTTCCATTCTCCATTTTTGCTAGCACAAGCAAGGGATCAAAAGGAGGTGATAGGGAAACAATCAAAGAGCTTGGAATACAAGAGCTTGGAGCTTGGAGTCCTCTTCCTCCTCTTGGCCGAAACCTACCAACCAACTTGGAGCTTGGAGATTCAAAGGTTTTGTTCATCTTCTTCATCACATAACTTTGTAAGTATGATTCCGCCATGCTTCAAGTCTTTTATATATATTCATTTTAGTATTTCATATGCTTAATCTTTGTTTGGGACCTATATAATAGAAACCAACATAATTGAGCTAGGTTTAAGCATGAAATACTTTAGGTTAAAATTTGGGTAAAATTGATTGAAGCATGTTCTTGTGAAATTGATGAATGAGTATGCTTATATGTATGTTACATGACATTATATGAAATCAATTTTATGAAAAATGCATTGGATGATTTTTCCCCAAAAATTTTGACCCTTGGCCGAATGGGTGTGTTAAATTGATTGAAGCATGTTCTTATGAAATTTGATTAATAAGTATGCTTGCATGTGTATAACATGATGTTATATAGAATCAATTTTATGAAAAATGCATTGGATGATTTTTCCCACCTTGGCCGAATGGCATGATGAAATTGATAAAAGCATGTTCTTATGAATTTGATTAATAAGTATGCTTGCATGTGTATAACATGATGATATATGGAAATCATTTCATGAAAAATGCATTGGATGATTTTTCCCAAATCTATGCCTTGGCCGAATATGTTACTACTTGGAGTAGATTGAAATTTTGTGTTTAAGATCATTAGATGACTTAGAACGTATACGGGACATAGATTAGTAATTCAAATTGGATGAAAAACAAATCGACACAAAATACTCACCTTGGCCGAATGTACAAGGACATGAAATGGAGTTGATTTTTGATAAAATTAATGTTGGACATTTAATTTGACAAATACATGATTAATAAATTAAATGGGTATTTTGAAATATTTGGTTTAATATTAATCTTGGTATTACACTTTAATTAATTGGACTTTAATGTTTGGAATATTAAAATTTAATTAATGGGCTTTAATAATTTAATTGGGCTTATGGGCTTAAAATTGGTTTATGGCACTTAAGGGTGATTCCTTATTTGGGCTGGCAATTGGGTTTGACCCACATTGACCAAAAGCCCAAGCCTTAATAAATAAATTCTAAGCCCATTTGACTTGAA